>CANSGD010000427.1:0-344668 GCA_947645195.1 Patellifolia procumbens
ATGATAGTTTTAACCTTTGATTTGAAATGAGTTTGATCCAAGGGCTTCATATGATTTAAATATACCTAATACCTATTCAAGGAGTCAAAAACAATAGGTAATTAAGCACATCAAATGATTTGAAAGGTGTTCATACACCACAAAATCTCGTAAGAGACTATGATAGTTTTAACCTTTGATTTGAAATGAGTTTGATCCAAGGGCTTCATATGCTTTAAATATACCTACCTATAAAAGGAGTCAAAAACAATAGGTAATTAAGCACATCAAATGATTTGAAAGGTGTTCATACACCACAAAATCTCGTAAGAGACTATGATAGTTTTAACCTTTGATTTGAAATGAGTTTGATCCAAGGGCTTCATATGATTTAAATATACCTAATACCTATTCAAGGAGTCAAAAACAATAGGTAATTAAGCACATCAAATGATTTGAAAGGTGTTCATACACCACAAAATCTCGTAAGAGACTATGATAGTTTTAACCTTGATTTGAAATGAGTTTGATCCAAGGGCTTCATATGCTTTAAATATACCTAATACCTATAAAAGGAGTCAAAAACAATAGGTAATTAAGCACATCAAATGATTTGAAAGGTGTTCATACACCACAAAATCTCGTAAGAGACTATGATAGTTTTAACCTTTGATTTGAAATGAGTTTGATCCAAGGGCTTCATATGCTTTAAATATACCTAATACCTATTCAGGAGTCAAAACAATAGGTAATTAAGCACATCAAATGATTTGAAAGGTGTTCATACACCACAAAATCTCGTAAGAGACTATGATAGTTTTAACCTTTGATTTGAAATGAGTTTGATCCAAGGGCTTCATATGATTTAAATATACCTAATACCTATTCAAGGAGTCAAAAACAATAGGTAATTAAGCACATCAAATGATTTGAAAGGTGTTCATACACCACAAAATCTCGTAAGAGAGTATGATAGTTTTAACCTTTGATTTGAAATGAGTTTGATCCAAGGTCTTCATATGCTTTAAATATACCTAATACCTATTCAAGGAGTCAAAAACAATAGGTAATTAAGCACATCAAATGATTTGAAAGGTGTTCATACACCACAAAATCTCGTAAGAGACTATGATAGTTTTAACCTTTGATTTGAAATGAGTTTGATCCAAGGGCTTCATATGCTTTAAATATACCTAATACCTATTCAAGGAGTCAAAACAATAGGTAATTAAGCACATCAAATGATTTGAAAGGTGTTCATACACCACAAAATCTCGTAAGAGACTATGATAGTTTTAACCTTTGATTTGAAATGAGTTTGATCCAAGGGCTTCATATGATTTAAATATACCTAATACCTATTCAAAGAGTCAAAAACAATAGGTAATTAAGCACATCAAATGATTTGAAAGGTGTTCATACACCACAAAATCTCGTAAGAGACTATGATAGTTTTAACCTTGATTTGAAATGAGTTTGATCCAAGGTCTTCATATGCTTTAAATATACCTAATACCTATTCAAGGAGTCAAAAACAATAGGTAATTAAGCACATCAAATGATTTGAAAGGTGTTCATACACCACAAAATCTCGTAAGAGACTATGATAGTTTTAACCTTTGATTTGAAATGAGTTTGATCCAAGGTCTTCATATGCTTTAAATATACCTAATACCTATAAAAGGAGTCAAAAACAATAGGTAATTAAGCACATCAAATGATTTGAAAGGTGTTCATACACCACAAAATCTCGTAAGAGACTATGATAGTTTTAACCTTTGATTTGAAATGAGTTTGATCCAAGGGCTTCATATGATTTAAATATACCTAATACCTATTCAAGGAGTAAAAACAATAGGTAATTAAGCACATCAAATGATTTGAAAGGTGTTCATACACCACAAAATCTCGTAAGAGACTATGATAGTTTTAACCTTTGATTTGAAATGAGTTTGATCCAAGGGCTTCATATGCTTTAAATATACCTAATACCTATTCAAGGAGTAAAAACAATAGGTAATTAAGCACATCAAATGATTTGAAAGGTGTTCATACACCACAAAATCTCGTAAGAGTATGATAGTTTTAACCTTTGATTTGAAATGAGTTTGATCCAAGGGCTTCATATGCTTTAAATATACCTAATACCTATTCAAGGAGTCAAAAACAATAGGTAATTAAGCACATCAAATGATTTGAAAGGTGTTCATACACCACAAAATCTCGTAAGAGACTATGATAGTTTTAACCTTTGATTTGAAATGAGTTTGATCCAAGGGCTTCATATGATTTAAATATACCTAATACCTATTCAAATGAGTCAAAAACAATAGGTAATTAAGCACATCAAATGATTTGAAAGGTGTTCATACACCACAAAATCTCGTAAGAGACTATGATAGTTTTAACCTTTGATTTGAAATGAGTTTGATCCAAGGGCTTCATATGCTTTAAATATACCTAATACCTATTCAAGGAGTAAAAACAATAGGTAATTAAGCACATCAAATGATTTGAAAGGTGTTCATACACCACAAAATCTCGTAAGAGACTATGATAGTTTTAACCTTTGATTTGAAATGAGTTTGATCCAAGGTCTTCATATGCTTTAAATATACCTAATACCTATTCAAGGAGTCAAAACAATAGGTAATTAAGCACATCAAATGATTTGAAAGGTGTTCATACACCACAAAATCTCGTAAGAGACTATGATAGTTTTAACCTTTGATTTGAAATGAGTTTGATCCAAGGGCTTCATATGCTTTAAATATACCTAATACCTATAAAAGGAGTCAAAAACAATAGGTAATTAAGCACATCAAATGATTTGAAAGGTGTTCATACACCACAAAATCTCGTAAGAGACTATGATAGTTTTAACCTTTGATTTGAAATGAGTTTGATCCAAGGGCTTCATATGCTTTAAATATACCTAATACCTATTCAAGGAGTAAAAACAATAGGTAATTAAGCACATCAAATGATTTGAAAGGTGTTCATACACCACAAAATCTCGTAAGAGACTATGATAGTTTTAACCTTTGATTTGAAATGAGTTTGATCCAAGGCTTCATATGATTTAAATATACCTAATACCTATTCAAGGAGTCAAAAACAATAGGTAATTAAGCACATCAAATGATTTGAAAGGTGTTCATACACCACAAAATCTCGTAAGAGAGTATGATAGTTTTAACCTTTGATTTGAAATGAGTTTGATCCAAGGTCTTCATATGCTTAAATATACCTAATACCTATTAAGGAGTCAAAAACAATAGGTAATTAAGCACATCAAATGATTTGAAAGGTGTTCATACACCACAAAATCTCGTAAGAGACTATGATAGTTTTAACCTTTGATTTGAAATGAGTTTGATCCAAGGGCTTCATATGATTTAAATATACCTACCTATACCAAAGGAGTCAAACAATAGGTAATTAAGCACATCAAATGATTTGAAAGGTGTTCATACACCACAAAATCTCGTAAGAGACTATGATAGTTTTAACCTTTGATTTGAAATGAGTTTGATCCAAGGGCTTCATATGCTTTAAATATACCTAATACCTATTAAAAGAGTCAAAAACAATAGGTAATTAAGCACATCAAATGATTTGAAAGGTGTTCATACACCACAAAATCTCGTAAGAGACTATGATAGTTTTAACCTTTGATTTGAAATGAGTTTGATCCAAGGGCTTCATATGCTTTAAATATACCTAATACCTATAAAAGGAGTCAAAAACAATAGGTAATTAAGCACATCAAATGATTTGAAAGGTGTTCATACACCACAAAATCTCGTAAGAGACTATGATAGTTTTAACCTTTGATTTGAAATGAGTTTGATCCAAGGTCTTCATATGCTTTAAATATACCTAATACCTATTCAAGGAGTCAAAAACAATAGGTAATTAAGCACATCAAATGATTTGAAAGGTGTTCATACACCACAAAATCTCGTAAGAGACTATGATAGTTTTAACCTTTGATTTGAAATGAGTTTGATCCAAGGGCTTCATATGCTTTAAATATACCTAATACCTATTAAAAGTCAAAAACAATAGGTAATTAAGCACATCAAATGATTTGAAAGGTGTTCATACACCACAAAATCTCGTAAGAGACTATGATAGTTTTAACCTTTGATTTGAAATGAGTTTGATCCAAGGGCTTCATATGCTTTAAATATACCTAATACCTATAAAAGGAGTCAAAAACAATAGGTAATTAAGCACATCAAATGATTTGAAAGGTGTTCATACACCACAAAATCTCGTAAGAGACTATGATAGTTTTAACCTTGATTTGAAATGAGTTTGATCCAAGGGCTTCATATGCTTTAAATATACCTAATACCTATTCAAGGAGTCAAAAACAATAGGTAATTAAGCACATCAAATGATTTGAAAGGTGTTCATACACCAAAATCTCGTAAGAGACTATGATAGTTTTAACCTTTGATTTGAAATGAGTTTGATCCAAGGGCTTCATATGATTTAAATATACCTAATACCTATAAAAGGAGTCAAAAACAATAGGTAATTAAGCACATCAAATGATTTGAAAGGTGTTCATACACCACAAAATCTCGTAAGAGACTATGATAGTTTTAACCTTTGATTTGAAATGAGTTTGATCCAAGGGCTTCATATGCTTTAAATATACCTAATACTATATTCAAGGAGTCAAAACAATAGGTAATTAAGCACATCAAATGATTTGAAAGGTGTTCATACACCACAAAATCTCGTAAGAGACTATGATAGTTTTAACCTTGATTTGAAATGAGTTTGATCCAAGGTCTTCATATGCTTTAAATATACCTAATACCTATTCAAGGAGTCAAAACAATAGGTAATTAAGCACATCAAATGATTTGAAAGGTGTTCATACACCACAAAATCTCGTAAGAGACTATGATAGTTTTAACCTTTGATTTGAAATGAGTTTGATCCAAGGGCTTCATATGCTTTACATATACCTAATACCTATAAAAGGAGTCAAAAACAATAGGTAATTAAGCACATCAAATGATTTGAAAGGTGTTCATACACCACAAAATCTCGTAAGAGACTATGATAGTTTTAACCTTTGATTTGAAATGAGTTTGATCCAAGGGCTTCATATGCTTTACATATACCTAATACCTATTCAAGGAGTCAAAAACAATAGGTAATTAAGCACATCAAATGATTTGAAAGGTGTTCATACACCACAAAATCTCGTAAGAGACTATGATAGTTTTAACCTTTGATTTGAAATGAGTTTGATCCAAGGGCTTCATATTTAAATATACCTAATACCTATTCAAGGAGTCAAAAACAATAGGTAATTAAGCACATCAAATGATTTGAAAGGTGTTCATACACCACAAAATCTCGTAAGAGTATGATAGTTTTAACCTTTGATTTGAAATGAGTTTGATCCAAGGTCTTCATATGCTTTAAATATACCTAATACCTATAAAAGGAGTCAAAACAATAGGTAATTAAGCACATCAAATGATTTGAAAGGTGTTCATACACCACAAAATCTCGTAAGAGACTATGATAGTTTTAACCTTGATTTGAAATGAGTTTGATCCAAGGTCTTCATATGATTTAAATATACCTAATACCTATTCAAGGAGTCAAAAACAATAGGTAATTAAGCACATCAAATGATTTGAAAGGTGTTCATACACCACAAAATCTCGTAAGAGACTATGATAGTTTTAACCTTTGATTTGAAATGAGTTTGATCCAAGGGCTTCATATGCTTTAAATATACCTAATACCTATTCAAAGAGTCAAAAACAATAGGTAATTAAGCACATCAAATGATTTGAAAGGTGTCATACACCACAAAATCTCGTAAGAGACTATGATAGTTTTAACCTTTGATTTGAAATGAGTTTGATCCAAGGGCTTCATATGCTTTAAATATACCTAATACCTATTCAAGGAGTCAAAAACAATAGGTAATTAAGCACATCAAATGATTTGAAAGGTGTTCATACACCACAAAATCTCGTAAGAGACTATGATAGTTTTAACCTTGATTTGAAATGAGTTTGATCCAAGGGCTTCATATGCTTTAAATATACCTAATACCTATTCAGGAGTCAAAACAATAGGTAATTAAGCACATCAAATGATTTGAAAGGTGTTCATACACCACAAAATCTCGTAAGAGACTATGATAGTTTTAAACTTTGATTTGAAATGAGTTTGATCCAGGGTTCATATGATTTAAATATACCTAATACCTATTCAAGGAGTCAAAAACAATAGGTAATTAAGCACATCAAATGATTTGAAAGGTGTTCATACACCACAAAATCTCGTAAGAGACTATGATAGTTTTAACCTTTGATTTGAAATGAGTTTGATCCAAGGGCTTCATATGCTTTAAATATACCTAATACCTATAAAGGAGTCAAAATAGGTAATTAAGCACATCAAATGATTTGAAAGGTGTTCATACACCACAAAATCTCGTAAGAGACTATGATAGTTTTAACCTTTGATTTGAAATGAGTTTGATCCAAGGGCTTCATATGCTTTACATATACCTAATACCTATTCAAGGAGTCAAAACAATAGGTAATTAAGCACATCAAATGATTTGAAAGGTGTTCATACACCACAAAATCTCGTAAGAGACTATGATAGTTTTAACCTTTGATTTGAAATGAGTTTGATCCAAGGCTTCATATGATTTAAATATACCTAATACCTATAAAAGGAGTCAAAAACAATAGGTAATTAAGCACATCAAATGATTTGAAAGGTGTTCATACACCAAAATCTCGTAAGAGACTATGATAGTTTTAACCTTTGATTTGAAATGAGTTTGATCCAAGGGCTTCATATGATAAATATACCTAATACCTATTCAAAGAGTCAAAAACAATAGGTAATTAAGCACATCAAATGATTTGAAAGGTGTTCATACACACAAAATCTCGTAAGAGACTATGATAGTTTTAACCTTGATTTGAAATGAGTTTGATCCAAGGGCTTCATATGCTTTAATATACCTAATACCTATTCAAGGAGTCAAAAACAATAGGTAATTAAGCACATCAAATGATTTGAAAGGTGTTCATACACCACAAAATCTCGTAAGAGACTATGATAGTTTTAACCTTTGATTTGAAATGAGTTTGATCCAAGGGCTTCATATGCTTAAATATACCTAATACCTATTCAAGGAGTCAAAAACAATAGGTAATTAAGCACATCAAATGATTTGAAAGGTGTTCATACACCACAAAATCTCGTAAGAGACTATGATAGTTTTAACCTTTGATTTGAAATGAGTTTGATCCAAGGCTTCATATGCTTTAAATATACCTAATACCTATTCAAGGAGTAAAACAATAGGTAATTAAGCACATCAAATGATTTGAAAGGTGTTCATACACCAAAATCTCGTAAGAGACTATGATAGTTTTAACCTTGATTTGAAATGAGTTTGATCCAAGGGCTTCATATGCTTTAAATATACCTAATACCTATTCAAGGAGTCAAAAACAATAGGTAATTAAGCACATCAAATGATTTGAAAGGTGTTCATACACCACAAAATCTCGTAAGAGACTATGATAGTTTTAACCTTTGATTTGAAATGAGTTTGATCCAAGGGCTTCATATGATTAAATATACCTAATACCTATTCAAGGAGTCAAAAACAATAGGTAATTAAGCACATCAAATGATTTGAAAGGTGTTCATACACCACAAAATCTCGTAAGAGACTATGATAGTTTTAACCTTTGATTTGAAATGAGTTTGATCCAAGGGCTTCATATGCTTTAAATATACCTAATACCTATTCAAGGAGTCAAAAACAATAGGTAATTAAGCACATCAAATGATTTGAAAGGTGTTCATACACCACAAAATCTCGTAAGAGACTATGATAGTTTTAACCTTTGATTTGAAATGAGTTTGATCCAAGGTCTTCATATGATTTAAATATACCTAATACCTATTCAAGGAGTCAAAAACAATAGGTAATTAAGCACATCAAATGATTTGAAAGGTGTTCATACACCACAAAATCTCGTAAGAGACTATGATAGTTTTAACCTTTGATTTGAAATGAGTTTGATCCAAGGGCTTCATATGCTTTAAATATACCTAATACCTATAAAAGGAGTAAAAACAATAGGTAATTAAGCACATCAAATGATTTGAAAGGTGTTCATACACCACAAAATCTCGTAAGAGACTATGATAGTTTTAACCTTTGATTTGAAATGAGTTTGATCCAAGGGCTTCATATAAGCCATATACCTAATACCTATTCAAGGAGTCAAAAACAATAGGTAATTAAGCACATCAAATGATTTGAAAGGTGTTCATACACCACAAAATCTCGTAAGAGACTATGATAGTTTTAACCTTTGATTTGAAATGAGTTTGATCCAAGGGCTTCATATGCTTTAAATATACCTAATACCTATTCAAGGAGTCAAAAACAATAGGTAATTAAGCACATCAAATGATTTGAAAGGTGTTCATACACCACAAAATCTCGTAAGAGACTATGATAGTTTTAACCTTTGATTTGAAATGAGTTTGATCCAAGGGTTTCATATGCTTAAATATACCTAATACCTATTAAAGGAGTCAAAAACAATAGGTAATTAAGCACATCAAATGATTTGAAAGGTGTTCATACACCACAAAATCTCGTAAGAGACTATGATAGTTTTAAACTTTGATTTGAAATGAGTTTGATCCAAGGGCTTCATATGCTTTAAATATACCTAATACCTATTCAAGGAGTCAAACAATAGGTAATTAAGCACATCAAATGATTTGAAAGGTGTTCATACACCACAAAATCTCGTAAGAGACTATGATAGTTTTAACCTTGATTTGAAATGAGTTTGATCCAAGGGCTTCATATGCTTTAAATATACCTAATACCTATTCAAGGAGTCAAAAACAATAGGTAATTAAGCACATCAAATGATTTGAAAGGTGTTCATACACCACAAAATCTCGTAAGAGACTATGATAGTTTTAACCTTTGATTTGAAATGAGTTTGATCCAAGGCTTCATATGCTTTAAATATACCTAATACCTATTCAGGAGTCAAAAACAATAGGTAATTAAGCACATCAAATGATTTGAAAGGTGTTCATACACCACAAAATCTCGTAAGAGACTATGATAGTTTTAACCTTTGATTTGAAATGAGTTTGATCCAAGGGCTTCATGCTTTAAATATACCTAATACCTATAAAAGGAGTCAAAAACAATAGGTAATTAAGCACATCAAATGATTTGAAAGGTGTTCATACACCACAAAATCTCGTAAGAGACTATGATAGTTTTAACCTTTGATTTGAAATGAGTTTGATCCAAGGGCTTCATATGATTTAAATATACCTAATACCTATAAAAGGAGTCAAAAACAATAGGTAATTAAGCACATCAAATGATTTGAAAGGTGTTCATACACCACAAAATCTCGTAAGAGACTATGATAGTTTTAACCTTTGATTTGAAATGAGTTTGATCCAAGGGCTTCATATGCTTTAAATATACCTAATACCTATAAAAGGAGTCAAAACAATAGGTAATTAAGCACATCAAATGATTTGAAAGGTGTTCATACACCACAAAATCTCGTAAGAGACTATGATAGTTTTAACCTTTGATTTGAAATGAGTTTGATCCAAGGGCTTCATATGATTTAAATATACCTAATACCTATTCAAGGAGTCAAAAACAATAGGTAATTAAGCACATCAAATGATTTGAAAGGTGTTCATACACCACAAAATCTCGTAAGAGACTATGATAGTTTTAACCTTTGATTTGAAATGAGTTTGATCCAAGGGCTTCATATGCTTTAAATATACCTAATACCTATTCAGGAGTCAAAAACAATAGGTAATTAAGCACATCAAATGATTTGAAAGGTGTTCATACACACAAAATCTCGTAAGAGACTATGATAGTTTTAACCTTTGATTTGAAATGAGTTTGATCCAAGGGCTTCATATGCTTTACATATACCTAATACCTATAAAAGGAATAAAAACAATAGGTAATTAAGCACATCAAATGATTTGAAAGGTGTTCATACACCACAAAATCTCGTAAGAGACTATGATAGTTTTAACCTTTGATTTGAAATGAGTTTGATCCAAGGGCTTCATATTTTAAATATACCTAATACCTATTCAAGGAGTCAAAAACAATAGGTAATTAAGCACATCAAATGATTTGAAAGGTGTTCATACACCACAAAATCTCGTAAGAGACTATGATAGTTTTAACCTTGATTTGAAATGAGTTTGATCCAAGGGCTTCATATGCTTTAAATATACCTAATACCTATTCAAGGAGTCAAAAACAATAGGTAATTAAGCACATCAAATGATTTGAAAGGTGTTCATACACCACAAAATCTCGTAAGAGACTATGATAGTTTTAACCTTTGATTTGAAATGAGTTTGATCCAAGGGCTCATATGCTTTAAATATACCTAATACCTATTCAAGGAGTCAAAACAATAGGTAATTAAGCACATCAAATGATTTGAAAGGTGTTCATACACCACAAAATCTCGTAAGAGACTATGATAGTTTTAACCTTTGATTTGAAATGAGTTTGATCCAAGGGCTTCATATGATTTAAATATACCTAATACCTATTCAAGGAGTAAAACAATAGGTAATTAAGCACATCAAATGATTTGAAAGGTGTTCATACACCACAAAATCTCGTAAGAGACTATGATAGTTTTAACCTTTGATTTGAAATGAGTTTGATCCAAGGGCTTCATATGATTTAAATATACCTAATACCTATTCAAGGAGTCAAAAACAATAGGTAATTAAGCACATCAAATGATTTGAAAGGTGTTCATACACCACAAAATCTCGTAAGAGACTATGATAGTTTTAACCTTTGATTTGAAATGAGTTTGATCCAAGGGCTTCATATGCTTTAATATACCTAATACCTATTCAAGGAGTCAAAAACAATAGGTAATTAAGCACATCAAATGATTTGAAAGGTGTTCATACACCACAAAATCTCGTAAGAGACTATGATAGTTTTAACCTTTGATTTGAAATGAGTTTGATCCAAGGTCTTCATATGCTTTAAATATACCTAATACCTATAAAAGGAGTCAAAAACAATAGGTAATTAAGCACATCAAATGATTTGAAAGGTGTTCATACACCACAAAATCTCGTAAGAGACTATGATAGTTTTAACCTTTGATTTGAAATGAGTTTGATCCAAGGCTTCATATGCTTTAAATATACCTAATACCTATTCAAGGAGTCAAAAACAATAGGTAATTAAGCACATCAAATGATTTGAAAGGTGTTCATACACCACAAAATCTCGTAAGAGACTATGATAGTTTTAACCTTTGATTTGAAATGAGTTTGATCCAAGGGCTTCATATGCTTTAAATATACCTAATACCTATAAAAGGAGTAAAAACAATAGGTAATTAAGCACATCAAATGATTTGAAAGGTGTTCATACACCACAAAATCTCGTAAGAGACTATGATAGTTTTAACCTTTGATTTGAAATGAGTTTGATCCAAAGGTCTTCATATGCTTTTAATATACCTAATACCTATAAAAGGAGTCAAAAACAATAGGTAATTAAGCACATCAAATGATTTGAAAGGTGTTCATACACCACAAAATCTCGTAAGAGACTATGATAGTTTTAACCTTTGATTTGAAATGAGTTTGATCCAAGGTCTTCATATGCTTTAAATATACCTAATACCTATAAAAGGAGTCAAAAACAATAGGTAATTAAGCACATCAAATGATTTGAAAGGTGTTCATACACCACAAAATCTCGTAAGAGACTATGATAGTTTTAACCTTTGATTTGAAATGAGTTTGATCCAAGGGCTTCATATGCTTTACATATACCTAATACCTATAAAAGGAGTAAAACAATAGGTAATTAAGCACATCAAATGATTTGAAAGGTGTTCATACACCACAAAATCTCGTAAGAGACTATGATAGTTTTAACCTTTGATTTGAAATGAGTTTGATCCAAGGGCTTTATTTTAAATATACCTAATACCTATTCAAGGAGTCAAAAACAATAGGTAATTAAGCACATCAAATGATTTGAAAGGTGTTCATACACCACAAAATCTCGTAAGAGACTATGATAGTTTTAACCTTTGATTTGAAATGAGTTTGATCCAAGGGCTTCATATGATTTAAATATACCTAATACCTATTCAAGGAGTCAAAACAATAGGTAATTAAGCACATCAAATGATTTGAAAGGTGTTCATACACCACAAAATCTCGTAAGAGACTATGATAGTTTTAACCTTGATTTGAAATGAGTTTGATCCAAGGGCTTCATATGCTTTAAATATACCTAATACCTATTCAAGGAGTCAAAAACAATAGGTAATTAAGCACATCAAATGATTTGAAAGGTGTTCATACACCACAAAATCTCGTAAGAGACTATGATAGTTTTAACCTTTGATTTGAAATGAGTTTGATCCAAGGGCTTCATATGATTTAAATATACCTAATACCTATTCAAGGAGTAAACAATAGGTAATTAAGCACATCAAATGATTTGAAAGGTGTTCATACACCACAAAATCTCGTAAGAGACTATGATAGTTTTAACCTTTGATTTGAAATGAGTTTGATCCAAGGGCTTCATATGATTTAAATATACCTAATACCTATTCAAGGAGTCAAAACAATAGGTAATTAAGCACATCAAATGATTTGAAAGGTGTTCATACACCACAAAATCTCGTAAGAGACTATGATAGTTTTAACCTTTGATTTGAAATGAGTTTGATCCAAGGGCTTCATATGCTTTAAATATACCTAATACCTATTCAAGGAGTCAAAAACAATAGGTAATTAAGCACATCAAATGATTTGAAAGGTGTTCATACACCACAAAATCTCGTAAGAGACTATGATAGTTTTAACCTTTGATTTGAAATGAGTTTGATCCAAGGCTTCATATGATTTAAATATACCTAATACCTATTCAAGGAGTCAAAACAATAGGTAATTAAGCACATCAAATGATTTGAAAGGTGTTCATACACCACAAAATCTCGTAAGAGACTATGATAGTTTTAACCTTTGATTTGAAATGAGTTTGATCCAAGGGCTTCATATGCTTTAAATATACCTAATACCTATTCAAGGAGTCAAAAACAATAGGTAATTAAGCACATCAAATGATTTGAAAGGTGTTCATACACCACAAAATCTCGTAAGAGACTATGATAGTTTTAACCTTGATTTGAAATGAGTTTGATCCAAGGGCTTCATATGCTTTAAATATACCTAATACCTATTCAAGGAGTCAAAAACAATAGGTAATTAAGCACATCAAATGATTTGAAAGGTGTTCATACACCACAAAATCTCGTAAGAGACTATGATAGTTTTAACCTTTGATTTGAAATGAGTTTGATCCAAGGCTTCATATGATTTAAATATACCTAATACCTATTCAAGGAGTCAAAAACAATAGGTAATTCACATCAAATGATTTGAAAGGTGTTCATACACCACAAAATCTCGTAAGAGACTATGATAGTTTTAACCTTTGATTTGAAATGAGTTTGATCCAAGGGCTTCATATGCTTTAAATATACCTAATACCTATTCAAGGAGTCAAAAACAATAGGTAATTAAGCACATCAAATGATTTGAAAGGTGTTCATACACCACAAAATCTCGTAAGAGACTATGATAGTTTTAACCTTTGATTTGAAATGAGTTTGATCCAAGGGTCATATGCTTTACATATACCTAATACCTATAAAAGGAGTCAAACAATAGGTAATTAAGCACATCAAATGATTTGAAAGGTGTTCATACACCACAAAATCTCGTAAGAGACTATGATAGTTTTAACCTTTGATTTGAAATGAGTTTGATCCAAGGGTTTATATGCTTTACATATACCTAATACCTATCAAGGAGTCAAACAATAGGTAATTAAGCACATCAAATGATTTGAAAGGTGTTCATACACCACAAAATCTCGTAAGAGACTATGATAGTTTTAACCTTTGATTTGAAATGAGTTTGATCCAAGGGCTTCATATGCTTTAAATATACCTAATACCTATTCAGGAGTCAAAACAATAGGTAATTAAGCACATCAAATGATTTGAAAGGTGTTCATACACCACAAAATCTCAGAGACTATGATAGTTTTAACCTTGATTTGAAATGAGTTTGATCCAAGGGCTTCATATGATTTAAATATACCTAATACCTATTCAAGGAGTCAAAAACAATAGGTAATTAAGCACATCAAATGATTTGAAAGGTGTTCATACACCACAAAATCTCGTAAGAGACTATGATAGTTTTAACCTTTGATTTGAAATGAGTTTGATCCAAGGGCTTCATATGCTTTAATATACCTAATACCTATTCAAGGAGTCAAAAACAATAGGTAATTAAGCACATCAAATGATTTGAAAGGTGTTCATACACCACAAAATCTCGTAAGAGACTATGATAGTTTTAACCTTTGATTTGAAATGAGTTTGATCCAAGGTCTTCATATGATTTAAATATACCTAATACCTATAAAAGGAGTCAAAAACAATAGGTAATTAAGCACATCAAATGATTTGAAAGGTGTTCATACACCACAAAATCTCGTAAGAGACTATGATAGTTTTAACCTTTGATTTGAAATGAGTTTGATCCAAGGGATTCATACATATACCTAATACCTATAAAAGGAGTAAAAAAATAGGTAATTAAGCACATCAAATGATTTGAAAGGTGTTCATACACCACAAAATCTCGTAAGAGACTATGATAGTTTTAACCTTTGATTTGAAATGAGTTTGATCCAAGGGTTCATATGCTTTACATATACCTAATACCTATTCAAGGAGTCAAAAACAATAGGTAATTAAGCACATCAAATGATTTGAAAGGTGTTCATACACCACAAAATCTCGTAAGAGACTATGATAGTTTTAACCTTTGATTTGAAATGAGTTTGATCCAAGGGCTTCATATGCTTTAAATATACCTAATACCTATAAAAGGAGTCAAAAACAATAGGTAATTAAGCACATCAAATGATTTGAAAGGTGTTCATACACCACAAAATCTCGTAAGAGACTATGATAGTTTTAACCTTGATTTGAAATGAGTTTGATCCAAGGTCTTCATATGATTTAAATATACCTAATACCTATAAAAGGAGTCAAAACAATAGGTAATTAAGCACATCAAATGATTTGAAAGGTGTTCATACACCACAAAATCTCGTAAGAGACTATGATAGTTTTAACCTTTGATTTGAAATGAGTTTGATCCAAGGGCTTCATGCTTTAAATATACCTAATACCTATTCAAGGAGTAAAAAAATAGGTAATTAAGCACATCAAATGATTTGAAAGGTGTTCATACACCACAAAATCTCGTAAGAGACTATGATAGTTTTAACCTTTGATTTGAAATGAGTTTGATCCAAGGGCTTCATATGCTTTAAATATACCTAATACCTATTCAAGGAGTCAAAAACAATAGGTAATTAAGCACATCAAATGATTTGAAAGGTGTTCATACACCACAAAATCTCGTAAGAGACTATGATAGTTTTAACCTTTGATTTGAAATGAGTTTGATCCAAGGCTTCATATGCTTTAAATATACCTAATACCTATAAAAGGAGTCAAAAACAATAGGTAATTAAGCACATCAAATGATTTGAAAGGTGTTCATACACCACAAAATCTCGTAAGAGACTATGATAGTTTTAACCTTGATTTGAAATGAGTTTGATCCAAGGGCTTCATATGATTTAAATATACCTAATACCTATAAAAGGAGTCAAAAACAATAGGTAATTAAGCACATCAAATGATTTGAAAGGTGTTCATACACCACAAAATCTCGTAAGAGAGTATGATAGTTTTAACCTTTGATTTGAAATGAGTTTGATCCAAGGTCTTCATATGCTTTAAATATACCTAATACCTATTCAAGGAGTCAAAAACAATAGGTAATTAAGCACATCAAATGATTTGAAAGGTGTTCATACACCACAAAATCTCGTAAGAGAGTGATAGTTTTAACCTTTGATTTGAAATGAGTTTGATCCAAGGTCTTCATATGCTTTAAATATACCTAATACCTATAAAAGGAGTCAAAAACAATAGGTAATTAAGCACATCAAGATTTGAAAGGTGTTCATACACCACAAAATCTCGTAAGAGACTATGATAGTTTTAACCTTTGATTTGAAATGAGTTTGATCCAAGGGCTTCATATGCTTTAAATATACCTAATACCTATGGAATAAAACAATAGGTAATTAAGCACATCAAATGATTTGAAAGGTGTTCATACACCACAAAATCTCGTAAGAGACTATGATAGTTTTAACCTTTGATTTGAAATGAGTTTGATCCAAGGTCTTCATATGCTTTAAATATACCTAATACCTATAAAAGGAGTCAAAAACAATAGGTAATTAAGCACATCAAATGATTTGAAAGGTGTTCATACACCACAAAATCTCGTAAGAGACTATGATAGTTTTAACCTTTGATTTGAAATGAGTTTGATCCAAGGGCTTCATATGCTTTAAATATACCTAATACCTATAAAAGGAGTCAAAAACAATAGGTAATTAAGCACATCAAATGATTTGAAAGGTGTTCATACACCACAAAATCTCGTAAGAGACTATGATAGTTTTAACCTTTGATTTGAAATGAGTTTGATCCAAGGGCTTCATATGATTTAAATATACCTAATACCTATTCAAGGAGTCAAAACAATAGGTAATTAAGCACATCAAATGATTTGAAAGGTGTTCATACACCACAAAATCTCGTAAGAGACTATGATAGTTTTAACCTTGATTTGAAATGAGTTTGATCCAAGGGCATATGCTTTAAATATACCTAATACCTATTCAAGGAGTCAAAAACAATAGGTAATTAAGCACATCAAATGATTTGAAAGGTGTTCATACACCACAAAATCTCGTAAGAGACTATGATAGTTTTAACCTTTGATTTGAAATGAGTTTGATCCAAATTCATATGCTTTAAATATACCTAATACCTATTCAAGGAGTCAAAAACAATAGGTAATTAAGCACATCAAATGATTTGAAAGGTGTTCATACACCACAAAATCTCGTAAGAGACTATGATAGTTTTAACCTTTGATTTGAAATGAGTTTGATCCAAGGGCTTCATATGCTTTAAATATACCTAATACCTATTCAAGGAGTCAAAAACAATAGGTAATTAAGCACATCAAATGATTTGAAAGGTGTTCATACACCACAAAATCTCGTAAGAGAGTATGATAGTTTTAACCTTTGATTTGAAATGAGTTTGATCCAAGGTCTTCATATGCTTTAAATATACCTAATACCTATAAAAGGAGTCAAAACAATAGGTAATTAAGCACATCAAATGATTTGAAAGGTGTTCATACACCACAAAATCTCGTAAGAGAGTATGATAGTTTTAACCTTTGATTTGAAATGAGTTTGATCCAAGGTCTTCATATGATTTAAATATACCTAATACCTATCAAGGAGTCAAAAAAATAGGTAATTAAGCACATCAAATGATTTGAAAGGTGTTCATACACCACAAAATCTCGTAAGAGACTATGATAGTTTTAACCTTTGATTTGAAATGAGTTTGATCCAAGGGCTTCATATGCTTTAAATATACCTAATACCTATAAAAGGAAAAAACAATAGGTAATTAAGCACATCAAATGATTTGAAAGGTGTTCATACACCACAAAATCTCGTAAGAGACTATGATAGTTTTAACCTTTGATTTGAAATGAGTTTGATCCAAGCTTCATATGCTTTACATATACCTAATACCTATTCAGGAGTCAAAACAATAGGTAATTAAGCACATCAAATGATTTGAAAGGTGTTCATACACCACAAAATCTCGTAAGAGACTATGATAGTTTTAACCTTTGATTTGAAATGAGTTTGATCCAAGGGCTTCATATGCTTTAAATATACCTAATACCTATAAAAGGAGTAAAAACAATAGGTAATTAAGCACATCAAATGATTTGAAAGGTGTTCATACACCACAAAATCTCGTAAGAGACTATGATAGTTTTAACCTTTGATTTGAAATGAGTTTGATCCAAGGGCTTCATATGATTTTAATATACCTAATACCTATAAAAGGAGTCAAAAACAATAGGTAATTAAGCACATCAAATGATTTGAAAGGTGTTCATACACCACAAAATCTCGTAAGAGACTATGATAGTTTTAACCTTTGATTTGAAATGAGTTTGATCCAAGGCTTCATATGCTTTAAATATACCTAATACCTATAAAAGGAGTCAAAAACAATAGGTAATTAAGCACATCAAATGATTTGAAAGGTGTTCATACACCACAAAATCTCGTAAGAGACTATGATAGTTTTAACCTTTGATTTGAAATGAGTTTGATCCAAGGTCTTCATATGCTTTAAATATACCTAATACCTATTCAAGGAGTCAAAAACAATAGGTAATTAAGCACATCAAATGATTTGAAAGGTGTTCATACACCACAAAATCTCGTAAGAGAGTATGATAGTTTTAACCTTTGATTTGAAATGAGTTTGATCCAAGGTCTTCATATGCTTTAAATATACCTAATACCTATAAAAGGAGTCAAAAACAATAGGTAATTAAGCACATCAAATGATTTGAAAGGTGTTCATACACCACAAAATCTCGTAAGAGACTATGATAGTTTTAACCTTTGATTTGAAATGAGTTTGATCCAAGGGCTTCATATGCTTTACATATACCTAATACCTATAAAAGGAGTCAAAAACAATAGGTAATTAAGCACATCAAATGATTTGAAAGGTGTTCATACACCACAAAATCTCGTAAGAGACTATGATAGTTTTAACCTTTGATTTGAAATGAGTTTGATCCAAGGGCTTCATATGATTTAAATATACCTAATACCTATTCAAGGAGTCAAAAACAATAGGTAATTAAGCACATCAAATGATTTGAAAGGTGTTCATACACCACAAAATCTCGTAAGAGACTATGATAGTTTTAACCTTTGATTTGAAATGAGTTTGATCCAAGGGCTTCATATGCTTTAAATATACCTAATACCTATAAAAGGAGTCAAAAACAATAGGTAATTAAGCACATCAAATGATTTGAAAGGTGTTCATACACCACAAAATCTCGTAAGAGACTATGATAGTTTTAACCTTTGATTTGAAATGAGTTTGATCCAAGGTCTTCATATGATTTAAATATACCTAATACCTATTCAAGGAGTCAAAAACAATAGGTAATTAAGCACATCAAATGATTTGAAAGGTGTTCATACACCACAAAATCTCGTAAGAGACTATGATAGTTTTAACCTTTGATTTGAAATGAGTTTGATCCAAGGTCTTCATATGCTTTAAATATACCTAATACCTATTCAAGGAGTCAAAACAATAGGTAATTAAGCACATCAAATGATTTGAAAGGTGTTCATACACACAAAATCTCGTAAGAGACTATGATAGTTTTAACCTTTGATTTGAAATGAGTTTGATCCAAGGGCTTCATATGCTTTAAATATACCTAATACCTATTCAAGGAGTCAAAAACAATAGGTAATTAAGCACATCAAATGATTTGAAAGGTGTTCATACACCACAAAATCTCGTAAGAGACTATGATAGTTTTAACCTTTGATTTGAAATGAGTTTGATCCAAGGGCTTCATATGATTTAAATATACCTAATACCTATTCAAGGAGTCAAAAACAATAGGTAATTAAGCACATCAAATGATTTGAAAGGTGTTCATACACCACAAAATCTCGTAAGAGAGTATGATAGTTTTAACCTTTGATTTGAAATGAGTTTGATCCAAGGTCTTCATATGCTTTAAATATACCTAATACCTATTCAAGGAGTCAAAAACAATAGGTAATTAAGCACATCAAATGATTTGAAAGGTGTTCATACACCACAAAATCTCGTAAGAGACTATGATAGTTTTAACCTTTGATTTGAAATGAGTTTGATCCAAGGTCTTCATATGATTTAAATATACCTAATACCTATAAAAGGAGTCAAAAACAATAGGTAATTAAGCACATCAAATGATTTGAAAGGTGTTCATACACCACAAAATCTCGTAAGAGACTATGATAGTTTTAACCTTTGATTTGAAATGAGTTTGATCCAAGGGCTTCATATGCTTTAAATATACCTAATACCTATAAAGGAGTCAAAAAAATAGGTAATTAAGCACATCAAATGATTTGAAAGGTGTTCATACACCACAAAATCTCGTAAGAGACTATGATAGTTTTAACCTTGATTTGAAATGAGTTTGATCCAAGGGCTTCATATGCTTTAAATATACCTAATACCTATTCAAGGAGTCAAAAACAATAGGTAATTAAGCACATCAAATGATTTGAAAGGTGTTCATACACCACAAAATCTCGTAAGAGACTATGATAGTTTTAACCTTTGATTTGAAATGAGTTTGATCCAAGGGCTTCATATGCTTTAAATATACCTAATACCTATAAAAGGAGTCAAAAACAATAGGTAATTAAGCACATCAAATGATTTGAAAGGTGTTCATACACCACAAAATCTCGTAAGAGTATGATAGTTTTAACCTTTGATTTGAAATGAGTTTGATCCAAGGTCTTCATATGATTTAAATATACCTAATACCTATAAAGGAGTCAAAAACAATAGGTAATTAAGCACATCAAATGATTTGAAAGGTGTTCATACACCACAAAATCTCGTAAGAGACTATGATAGTTTTAACCTTGATTTGAAATGAGTTTGATCCAAGGGCTTCATATGCTTTAAATATACCTAATACCTATAAAAGGAGTAAAACAATAGGTAATTAAGCACATCAAATGATTTGAAAGGTGTTCATACACCACAAAATCTCGTAAGAGACTATGATAGTTTTAACCTTTGATTTGAAATGAGTTTGATCCAAGGGCTTCATATGCTTTACATATACCTAATACCTATTCAAGGAGTCAAAAACAATAGGTAATTAAGCACATCAAATGATTTGAAAGGTGTTCATACACCACAAAATCTCGTAAGAGACTATGATAGTTTTAACCTTTGATTTGAAATGAGTTTGATCCAAGGTCTTCATATGCTTTAAATATACCTAATACCTATAAAAGGAGTCAAAAACAATAGGTAATTAAGCACATCAAATGATTTGAAAGGTGTTCATACACCACAAAATCTCGTAAGAGACTATGATAGTTTTAACCTTTGATTTGAAATGAGTTTGATCCAAGGTCTTCATATGATTTAAATATACCTAATACCTATAAAAGGAGTCAAAAACAATAGGTAATTAAGCACATCAAATGATTTGAAAGGTGTTCATACACCACAAAATCTCGTAAGAGACTATGATAGTTTTAACTTTGATTTGAAATGAGTTTGATCCAAGGGCTTCATATGCTTTAAATATACCTAATACCTATAAAAGGAGTCAAACAATAGGTAATTAAGCACATCAAATGATTTGAAAGGTGTTCATACACCACAAAATCTCGTAAGAGACTATGATAGTTTTAACCTTTGATTTGAAATGAGTTTGATCCAAGGGCTTCATATGCTTTAAATATACCTAATACCTATTCAAGGAGTCAAAAACAATAGGTAATTAAGCACATCAAATGATTTGAAAGGTGTTCATACACCACAAAATCTCGTAAGAGACTATGATAGTTTTAACCTTTGATTTGAAATGAGTTTGATCCAAGGGCTTCATATGCTTTAAATATACCTAATACCTATAAAAGGAGTCAAACAATAGGTAATTAAGCACATCAAATGATTTGAAAGGTGTTCATACACCACAAAATCTCGTAAGAGACTATGATAGTTTTAACCTTGATTTGAAATGAGTTTGATCCAAGGGCTTC
This sequence comes from Patellifolia procumbens, assembly GCA_947645195.1. Taxonomy (NCBI): domain Eukaryota; kingdom Viridiplantae; phylum Streptophyta; class Magnoliopsida; order Caryophyllales; family Amaranthaceae; genus Patellifolia; species Patellifolia procumbens. Next base: position 21,965 of record CANSGD010000427.1, read on the forward strand.
ATATGCTTTAAATATACCTAATACCTATAAAAGGAGTAAAACAATAGGTAATTAAGCACATCAAATGATTTGAAAGGTGTTCATACACCACAAAATCTCGTAAGAGACTATGATAGTTTTAACCTTTGATTTGAAATGAGTTTGATCCAAGGGCTTCATATGCTTTAAATATACCTAATACCTATTCAAGGAGTCAAAAACAATAGGTAATTAAGCACATCAAATGATTTGAAAGGTGTTCATACACCACAAAATCTCGTAAGAGACTATGATAGTTTTAACCTTTGATTTGAAATGAGTTTGATCCAAGGGCTTCATATGCTTTAAATATACCTAATACCTATAAAAGGAGTAAAACAATAGGTAATTAAGCACATCAAATGATTTGAAAGGTGTTCATACACCACAAAATCTCGTAAGAGACTATGATAGTTTTAACCTTTGATTTGAAATGAGTTTGATCCAAGGTCTTCATATGCTTTAAATATACCTAATACCTATGAGTCAAAAACAATAGGTAATTAAGCACATCAAATGATTTGAAAGGTGTTCATACACCACAAAATCTCGTAAGAGACTATGATAGTTTTAACCTTTGATTTGAAATGAGTTTGATCCAAGGTCTTCATATGCTTTAAATATACCTAATACCTATTCAAGGAGTCAAAAACAATAGGTAATTAAGCACATCAAATGATTTGAAAGGTGTTCATACACCACAAAATCTCGTAAGAGACTATGATAGTTTTAACCTTTGATTTGAAATGAGTTTGATCCAAGGGCTTCATATGCTTTAAATATACCTAATACCTATTCAAGGTCAAAAACAATAGGTAATTAAGCACATCAAATGATTTGAAAGGTGTTCATACACCACAAAATCTCGTAAGAGACTATGATAGTTTTAAACTTTGATTTGAAATGAGTTTGATCCAAGGGCTTCATATGATTTAAATATACCTAATACCTATTCAAGGAGTCAAAAACAATAGGTAATTAAGCACATCAAATGATTTGAAAGGTGTTCATACACCACAAAATCTCGTAAGAGAGTATGATAGTTTTAACCTTTGATTTGAAATGAGTTTGATCCAAGGTCTTCATATGCTTTAAATATACCTAATACCTATAAAAGGAGTCAAAAACAATAGGTAATTAAGCACATCAAATGATTTGAAAGGTGTTCATACACCACAAAATCTCGTAAGAGACTATGATAGTTTTAACCTTTGATTTGAAATGAGTTTGATCCAAGGGCTTCATATGATTTAAATATACCTAATACCTATAAAGGAGTCAAAACAATAGGTAATTAAGCACATCAAATGATTTGAAAGGTGTTCATACACCACAAAATCTCGTAAGAGACTATGATAGTTTTAACCTTTGATTTGAAATGAGTTTGATCCAAGGGCTTCATATGCTTTAAATATACCTAATACCTATAAAAGGAATAAACAATAGGTAATTAAGCACATCAAATGATTTGAAAGGTGTTCATACACCACAAAATCTCGTAAGAGACTATGATAGTTTTAACTTTGATTTGAAATGAGTTTGATCCAAGGGCTTCATATGCTTTAAATATACCTAATACCTATTCAAGGAGTCAAAAACAATAGGTAATTAAGCACATCAAATGATTTGAAAGGTGTTCATACACCACAAAATCTCGTAAGAGACTATGATAGTTTTAACCTTTGATTTGAAATGAGTTTGATCCAAGGGCTTCATATGCTTTAAATATACCTAATACCTATAAAAGGAGTCAAAAACAATAGGTAATTAAGCACATCAATGATTTGAAAGGTGTTCATACACCACAAAATCTCGTAAGAGACTATGATAGTTTTAACCTTTGATTTGAAATGAGTTTGATCCAAGGTCTTCATATGATTTAAATATACCTAATACCTATAAAGGAGTCAAAAACAATAGGTAATTAAGCACATCAAATGATTTGAAAGGTGTTCATACACCACAAAATCTCGTAAGAGACTATGATAGTTTTAACCTTTGATTTGAAATGAGTTTGATCCAAGGGCTTCATATGCTTTAAATATACCTAATACCTATAAAAGGAGTCAAAAAAAATAGGTAATTAAGCACATCAAATGATTTGAAAGGTGTTCATACACCACAAAATCTCGTAAGAGACTATGATAGTTTTAACCTTTGATTTGAAATGAGTTTGATCCAAGGCTTCATATGCTTTAAATATACCTAATACCTATAAAGGAATCAATAGGTAATTAAGCACATCAAATGATTTGAAAGGTGTTCATACACCACAAAATCTCGTAAGAGACTATGATAGTTTTAACCTTTGATTTGAAATGAGTTTGATCCAAGGGCTTCATATGCTTTAAATATACCTAATACCTATTCAAGGAGTCAAACAATAGGTAATTAAGCACATCAAATGATTTGAAAGGTGTTCATACACCACAAAATCTCGTAAGAGACTATGATAGTTTTAACCTTTGATTTGAAATGAGTTTGATCCAAGGTCTTCATATGCTTTAAATATACCTAATACCTATAAAAGGAGTCAAAAACAATAGGTAATTAAGCACATCAAATGATTTGAAAGGTGTTCATACACCACAAAATCTCGTAAGAGACTATGATAGTTTTAACCTTTGATTTGAAATGAGTTTGATCCAAGGGCTTCATATGCTTTATATACCTAATACCTATTCAAGGAGTAAAAACAATAGGTAATTAAGCACATCAAATGATTTGAAAGGTGTTCATACACCACAAAATCTCGTAAGAGACTATGATAGTTTTAACCTTTGATTTGAAATGAGTTTGATCCAAGGGCTTCATATGATTTAAATATACCTAATACCTATTCAAGGAGTCAAAAACAATAGGTAATTAAGCACATCAAATGATTTGAAAGGTGTTCATACACCACAAAATCTCGTAAGAGACTATGATAGTTTTAACCTTTGATTTGAAATGAGTTTGATCCAAGGGCTTCATATGCTTTAAATATACCTAATACCTATTCAAGGAGTCAAAAACAATAGGTAATTAAGCACATCAAATGATTTGAAAGGTGTTCATACACCACAAAATCTCGTAAGAGACTATGATAGTTTTAACCTTTGATTTGAAATGAGTTTGATCCAAGGGTTCATATGCTTTAAATATACCTAATACCTATTCAAGGAGTCAAAAACAATAGGTAATTAAGCACATCAAATGATTTGAAAGGTGTTCATACACCACAAAATCTCGTAAGAGACTATGATAGTTTTAACCTTTGATTTGAAATGAGTTTGATCCAAGGCTTCATATGCTTTAAATATACCTAATACCTATTCAAGGAGTCAAAAACAATAGGTAATTAAGCACATCAAATGATTTGAAAGGTGTTCATACACCACAAAATCTCGTAAGAGACTATGATAGTTTTAACCTTTGATTTGAAATGAGTTTGATCCAAGGGCTTCATATGCTTTAAATATACCTAATACCTATTCAAGGAGTCAAAAACAATAGGTAATTAAGCACATCAAATGATTTGAAAGGTGTTCATACACCACAAAATCTCGTAAGAGACTATGATAGTTTTAACCTTTGATTTGAAATGAGTTTGATCCAAGGTCTTCATATGCTTTAAATATACCTAATACCTATAAAAGGAGTCAAAAACAATAGGTAATTAAGCACATCAAATGATTTGAAAGGTGTTCATACACCACAAAATCTCGTAAGAGACTATGATAGTTTTAACCTTTGATTTGAAATGAGTTTGATCCAAGGTCTTCATATGATTTAAATATACCTAATACCTATAAAAGGAGTCAAAAACAATAGGTAATTAAGCACATCAAATGATTTGAAAGGTGTTCATACACCACAAAATCTCGTAAGAGACTATGATAGTTTTAACCTTTGATTTGAAATGAGTTTGATCCAAGGGCTTCATATGCTTTACATATACCTAATACCTGAGTCAATAGGTAATTAAGCACATCAAATGATTTGAAAGGTGTTCATACACCACAAAATCTCGTAAGAGACTATGATAGTTTTAACCTTGATTTGAAATGAGTTTGATCCAAGGGCTTCATATGCTTTAAATATACCTAATACCTATTCAAGGAGTCAAAAACAATAGGTAATTAAGCACATCAAATGATTTGAAAGGTGTTCATACACCACAAAATCTCGTAAGAGACTATGATAGTTTTAACCTTTGATTTGAAATGAGTTTGATCCAAGGGCTTCATATGATTTAAATATACCTAATACCTATTCAAGGAGTCAAAAACAATAGGTAATTAAGCACATCAAATGATTTGAAAGGTGTTCATACACCACAAAATCTCGTAAGAGACTATGATAGTTTTAACCTTTGATTTGAAATGAGTTTGATCCAAGGCTTCATATGCTTTAAATATACCTAATACCTATAAAAGGAGTCAAAAACAATAGGTAATTAAGCACATCAAATGATTTGAAAGGTGTTCATACACCACAAAATCTCGTAAGAGACTATGATAGTTTTAACCTTTGATTTGAAATGAGTTTGATCCAAGGGCTTCATATGCTTTAAATATACCTAATACCTATAAAAGGAGTCAAAAACAATAGGTAATTAAGCACATCAAATGATTTGAAAGGTGTTCATACACCACAAAATCTCGTAAGAGACTATGATAGTTTTAACCTTTGATTTGAAATGAGTTTGATCCAAGGGCTTCATATGCTTTAAATATACCTAATACCTATAAAAGAAACAATAGGTAATTAAGCACATCAAATGATTTGAAAGGTGTTCATACACCACAAAATCTCGTAAGAGACTATGATAGTTTTAACCTTGATTTGAAATGAGTTTGATCCAAGGGCTTCATATGCTTTAAATATACCTAATACCTATTCAAGGAGTCAAAAACAATAGGTAATTAAGCACATCAAATGATTTGAAAGGTGTTCATACACCACAAAATCTCGTAAGAGACTATGATAGTTTTAACCTTTGATTTGAAATGAGTTTGATCCAAGGGCTTCATATGCTTTAAATATACCTAATACCTATAAAAGGAGTCAAAACAATAGGTAATTAAGCACATCAAATGATTTGAAAGGTGTTCATACACCACAAAATCTCGTAAGAGACTATGATAGTTTTAACCTTTGATTTGAAATGAGTTTGATCCAAGGGCTTCATATGCTTTTATATACCTAATACCTATTCAAGGAGTAAAAACAATAGGTAATTAAGCACATCAAATGATTTGAAAGGTGTTCATACACCACAAAATCTCGTAAGAGACTATGATAGTTTTAACCTTTGATTTGAAATGAGTTTGATCCAAGGGCTTCATATGCTTTAAATATACCTAATACCTATAAAAGGAGTCAAAAACAATAGGTAATTAAGCACATCAAATGATTTGAAAGGTGTTCATACACCACAAAATCTCGTAAGAGACTATGATAGTTTTAACCTTTGATTTGAAATGAGTTTGATCCAAGGGCTTCATATGCTTTATATACCTAATACCTATAAAAGGAGTAAAAACAATAGGTAATTAAGCACATCAAATGATTTGAAAGGTGTTCATACACCACAAAATCTCGTAAGAGACTATGATAGTTTTAACCTTTGATTTGAAATGAGTTTGATCCAAGGTCTTCATATGCTTTAAATATACCTAATACCTATTCAAGGAGTCAAAACAATAGGTAATTAAGCACATCAAATGATTTGAAAGGTGTTCATACACCACAAAATCTCGTAAGAGACTATGATAGTTTTAACCTTTGATTTGAAATGAGTTTGATCCAAGGCTTCATATGCTTTATATACCTAATACCTATCAAGGATAAAAACAATAGGTAATTAAGCACATCAAATGATTTGAAAGGTGTTCATACACCACAAAATCTCGTAAGATATGATAGTTTTAACCTTTGATTTGAAATGAGTTTGATCCAAGGTCTTCATATGCTTTAAATATACCTAATACCTATTCAAGTCAAAAAAATAGGTAATTAAGCACATCAAATGATTTGAAAGGTGTTCATACACCACAAAATCTCGTAAGAGACTATGATAGTTTAACCTTTGATTTGAAATGAGTTTGATCCAAGGGCTTCATATGCTTTAAATATACCTAATACCTATTCAAGGAGTCAAAAACAATAGGTAATTAAGCACATCAAATGATTTGAAAGGTGTTCATACACCACAAAATCTCGTAAGAGACTATGATAGTTTTAACCTTTGATTTGAAATGAGTTTGATCCAAGGGCTTCATATGATTTAAATATACCTAATACCTATTCAAGGAGTCAAAAACAATAGGTAATTAAGCACATCAAATGATTTGAAAGGTGTTCATACACCACAAAATCTCGTAAGAGACTATGATAGTTTTAACCTTTGATTTGAAATGAGTTTGATCCAAGTCTTCATATGCTTTAAATATACCTAATACCTATTCAAGGAGTCAAAAACAATAGGTAATTAAGCACATCAAATGATTTGAAAGGTGTTCATACACCACAAAATCTCGTAAGAGACTATGATAGTTTTAACCTTTGATTTGAAATGAGTTTGATCCAAGGCTTCATATGCTTTAAATATACCTAATACCTATAAAAGGAGTCAAAACAATAGGTAATTAAGCACATCAAATGATTTGAAAGGTGTTCATACACCACAAAATCTCGTAAGAGACTATGATAGTTTTAACCTTTGATTTGAAATGAGTTTGATCCAAGGCTTCATATGCTTTAAATATACCTAATACCTATAAAAGGAGTCAAAAACAATAGGTAATTAAGCACATCAAATGATTTGAAAGGTGTTCATACACCACAAAATCTCGTAAGAGACTATGATAGTTTTAACCTTTGATTTGAAATGAGTTTGATCCAAGGGCTTCATATGCTTTAAATATACCTAATACCTATTAAAGGAGTCAAAAACAATAGGTAATTAAGCACATCAAATGATTTGAAAGGTGTTCATACACCACAAAATCTCGTAAGAGACTATGATAGTTTTAACCTTTGATTTGAAATGAGTTTGATCCAAGGGCTTCATATGCTTTAAATATACCTAATACCTATAAAAGGAGTCAAAAACAATAGGTAATTAAGCACATCAAATGATTTGAAAGGTGTTCATACACCACAAAATCTCGTAAGAGACTATGATAGTTTTAACCTTTGATTTGAAATGAGTTTGATCCAAGGTTTATATGCTTTAAATATACCTAATACCTATTCAAGGAGTCAAAAACAATAGGTAATTAAGCACATCAAATGATTTGAAAGGTGTTCATACACCACAAAATCTCGTAAGAGACTATGATAGTTTTAACCTTTGATTTGAAATGAGTTTGATCCAAGGGCTTCATATGCTTTAAATATACCTAATACCTATAAGGAGTCAAAAACAATAGGTAATTAAGCACATCAAATGATTTGAAAGGTGTTCATACACCACAAAATCTCGTAAGAGACTATGATAGTTTTAACCTTTGATTTGAAATGAGTTTGATCCAAGGTCTTCATATGCTTTAAATATACCTAATACCTATAAAAGGAGTCAAAAACAATAGGTAATTAAGCACATCAAATGATTTGAAAGGTGTTCATACACCACAAAATCTCGTAAGAGACTATGATAGTTTTAACCTTTGATTTGAAATGAGTTTGATCCAAGGGCTTCATATGCTTTAAATATACCTAATACCTATAAAAGGAGTCAAAAACAATAGGTAATTAAGCACATCAAATGATTTGAAAGGTGTTCATACACCACAAAATCTCGTAAGAGACTATGATAGTTTTAACCTTTGATTTGAAATGAGTTTGATCCAAGGGCTTCATATGCTTTAAATATACCTAATACCTATTAAAGGAGTCAAAAACAATAGGTAATTAAGCACATCAAATGATTTGAAAGGTGTTCATACACACAAAATCTCGTAAGAGACTATGATAGTTTTAACCTTTGATTTGAAATGAGTTTGATCCAAGGGTTCATATGCTTTAAATATACCTAATACCTATTCAAGGAGTCAAAAACAATAGGTAATTAAGCACATCAAATGATTTGAAAGGTGTTCATACACCACAAAATCTCGTAAGAGACTATGATAGTTTTAACCTTTGATTTGAAATGAGTTTGATCCAAGGGCTTCATATGCTTTAAATATACCTAATACCTATAAAAGGAGTCAAAAACAATAGGTAATTAAGCACATCAAATGATTTGAAAGGTGTTCATACACCACAAAATCTCGTAAGAGACTATGATAGTTTTAACCTTTGATTTGAAATGAGTTTGATCCAAGGTCTTCATATGCTTTAAATATACCTAATACCTATAAAAGGAGTCAAAAACAATAGGTAATTAAGCACATCAAATGATTTGAAAGGTGTTCATACACCACAAAATCTCGTAAGAGACTATGATAGTTTTAACCTTTGATTTGAAATGAGTTTGATCCAAGGGCTTCATATGATTTAAATATACCTAATACCTATTCAAGGAGTCAAAAACAATAGGTAATTAAGCACATCAAATGATTTGAAAGGTGTTCATACACCACAAAATCTCGTAAGAGACTATGATAGTTTTAACCTTTGATTTGAAATGAGTTTGATCCAAGGGCTTCATATGCTTTAAATATACCTAATACCTATTCAAGGAGTCAAAAACAATAGGTAATTAAGCACATCAAATGATTTGAAAGGTGTTCATACACCACAAAATCTCGTAAGAGACTATGATAGTTTTAACCTTTGATTTGAAATGAGTTTGATCCAAGGGCTTCATATGATTTAAATATACCTAATACCTATCAAGGAGTCAAAACAATAGGTAATTAAGCACATCAAATGATTTGAAAGGTGTTCATACACCACAAAATCTCGTAAGAGACTATGATAGTTTTAACCTTTGATTTGAAATGAGTTTGATCCAAGGGCTTCATATGATTTAAATATACCTAATACCTATTCAAGGAGTAAAACAATAGGTAATTAAGCACATCAAATGATTTGAAAGGTGTTCATACACCACAAAATCTCGTAAGAGACTATGATAGTTTTAACCTTTGATTTGAAATGAGTTTGATCCAAGGTCTTCATATGCTTTAATATACCTAATACCTATAAAAGAGTCAAAAACAATAGGTAATTAAGCACATCAAATGATTTGAAAGGTGTTCATACACCACAAAATCTCGTAAGAGACTATGATAGTTTTAACCTTTGATTTGAAATGAGTTTGATCCAAGGGCTTCATATGCTTTAAATATACCTAATACCTATAAAAGGAGTAAAAACAATAGGTAATTAAGCACATCAAATGATTTGAAAGGTGTTCATACACCACAAAATCTCGTAAGAGACTATGATAGTTTAACCTTTGATTTGAAATGAGTTTGATCCAAGGGCTTCATATGATTTAAATATACCTAATACCTAAAGGAGTCAAAACAATAGGTAATTAAGCACATCAAATGATTTGAAAGGTGTTCATACACCACAAAATCTCGTAAGAGACTATGATAGTTTTAACCTTTGATTTGAAATGAGTTTGATCCAAGGGCTTCATATGCTTTAAATATACCTAATACCTATTCAAGGAGTCAAAAGGTAATTAAGCACATCAAATGATTTGAAAGGTGTTCATACACCACAAAATCTCGTAAGAGACTATGATAGTTTAACCTTTGATTTGAAATGAGTTTGATCCAAGGGCTTCATATGCTTTAAATATACCTAATACCTATTCAAGGAGTCAAAAACAATAGGTAATTAAGCACATCAAATGATTTGAAAGGTGTTCATACACCACAAAATCTCGTAAGAGACTATGATAGTTTTAACCTTTGATTTGAAATGAGTTTGATCCAAGGTCTTCATATGCTTTAAATATACCTAATACCTATAAAGGAGTCAAAAACAATAGGTAATTAAGCACATCAAATGATTTGAAAGGTGTTCATACACCACAAAATCTCGTAAGAGACTATGATAGTTTTAACCTTTGATTTGAAATGAGTTTGATCCAAGGGCTTCATATGATTTAAATATACCTAATACCTATTCAAGGAGTCAAAAACAATAGGTAATTAAGCACATCAAATGATTTGAAAGGTGTTCATACACCACAAAATCTCGTAAGAGAGTATGATAGTTTTAACCTTTGATTTGAAATGAGTTTGATCCAAGGTCTTCATATGCTTTAAATATACCTAATACCTATAAAAGGAGTCAAAAACAATAGGTAATTAAGCACATCAAATGATTTGAAAGGTGTTCATACACCACAAAATCTCGTAAGAGACTATGATAGTTTTAACCTTTGATTTGAAATGAGTTTGATCCAAGGGCTTCATATGCTTTAAATATACCTAATACCTATAAAAGGAGTCAAAAACAATAGGTAATTAAGCACATCAAATGATTTGAAAGGTGTTCATACACCACAAAATCTCGTAAGAGACTATGATAGTTTTAACCTTTGATTTGAAATGAGTTTGATCCAAGGGCTTCATATGCTTTAAATATACCTAATACCTATAAAAGAGTCAAAAACAATAGGTAATTAAGCACATCAAATGATTTGAAAGGTGTTCATACACCACAAAATCTCGTAAGAGACTATGATAGTTTTAACCTTTGATTTGAAATGAGTTTGATCCAAGGGCTTCATATGCTTTAAATATACCTAATACCTATAAAAGGAATAAAAACAATAGGTAATTAAGCACATCAAATGATTTGAAAGGTGTTCATACACCACAAAATCTCGTAAGAGACTATGATAGTTTTAACCTTTGATTTGAAATGAGTTTGATCCAAGGGCTTCATATGATTTAAATATACCTAATACCTATTCAAGGAGTCAAAAACAATAGGTAATTAAGCACATCAAATGATTTGAAAGGTGTTCATACACCACAAAATCTCGTAAGAGACTATGATAGTTTTAACCTTTGATTTGAAATGAGTTTGATCCAAGGGCTTCATATGCTTTAAATATACCTAATACCTATTCAAGGAGTCAAAAACAATAGGTAATTAAGCACATCAAATGATTTGAAAGGTGTTCATACACCAAAAATCTCGTAAGAGACTATGATAGTTTTAACCTTTGATTTGAAATGAGTTTGATCCAAGGGCTTCATATGCTTTAAATATACCTAATACCTATTCAAGGAGTCAAAAACAATAGGTAATTAAGCACATCAAATGATTTGAAAGGTGTTCATACACCACAAAATCTCGTAAGAGATGATAGTTTTAACCTTTGATTTGAAATGAGTTTGATCCAAGGGCTTCATATGCTTTAAATATACCTAATACCTATTCAAGGAGTAAAAACAATAGGTAATTAAGCACATCAAATGATTTGAAAGGTGTTCATACACCACAAAATCTCGTAAGAGACTATGATAGTTTTAACCTTTGATTTGAAATGAGTTTGATCCAAGGCTTCATATGATTTAAATATACCTAATACCTATTCAAGGAGTCAAAAACAATAGGTAATTAAGCACATCAAATGATTTGAAAGGTGTTCATACACCACAAAATCTCGTAAGAGACTATGATAGTTTTAACCTTTGATTTGAAATGAGTTTGATCCAAGGGCTTCATATGCTTTAAATATACCTAATACCTATTAAAGGAGTCAAAAACAATAGGTAATTAAGCACATCAAATGATTTGAAAGGTGTTCATACACCACAAAATCTCGTAAGAGACTATGATAGTTTTAACCTTTGATTTGAAATGAGTTTGATCCAAGGGCTTCATATGATTTAAATATACCTAATACCTATAAAAGAGTCAAAAACAATAGGTAATTAAGCACATCAAATGATTTGAAAGGTGTTCATACACCACAAAATCTCGTAAGAGACTATGATAGTTTTAACCTTTGATTTGAAATGAGTTTGATCCAAGGGCTTCATATGCTTTACATATACCTAATACCTATAAAAGGAGTCAAAAACAATAGGTAATTAAGCACATCAAATGATTTGAAAGGTGTTCATACACCACAAAATCTCGTAAGAGACTATGATAGTTTTAACCTTTGATTTGAAATGAGTTTGATCCAAGGGCTTCATATGCTTTAAATATACCTAATACCTATTCAAGGAGTCAAAAACAATAGGTAATTAAGCACATCAAATGATTTGAAAGGTGTTCATACACCACAAAATCTCGTAAGAGACTATGATAGTTTTAACCTTTGATTTGAAATGAGTTTGATCCAAGGGCTTCATATGCTTTAAATATACCTAATACCTATAAAGGAGTCAAAAACAATAGGTAATTAAGCACATCAAATGATTTGAAAGGTGTTCATACACCACAAAATCTCGTAAGAGACTATGATAGTTTTAACCTTTGATTTGAAATGAGTTTGATCCAAGGGCTTCATATGCTTTAAATATACCTAATACCTATAAAAGGAGTCAAAAACAATAGGTAATTAAGCACATCAAATGATTTGAAAGGTGTTCATACACCACAAAATCTCGTAAGAGACTATGATAGTTTTAACCTTTGATTTGAAATGAGTTTGATCCAAGGGCTTCATATGCTTTAAATATACCTAATACCTATAAAAGGAGTCAAAAACAATAGGTAATTAAGCACATCAAATGATTTGAAAGGTGTTCATACACACAAAATCTCGTAAGAGACTATGATAGTTTTAACCTTTGATTTGAAATGAGTTTGATCCAAGGGCTTCATATGCTTTAAATATACCTAATACCTATAAAAGGAGTCAAAAACAATAGGTAATTAAGCACATCAAATGATTTGAAAGGTGTTCATACACCACAAAATCTCGTAAGAGAGTATGATAGTTTTAACCTTTGATTTGAAATGAGTTTGATCCAAGGTCTTCATATGCTTTAAATATACCTAATACCTATAAAAGGAGTCAAAAACAATAGGTAATTAAGCACATCAAATGATTTGAAAGGTGTTCATACACCACAAAATCTCGTAAGAGACTATGATAGTTTTAACCTTTGATTTGAAATGAGTTTGATCCAAGGGCTTCATATGCTTTAAATATACCTAATACCTATAAAAGGACAAAAAAATAGGTAATTAAGCACATCAAATGATTTGAAAGGTGTTCATACACCACAAAATCTCGTAGACTATGATAGTTTTAACCTTTGATTTGAAATGAGTTTGATCCAAGGGCTTCATATGCTTTAAATATACCTAATACCTATAAAAGGAGTCAAAAACAATAGGTAATTAAGCACATCAAATGATTTGAAAGGTGTTCATACACCACAAAATCTCGTAAGAGACTATGATAGTTTTAACCTTTGATTTGAAATGAGTTTGATCCAAGGGCTTCATATGCTTTAAATATACCTAATACCTATTCAAGGAGTCAAAAACAATAGGTAATTAAGCACATCAAATGATTTGAAAGGTGTTCATACACCACAAAATCTCGTAAGAGACTATGATAGTTTTAACCTTTGATTTGAAATGAGTTTGATCCAAGGGCTTCATATGCTTTAATATACCTAATACCTATTCAAGGAGTCAAAAACAATAGGTAATTAAGCACATCAAATGATTTGAAAGGTGTTCATACACCACAAAATCTCGTAAGAGACTATGATAGTTTTAACCTTTGATTTGAAATGAGTTTGATCCAAGGGCTTCATATGCTTTAAATATACCTAATACCTATAAAAGGAGTAAAAACAATAGGTAATTAAGCACATCAAATGATTTGAAAGGTGTTCATACACCACAAAATCTCGTAAGAGACTATGATAGTTTTAACCTTTGATTTGAAATGAGTTTGATCCAAGGGCTTCATATGCTTTAAATATACCTAATACCTATTCAAGGAGTCAAAAACAATAGGTAATTAAGCACATCAAATGATTTGAAAGGTGTTCATACACCACAAAATCTCGTAAGAGAGTATGATAGTTTTAACCTTTGATTTGAAATGAGTTTGATCCAAGGTCTTCATATGCTTTAAATATACCTAATACCTATAAAAGGAGTCAAAAACAATAGGTAATTAAGCACATCAAATGATTTGAAAGGTGTTCATACACCACAAAATCTCGTAAGAGACTATGATAGTTTTAACCTTTGATTTGAAATGAGTTTGATCCAAGGTCTTCATATGCTTTAAATATACCTAATACCTATAAAAGGAGTCAAAAACAATAGGTAATTAAGCACATCAAATGATTTGAAAGGTGTTCATACACCACAAAATCTCGTAAGAGACTATGATAGTTTTAACCTTTGATTTGAAATGAGTTTGATCCAAGGGCTTCATATGCTTTAAATATACCTAATACCTATTCAAGGAGTCAAAAACAATAGGTAATTAAGCACATCAAATGATTTGAAAGGTGTTCATACACCACAAAATCTCGTAAGAGACTATGATAGTTTAACCTTTGATTTGAAATGAGTTTGATCCAAGGCTTCATATGCTTTAAATATACCTAATACCTATAAAAGGAGTCAAAAACAATAGGTAATTAAGCACATCAAATGATTTGAAAGGTGTTCATACACCACAAAATCTCGTAAGAGACTATGATAGTTTTAACCTTTGATTTGAAATGAGTTTGATCCAAGGTCTTCATATGCTTTAAATATACCTAATACCTATAAAAGGAGTCAAAAACAATAGGTAATTAAGCACATCAAATGATTTGAAAGGTGTTCATACACCACAAAATCTCGTAAGAGACTATGATAGTTTTAACCTTTGATTTGAAATGAGTTTGATCCAAGGTCTTCATATGCTTTAAATATACCTAATACCTATAAAGGAGTCAAAAACAATAGGTAATTAAGCACATCAAATGATTTGAAAGGTGTTCATACACCACAAAATCTCGTAAGAGACTATGATAGTTTTAACCTTTGATTTGAAATGAGTTTGATCCAAGGGCTTCATATGCTTTAAATATACCTAATACCTATAAAAGGAAAAAACAATAGGTAATTAAGCACATCAAATGATTTGAAAGGTGTTCATACACCACAAAATCTCGTAAGAGACTATGATAGTTTTAACCTTTGATTTGAAATGAGTTTGATCCAAGGGCTTCATATGCTTTAAATATACCTAATACCTATTCAAGGAGTCAAAACAATAGGTAATTAAGCACATCAAATGATTTGAAAGGTGTTCATACACCACAAAATCTCGTAAGAGACTATGATAGTTTTAACCTTTGATTTGAAATGAGTTTGATCCAAGGGCTTCATATGATTTAAATATACCTAATACCTATAAAAGGAGTCAAAAACAATAGGTAATTAAGCACATCAAATGATTTGAAAGGTGTTCATACACCACAAAATCTCGTAAGAGACTATGATAGTTTTAACCTTTGATTTGAAATGAGTTTGATCCAAGGTCTTCATATGCTTTAAATATACCTAATACCTATAAAAGGAGTCAAAACAATAGGTAATTAAGCACATCAAATGATTTGAAAGGTGTTCATACACCACAAAATCTCGTAAGAGACTATGATAGTTTTAACCTTTGATTTGAAATGAGTTTGATCCAAGGGCTTCATATGATTTAAATATACCTAATACCTATTCAAGGAGTCAAAAACAATAGGTAATTAAGCACATCAAATGATTTGAAAGGTGTTCATACACCACAAAATCTCGTAAGAGACTATGATAGTTTTAACCTTTGATTTGAAATGAGTTTGATCCAAGGGCTTCATATGCTTTAAATATACCTAATACCTATTCAAGGAAAAAAAATAGGTAATTAAGCACATCAAATGATTTGAAAGGTGTTCAT
Source organism: Patellifolia procumbens (assembly GCA_947645195.1). Taxonomy (NCBI): domain Eukaryota; kingdom Viridiplantae; phylum Streptophyta; class Magnoliopsida; order Caryophyllales; family Amaranthaceae; genus Patellifolia; species Patellifolia procumbens. Next base: position 37,812 of record CANSGD010000427.1, read on the forward strand.
ACACCACAAAATCTCGTAAGAGACTATGATAGTTTTAACCTTTGATTTGAAATGAGTTTGATCCAAGGGCTTCATATGCTTTAAATATACCTAATACCTATTCAAGGAGTAAAAACAATAGGTAATTAAGCACATCAAATGATTTGAAAGGTGTTCATACACCACAAAATCTCGTAAGAGACTATGATAGTTTTAACCTTGATTTGAAATGAGTTTGATCCAAGGTCTTCATATGCTTTAAATATACCTAATACCTATAAAAGGAGTCAAAAACAATAGGTAATTAAGCACATCAAATGATTTGAAAGGTGTTCATACACCACAAAATCTCGTAAGAGACTATGATAGTTTTAACCTTTGATTTGAAATGAGTTTGATCCAAGGGCTTCATATGCTTTAAATATACCTAATACCTATAAAAGGAGTAAAAACAATAGGTAATTAAGCACATCAAATGATTTGAAAGGTGTTCATACACCACAAAATCTCGTAAGAGACTATGATAGTTTTAACCTTGATTTGAAATGAGTTTGATCCAAGGTCTTCATATGCTTTAAATATACCTAATACCTATAAAAGGAGTCAAAAACAATAGGTAATTAAGCACATCAAATGATTTGAAAGGTGTTCATACACCACAAAATCTCGTAAGAGACTATGATAGTTTTAACCTTTGATTTGAAATGAGTTTGATCCAAGGGCTTCATATGCTTTAAATATACCTAATACCTATAAAAGGAGTAAAAACAATAGGTAATTAAGCACATCAAATGATTTGAAAGGTGTTCATACACCACAAAATCTCGTAAGAGACTATGATAGTTTTAACCTTTGATTTGAAATGAGTTTGATCCAAGGCTTCATATGATTTAAATATACCTAATACCTATTCAAGGAGTCAAAAACAATAGGTAATTAAGCACATCAAATGATTTGAAAGGTGTTCATACACCACAAAATCTCGTAAGAGACTATGATAGTTTTAACCTTTGATTTGAAATGAGTTTGATCCAAGGTCTTCATATGCTTTAAATATACCTAATACCTATAAAGGAGTAAAAAATAGGTAATTAAGCACATCAAATGATTTGAAAGGTGTTCATACACCACAAAATCTCGTAAGAGACTATGATAGTTTTAACCTTTGATTTGAAATGAGTTTGATCCAAGGTCTTCATATGCTTTAAATATACCTAATACCTATAAAAGGAGTCAAAAACAATAGGTAATTAAGCACATCAAATGATTTGAAAGGTGTTCATACACCACAAAATCTCGTAAGAGTATGATAGTTTTAACCTTTGATTTGAAATGAGTTTGATCCAAGGTCTTCATATGCTTTAAATATACCTAATACCTATTCAAGGAGTCAAAAACAATAGGTAATTAAGCACATCAAATGATTTGAAAGGTGTTCATACACCACAAAATCTCGTAAGAGACTATGATAGTTTTAACCTTTGATTTGAAATGAGTTTGATCCAAGGGCTTCATATGCTTTAAATATACCTAATACCTATAAAGGAGTCAAAAACAATAGGTAATTAAGCACATCAAATGATTTGAAAGGTGTTCATACACCACAAAATCTCGTAAGAGACTATGATAGTTTTAACCTTTGATTTGAAATGAGTTTGATCCAAGGTCTTCATATGCTTTAAATATACCTAATACCTATAAAAGAGTCAAAAACAATAGGTAATTAAGCACATCAAATGATTTGAAAGGTGTTCATACACCACAAAATCTCGTAAGAGACTATGATAGTTTTAACCTTTGATTTGAAATGAGTTTGATCCAAGGTCTTCATATGCTTTAAATATACCTAATACCTATAAAAGGAGTCAAAAACAATAGGTAATTAAGCACATCAAATGATTTGAAAGGTGTTCATACACCACAAAATCTCGTAAGAGAATGATAGTTTTAACCTTTGATTTGAAATGAGTTTGATCCAAGGGCTTCATATGCTTTAAATATACCTAATACCTATAAAAGGAGTCAAAAACAATAGGTAATTAAGCACATCAAATGATTTGAAAGGTGTTCATACACCACAAAATCTCGTAAGAGACTATGATAGTTTTAACCTTTGATTTGAAATGAGTTTGATCCAAGGTCTTCATATGATTTAATATACCTAATACCTATTCAAGGAGTCAAAAACAATAGGTAATTAAGCACATCAAATGATTTGAAAGGTGTTCATACACCACAAAATCTCGTAAGAGACTATGATAGTTTTAACCTTTGATTTGAAATGAGTTTGATCCAAGGGCTTCATATGCTTTAAATATACCTAATACCTATAAAAGGAGTCAAAAACAATAGGTAATTAAGCACATCAAATGATTTGAAAGGTGTTCATACACCACAAAATCTCGTAAGAGACTATGATAGTTTTAACCTTTGATTTGAAATGAGTTTGATCCAAGGGCTTCATATGCTTTAAATATACCTAATACCTATTCAAGGAGTCAAAAACAATAGGTAATTAAGCACATCAAATGATTTGAAAGGTGTTCATACACCACAAAATCTCGTAAGAGACTATGATAGTTTTAACCTTTGATTTGAAATGAGTTTGATCCAAGGGCTTCATATGATTTAAATATACCTAATACCTATTCAAGGAGTCAAAAACAATAGGTAATTAAGCACATCAAATGATTTGAAAGGTGTTCATACACCACAAAATCTCGTAAGAGACTATGATAGTTTTAACCTTTGATTTGAAATGAGTTTGATCCAAGGGCTTCATATGATTTAAATATACCTAATACCTATAAAAGGAGTCAAAAACAATAGGTAATTAAGCACATCAAATGATTTGAAAGGTGTTCATACACCACAAAATCTCGTAAGAGACTATGATAGTTTTAACCTTTGATTTGAAATGAGTTTGATCCAAGGTCTTCATATGCTTTAAATATACCTAATACCTATAAAAGGAGTCAAAAACAATAGGTAATTAAGCACATCAAATGATTTGAAAGGTGTTCATACACCACAAAATCTCGTAAGAGACTATGATAGTTTTAACCTTTGATTTGAAATGAGTTTGATCCAAGGGCTTCATATGCTTTAAATATACCTAATACCTATTCAAGGAGTCAAAAACAATAGGTAATTAAGCACATCAAATGATTTGAAAGGTGTTCATACACCACAAAATCTCGTAAGAGACTATGATAGTTTTAACCTTTGATTTGAAATGAGTTTGATCCAAGGTCTTCATATGATTTAAATATACCTAATACCTATAAAAGGAGTCAAAAACAATAGGTAATTAAGCACATCAAATGATTTGAAAGGTGTTCATACACCACAAAATCTCGTAAGAGACTATGATAGTTTTAACCTTTGATTTGAAATGAGTTTGATCCAAGGGCTTCATATGCTTTAAATATACCTAATACCTATAAAAGTCAAAAACAATAGGTAATTAAGCACATCAAATGATTTGAAAGGTGTTCATACACCACAAAATCTCGTAAGAGACTATGATAGTTTTAACCTTTGATTTGAAATGAGTTTGATCCAAGGGCTTCATATGCTTTAAATATACCTAATACCTATAAAGGAAAAAACAATAGGTAATTAAGCACATCAAATGATTTGAAAGGTGTTCATACACCACAAAATCTCGTAAGAGACTATGATAGTTTTAACCTTTGATTTGAAATGAGTTTGATCCAAGGGCTTCATATGATTTAAATATACCTAATACCTATTCAAGGAGTCAAAAACAATAGGTAATTAAGCACATCAAATGATTTGAAAGGTGTTCATACACCACAAAATCTCGTAAGAGACTATGATAGTTTTAACCTTTGATTTGAAATGAGTTTGATCCAAGGGCTTCATATGCTTTAAATATACCTAATACCTATTCAAGGAGTCAAAAACAATAGGTAATTAAGCACATCAAATGATTTGAAAGGTGTTCATACACCACAAAATCTCGTAAGAGACTATGATAGTTTTAACCTTTGATTTGAAATGAGTTTGATCCAAGGGCTTCATATGCTTTAAATATACCTAATACCTATAAAGGAGTCAAAAACAATAGGTAATTAAGCACATCAAATGATTTGAAAGGTGTTCATACACCACAAAATCTCGTAAGAGACTATGATAGTTTTAACCTTTGATTTGAAATGAGTTTGATCCAAGGGCTTCATATGCTTTAAATATACCTAATACCTATAAAAGGAGTCAAAACAATAGGTAATTAAGCACATCAAATGATTTGAAAGGTGTTCATACACCACAAAATCTCGTAAGAGACTATGATAGTTTTAACCTTTGATTTGAAATGAGTTTGATCCAAGGTCTTCATATGCTTTAAATATACCTAATACCTATTCAAGGAGTCAAAAACAATAGGTAATTAAGCACATCAAATGATTTGAAAGGTGTTCATACACCACAAAATCTCGTAAGAGACTATGATAGTTTTAACCTTTGATTTGAAATGAGTTTGATCCAAGGGCTTCATATGCTTTAAATATACCTAATACCTATAAAAGGAAAAAACAATAGGTAATTAAGCACATCAAATGATTTGAAAGGTGTTCATACACCACAAAATCTCGTAAGAGACTATGATAGTTTTAACCTTTGATTTGAAATGAGTTTGATCCAAGGGCTTCATATGCTTTAAATATACCTAATACCTATTCAAGGAGTCAAAAACAATAGGTAATTAAGCACATCAAATGATTTGAAAGGTGTTCATACACCACAAAATCTCGTAAGAGACTATGATAGTTTTAACCTTTGATTTGAAATGAGTTTGATCCAAGGGCTTCATATGCTTTAAATATACCTAATACCTATTCAAGGAGTCAAAAACAATAGGTAATTAAGCACATCAAATGATTTGAAAGGTGTTCATACACCACAAAATCTCGTAAGAGACTATGATAGTTTTAACCTTTGATTTGAAATGAGTTTGATCCAAGGGCTTCATATGCTTTACATATACCTAATACCTATAAAAGGAGTCAAAAACAATAGGTAATTAAGCACATCAAATGATTTGAAAGGTGTTCATACACCACAAAATCTCGTAAGAGACTATGATAGTTTTAACCTTTGATTTGAAATGAGTTTGATCCAAGGGCTTCATATGCTTTAAATATACCTAATACCTATTCAAGGAGTCAAAAACAATAGGTAATTAAGCACATCAAATGATTTGAAAGGTGTTCATACACCACAAAATCTCGTAAGAGACTATGATAGTTTTAACCTTTGATTTGAAATGAGTTTGATCCAAGGGCTTCATATGCTTTAAATATACCTAATACCTATAAAAGGAGTAAAAACAATAGGTAATTAAGCACATCAAATGATTTGAAAGGTGTTCATACACCACAAAATCTCGTAAGAGACTATGATAGTTTTAACCTTTGATTTGAAATGAGTTTGATCCAAGGGCTTCATATGCTTTAAATATACCTAATACCTATAAAAGGAGTCAAAAACAATAGGTAATTAAGCACATCAAATGATTTGAAAGGTGTTCATACACCACAAAATCTCGTAAGAGACTATGATAGTTTTAACCTTTGATTTGAAATGAGTTTGATCCAAGGTCTTCATATGCTTTAAATATACCTAATACCTATTCAAGGAGTCAAAAACAATAGGTAATTAAGCACATCAAATGATTTGAAAGGTGTTCATACACCACAAAATCTCGTAAGAGACTATGATAGTTTTAACCTTTGATTTGAAATGAGTTTGATCCAAGGGCTTCATATGATTTAAATATACCTAATACCTATTCAAGGAGTCAAAAACAATAGGTAATTAAGCACATCAAATGATTTGAAAGGTGTTCATACACCACAAAATCTCGTAAGAGACTATGATAGTTTTAACCTTTGATTTGAAATGAGTTTGATCCAAGGGCTTCATATGCTTTAATATACCTAATACCTATAAAAGGAGTCAAAAACAATAGGTAATTAAGCACATCAAATGATTTGAAAGGTGTTCATACACCACAAAATCTCGTAAGAGACTATGATAGTTTTAACCTTTGATTTGAAATGAGTTTGATCCAAGGGCTTCATATGCTTTAAATATACCTAATACCTATAAAAGGAGTCAAAACAATAGGTAATTAAGCACATCAAATGATTTGAAAGGTGTTCATACACCACAAAATCTCGTAAGAGACTATGATAGTTTTAACCTTTGATTTGAAATGAGTTTGATCCAAGGGCTTCATATGATTTAAATATACCTAATACCTATTCAAGGAGTCAAAAACAATAGGTAATTAAGCACATCAAATGATTTGAAAGGTGTTCATACACCACAAAATCTCGTAAGAGACTATGATAGTTTTAACCTTTGATTTGAAATGAGTTTGATCCAAGGTCTTCATATGCTTTAAATATACCTAATACCTATAAAAGGAGTCAAAAACAATAGGTAATTAAGCACATCAAATGATTTGAAAGGTGTTCATACACCACAAAATCTCGTAAGAGACTATGATAGTTTTAACCTTTGATTTGAAATGAGTTTGATCCAAGGTCTTCATATGCTTTAAATATACCTAATACCTATAAAAGGAGTCAAAAACAATAGGTAATTAAGCACATCAAATGATTTGAAAGGTGTTCATACACCACAAAATCTCGTAAGAGACTATGATAGTTTTAACCTTTGATTTGAAATGAGTTTGATCCAAGGGCTTCATATGATTTAAATATACCTAATACCTATTCAAGGAGTCAAAAACAATAGGTAATTAAGCACATCAAATGATTTGAAAGGTGTTCATACACCACAAAATCTCGTAAGAGACTATGATAGTTTTAACCTTTGATTTGAAATGAGTTTGATCCAAGGGTTCATATGCTTTAAATATACCTAATACCTATTCAAGGAGTCAAAAACAATAGGTAATTAAGCACATCAAATGATTTGAAAGGTGTTCATACACCACAAAATCTCGTAAGAGACTATGATAGTTTTAACCTTTGATTTGAAATGAGTTTGATCCAAGGTCTTCATATGCTTTAAATATACCTAATACCTATAAAAGGAGTCAAAAACAATAGGTAATTAAGCACATCAAATGATTTGAAAGGTGTTCATACACCACAAAATCTCGTAAGAGACTATGATAGTTTTAACCTTTGATTTGAAATGAGTTTGATCCAAGGGCTTCATATGCTTTAAATATACCTAATACCTATAAAAGGAAAAAACAATAGGTAATTAAGCACATCAAATGATTTGAAAGGTGTTCATACACCACAAAATCTCGTAAGAGACTATGATAGTTTTAACCTTTGATTTGAAATGAGTTTGATCCAAGGGCTTCATATGCTTTAAATATACCTAATACCTATAAAAGGAGTAAAAACAATAGGTAATTAAGCACATCAAATGATTTGAAAGGTGTTCATACACCACAAAATCTCGTAAGAGACTATGATAGTTTTAACCTTTGATTTGAAATGAGTTTGATCCAAGGTCTTCATATGCTTTAAATATACCTAATACCTATAAAAGGAGTAAAAACAATAGGTAATTAAGCACATCAAATGATTTGAAAGGTGTTCATACACCACAAAATCTCGTAAGAGACTATGATAGTTTTAACCTTTGATTTGAAATGAGTTTGATCCAAGGTCTTCATATGATTTAAATATACCTAATACCTATTCAAGGAGTCAAAACAATAGGTAATTAAGCACATCAAATGATTTGAAAGGTGTTCATACACCACAAAATCTCGTAAGAGACTATGATAGTTTTAACCTTTGATTTGAAATGAGTTTGATCCAAGGGCTTCATATGCTTTAAATATACCTAATACCTATAAGGAAAAACAATAGGTAATTAAGCACATCAAATGATTTGAAAGGTGTTCATACACCACAAAATCTCGTAAGAGACTATGATAGTTTTAACCTTTGATTTGAAATGAGTTTGATCCAAGGCTTCATATGCTTTAAATATACCTAATACCTATAAAAGGAGTCAAAAACAATAGGTAATTAAGCACATCAAATGATTTGAAAGGTGTTCATACACCACAAAATCTCGTAAGAGACTATGATAGTTTTAACCTTTGATTTGAAATGAGTTTGATCCAAGGGCTTCATATGCTTTAAATATACCTAATACCTATAAAAGGAGTCAAAAACAATAGGTAATTAAGCACATCAAATGATTTGAAAGGTGTTCATACACCACAAAATCTCGTAAGAGACTATGATAGTTTTAACCTTTGATTTGAAATGAGTTTGATCCAAGGGCTTCATATGCTTTAAATATACCTAATACCTATTCAAGGAGTCAAAAACAATAGGTAATTAAGCACATCAAATGATTTGAAAGGTGTTCATACACCACAAAATCTCGTAAGAGACTATGATAGTTTTAACCTTTGATTTGAAATGAGTTTGATCCAAGGTCTTCATATGCTTTAAATATACCTAATACCTATAAAAGGAGTCAAAAACAATAGGTAATTAAGCACATCAAATGATTTGAAAGGTGTTCATACACCACAAAATCTCGTAAGAGACTATGATAGTTTTAACCTTTGATTTGAAATGAGTTTGATCCAAGGTCTTCATATGATTTAAATATACCTAATACCTATAAAGGAGTCAAAAACAATAGGTAATTAAGCACATCAAATGATTTGAAAGGTGTTCATACACCACAAAATCTCGTAAGAGACTATGATAGTTTTAACCTTTGATTTGAAATGAGTTTGATCCAAGGGCTTCATATGCTTTAAATATACCTAATACCTATAAAAGGAGTAAAAACAATAGGTAATTAAGCACATCAAATGATTTGAAAGGTGTTCATACACCACAAAATCTCGTAAGAGACTATGATAGTTTTAACCTTTGATTTGAAATGAGTTTGATCCAAGGGCTTCATATGCTTTAAATATACCTAATACCTATTCAAGGAGTCAAAAACAATAGGTAATTAAGCACATCAAATGATTTGAAAGGTGTTCATACACCACAAAATCTCGTAAGAGACTATGATAGTTTTAACCTTTGATTTGAAATGAGTTTGATCCAAGGCTTCATATGCTTTAAATATACCTAATACCTATAAAAGGAGTCAAAAACAATAGGTAATTAAGCACATCAAATGATTTGAAAGGTGTTCATACACCACAAAATCTCGTAAGAGACTATGATAGTTTTAACCTTTGATTTGAAATGAGTTTGATCCAAGGGCTTCATATGATTTAAATATACCTAATACCTATTCAAGGAGTCAAAAACAATAGGTAATTAAGCACATCAAATGATTTGAAAGGTGTTCATACACCACAAAATCTCGTAAGAGACTATGATAGTTTTAACCTTTGATTTGAAATGAGTTTGATCCAAGGGCTTCATATGCTTTAAATATACCTAATACCTATTCAAGGAGTCAAAAACAATAGGTAATTAAGCACATCAAATGATTTGAAAGGTGTTCATACACCACAAAATCTCGTAAGAGACTATGATAGTTTTAACCTTTGATTTGAAATGAGTTTGATCCAAGGTCTTCATATGATTTAAATATACCTAATACCTATAAAAGGAGTCAAAAACAATAGGTAATTAAGCACATCAAATGATTTGAAAGGTGTTCATACACCACAAAATCTCGTAAGAGACTATGATAGTTTTAACCTTTGATTTGAAATGAGTTTGATCCAAGGGCTTCATATGCTTTAAATATACCTAATACCTATAAAAGGAGTCAAAAACAATAGGTAATTAAGCACATCAAATGATTTGAAAGGTGTTCATACACCACAAAATCTCGTAAGAGACTATGATAGTTTTAACCTTTGATTTGAAATGAGTTTGATCCAAGGGCTTCATATGCTTTACATATACCTAATACCTATTAAAGGAGTCAAAAACAATAGGTAATTAAGCACATCAAATGATTTGAAAGGTGTTCATACACCACAAAATCTCGTAAGAGACTATGATAGTTTTAACCTTTGATTTGAAATGAGTTTGATCCAAGGGCTTCATATGATTTAAATATACCTAATACCTATTCAAGGAGTCAAAAACAATAGGTAATTAAGCACATCAAATGATTTGAAAGGTGTTCATACACCACAAAATCTCGTAAGAGACTATGATAGTTTTAACCTTGATTTGAAATGAGTTTGATCCAAGGGCTTCATATGATTTAAATATACCTAATACCTATTCAAGGAGTCAAAAACAATAGGTAATTAAGCACATCAAATGATTTGAAAGGTGTTCATACACCACAAAATCTCGTAAGAGACTATGATAGTTTTAACCTTTGATTTGAAATGAGTTTGATCCAAGGGCTTCATATGCTTTAAATATACCTAATACCTATTCAAGGAGTCAAAACAATAGGTAATTAAGCACATCAAATGATTTGAAAGGTGTTCATACACCACAAAATCTCGTAAGAGACTATGATAGTTTTAACCTTTGATTTGAAATGAGTTTGATCCAAGGGCTTCATATGATTTAAATATACCTAATACCTATAAAAGGAGTCAAAAACAATAGGTAATTAAGCACATCAAATGATTTGAAAGGTGTTCATACACCACAAAATCTCGTAAGAGACTATGATAGTTTTAACCTTTGATTTGAAATGAGTTTGATCCAAGGGCTTCATATGCTTTAAATATACCTAATACCTATAAAAGGAGTCAAAAAAATAGGTAATTAAGCACATCAAATGATTTGAAAGGTGTTCATACACCACAAAATCTCGTAAGAGACTATGATAGTTTTAACCTTTGATTTGAAATGAGTTTGATCCAAGGGCTTCATATGCTTTAAATATACCTAATACCTATTAAAGGAGTCAAACAATAGGTAATTAAGCACATCAAATGATTTGAAAGGTGTTCATACACCACAAAATCTCGTAAGAGACTATGATAGTTTTAACCTTTGATTTGAAATGAGTTTGATCCAAGGGCTTCATATGCTTTAAATATACCTAATACCTATAAAAGGAGTCAAAAACAATAGGTAATTAAGCACATCAAATGATTTGAAAGGTGTTCATACACCACAAAATCTCGTAAGAGACTATGATAGTTTTAACCTTTGATTTGAAATGAGTTTGATCCAAGGTCTTCATATGATTAAATATACCTAATACCTATAAAGGAGTCAAAAACAATAGGTAATTAAGCACATCAAATGATTTGAAAGGTGTTCATACACCACAAAATCTCGTAAGAGTATTAGTAACCTTTGATTTGAAATGAGTTTGATCCAAGGGCTTCATATGCTTTAAATATACCTAATACCTATAAAGGAGTCAAAAACAATAGGTAATTAAGCACATCAAATGATTTGAAAGGTGTTCATACACCACAAAATCTCGTAAGAGACTATGATAGTTTTAACCTTTGATTTGAAATGAGTTTGATCCAAGGGCTTCATATGATTTAAATATACCTAATACCTATTCAAGGAGTCAAAAACAATAGGTAATTAAGCACATCAAATGATTTGAAAGGTGTTCATACACCACAAAATCTCGTAAGAGACTATGATAGTTTTAACCTTTGATTTGAAATGAGTTTGATCCAAGGGCTTCATATGCTTTAAATATACCTAATACCTATGCAAGGAGTCAAAAACAATAGGTAATTAAGCACATCAAATGATTTGAAAGGTGTTCATACACCACAAAATCTCGTAAGAGACTATGATAGTTTTAACCTTTGATTTGAAATGAGTTTGATCCAAGGTCTTCATATGCTTTAAATATACCTAATACCTATAAAGGAGTCAAAAACAATAGGTAATTAAGCACATCAAATGATTTGAAAGGTGTTCATACACCACAAAATCTCGTAAGAGACTATGATAGTTTTAACCTTTGATTTGAAATGAGTTTGATCCAAGGTCTTCATATGCTTTAAATATACCTAATACCTATTCAAGGAGTCAAAAATAGGTAATTAAGCACATCAAATGATTTGAAAGGTGTTCATACACCACAAAATCTCGTAAGAGACTATGATAGTTTAACCTTTGATTTGAAATGAGTTTGATCCAAGGGCTTCATATGCTTTACATATACCTAATACCTATCAAAGAGTCAAAAACAAAGGTAATTAAGCACATCAAATGATTTGAAAGGTGTTCATACACCACAAAATCTCGTAAGAGACTATGATAGTTTTAACCTTTGATTTGAAATGAGTTTGATCCAAGGGCTTCATATGCTTTAAATATACCTAATACCTATTAAAGAGTCAAAACAATAGGTAATTAAGCACATCAAATGATTTGAAAGGTGTTCATACACCACAAAATCTCGTAAGAGACTATGATAGTTTTAACCTTGATTTGAAATGAGTTTGATCCAAGGGCTTCATATGATTTAAATATACCTAATACCTATAAAAGGAGTCAAAAACAATAGGTAATTAAGCACATCATTTGAAAGGTGTTCATACACCACAAAATCTCGTAAGAGACTATGATAGTTTTAACCTTTGATTTGAAATGAGTTTGATCCAAGGGCTTCATATGCTTTACATATACCTAATACCTATAAGCAAAAAAAGGTAATTAAGCACATCAAATGATTTGAAAGGTGTCATACACCACAAAATCTCGTAAGAGACTATGATAGTTTTAACCTTTGATTTGAAATGAGTTTGATCCAAGGGCTTCATATGCTTTAAATATACCTAATACCTATTCAAGGAGTCAAAAACAATAGGTAATTAAGCACATCAAATGATTTGAAAGGTGTTCATACACCACAAAATCTCGTAAGAGACTATGATAGTTTTAACCTTTGATTTGAAATGAGTTTGATCCAAGGTCTTCATATGCTTTAAATATACCTAATACCTATAAAGGAGTCAAAAACAATAGGTAATTAAGCACATCAAATGATTTGAAAGGTGTTCATACACCACAAAATCTCGTAAGAGAGTATGATAGTTTTAACCTTTGATTTGAAATGAGTTTGATCCAAGGCTTCATATGCTTTAAATATACCTAATACCTATAAAAGGAGTCAAAAACAATAGGTAATTAAGCACATCAAATGATTTGAAAGGTGTTCATACACCACAAAATCTCGTAAGAGACTATGATAGTTTTAACCTTTGATTTGAAATGAGTTTGATCCAAGGGCTTCATATGCTTTAAATATACCTAATACCTATAAAAGGAATAAAAACAATAGGTAATTAAGCACATCAAATGATTTGAAAGGTGTTCATACACCACAAAATCTCGTAAGAGACTATGATAGTTTTAACCTTTGATTTGAAATGAGTTTGATCCAAGGGCTTCATATGCTTTAAATATACCTAATACCTATTCAAGGAGTCAAAAACAATAGGTAATTAAGCACATCAAATGATTTGAAAGGTGTTCATACACCACAAAATCTCGTAAGAGACTATGATAGTTTTAACCTTTGATTTGAAATGAGTTTGATCCAAGGGCTTCATATGCTTTAAATATACCTAATACCTATAAAGGAGTCAAAAACAATAGGTAATTAAGCACATCAAATGATTTGAAAGGTGTTCATACACCACAAAATCTCGTAAGAGACTATGATAGTTTTAACCTTTGATTTGAAATGAGTTTGATCCAAGGTCTTCATATGCTTTAAATATACCTAATACCTATAAAAGGAGTCAAAAACAATAGGTAATTAAGCACATCAAATGATTTGAAAGGTGTTCATACACCACAAAATCTCGTAAGAGACTATGATAGTTTTAACCTTTGATTTGAAATGAGTTTGATCCAAGGGCTTCATATGCTTTAAATATACCTAATACCTATAAAAGGAAAAAACAATAGGTAATTAAGCACATCAAATGATTTGAAAGGTGTTCATACACCACAAAATCTCGTAAGAGACTATGATAGTTTTAACCTTTGATTTGAAATGAGTTTGATCCAAGGGCTTCATATGCTTTAAATATACCTAATACCTATTCAAGGAGTCAAAAACAATAGGTAATTAAGCACATCAAATGATTTGAAAGGTGTTCATACACCACAAAATCTCGTAAGAGACTATGATAGTTTTAACCTTTGATTTGAAATGAGTTTGATCCAAGGGCTTCATATGCTTTAAATATACCTAATACCTATTCAAGGAGTCAAAAACAATAGGTAATTAAGCACATCAAATGATTTGAAAGGTGTTCATACACCACAAAATCTCGTAAGAGACTATGATAGTTTTAACCTTTGATTTGAAATGAGTTTGATCCAAGGTCTTCATATGCTTTAAATATACCTAATACCTATTCAAGGAGTCAAAAACAATAGGTAATTAAGCACATCAAATGATTTGAAAGGTGTTCATACACCACAAAATCTCGTAAGAGACTATGATAGTTTTAACCTTTGATTTGAAATGAGTTTGATCCAAGGGCTTCATATGCTTTAAATATACCTAATACCTATTCAAGGAGTCAAAACAATAGGTAATTAAGCACATCAAATGATTTGAAAGGTGTTCATACACCACAAAATCTCGTAAGAGACTATGATAGTTTTAACCTTTGATTTGAAATGAGTTTGATCCAAGGTCTTCATATGCTTTAAATATACCTAATACCTATAAGGAGTCAAAAACAATAGGTAATTAAGCACATCAAATGATTTGAAAGGTGTTCATACACCACAAAATCTCGTAAGAGACTATGATAGTTTTAACCTTTGATTTGAAATGAGTTTGATCCAAGGGCTTCATATGATTTAAATATACCTAATACCTATTCAAGGAGTCAAAAACAATAGGTAATTAAGCACATCAAATGATTTGAAAGGTGTTCATACACCACAAAATCTCGTAAGAGACTATGATAGTTTTAACCTTTGATTTGAAATGAGTTTGATCCAAGGGCTTCATATGCTTTAAATATACCTAATACCTATAAAAGGAGTCAAAAACAATAGGTAATTAAGCACATCAAATGATTTGAAAGGTGTTCATACACCACAAAATCTCGTAAGAGACTATGATAGTTTTAACCTTTGATTTGAAATGAGTTTGATCCAAGGGTCATATGCTTTAAATATACCTAATACCTATAAAAGGAGTCAAAAACAATAGGTAATTAAGCACATCAAATGATTTGAAAGGTGTTCATACACCACAAAATCTCGTAAGAGACTATGATAGTTTTAACCTTTGATTTGAAATGAGTTTGATCCAAGGTCTTCATATGCTTTAAATATACCTAATACCTATAAAAGGAGTCAAAAACAATAGGTAATTAAGCACATCAAATGATTTGAAAGGTGTTCATACACCACAAAATCTCGTAAGAGACTATGATAGTTTTAACCTTTGATTTGAAATGAGTTTGATCCAAGGGCTTCATATGATTTAAATATACCTAATACCTATAAAGGAGTCAAAAACAATAGGTAATTAAGCACATCAAATGATTTGAAAGGTGTTCATACACCACAAAATCTCGTAAGAGACTATGATAGTTTTAACCTTTGATTTGAAATGAGTTTGATCCAAGGGCTTCATATGCTTTAAATATACCTAATACCTATAAAAGGAGTCAAAAACAATAGGTAATTAAGCACATCAAATGATTTGAAAGGTGTTCATACACCACAAAATCTCGTAAGAGACTATGATAGTTTTAACCTTTGATTTGAAATGAGTTTGATCCAAGGGCTTCATATGCTTTAAATATACCTAATACCTATAAAAGGAGTCAAAAACAATAGGTAATTAAGCACATCAAATGATTTGAAAGGTGTTCATACACCACAAAATCTCGTAAGAGACTATGATAGTTTTAACCTTTGATTTGAAATGAGTTTGATCCAAGGTCTTCATATGCTTTAAATATACCTAATACCTATTCAAGGAGTCAAAAACAATAGGTAATTAAGCACATCAAATGATTTGAAAGGTGTTCATACACCACAAAATCTCGTAAGAGACTATGATAGTTTTAACCTTTGATTTGAAATGAGTTTGATCCAAGGCTTCATATGCTTTAAATATACCTAATACCTATTCAAGGAGTCAAAAACATAGGTAATTAAGCACATCAAATGATTTGAAAGGTGTTCATACACCACAAAATCTCGTAAGAGACTATGATAGTTTTAACCTTTGATTTGAAATGAGTTTGATCCAAGGGCTTCATATGCTTTAAATATACCTAATACCTATTCAAGGAGTCAAAAACAATAGGTAATTAAGCACATCAAATGATTTGAAAGGTGTTCATACACCACAAAATCTCGTAAGAGACTATGATAGTTTTAACCTTTGATTTGAAATGAGTTTGATCCAAGGGCTTCATATGCTTTAAATATACCTAATACCTATTCAAGGAGTCAAAAACAATAGGTAATTAAGCACATCAAATGATTTGAAAGGTGTTCATACACCACAAAATCTCGTAAGAGACTATGATAGTTTTAACCTTTGATTTGAAATGAGTTTGATCCAAGGGCTTCATATGCTTTAAATATACCTAATACCTATTCAAGGAAAAAACAATAGGTAATTAAGCACATCAAATGATTTGAAAGGTGTTCATACACCACAAAATCTCGTAAGAGACTATGATAGTTTTAACCTTTGATTTGAAATGAGTTTGATCCAAGGGCTTCATATGATTTAAATATACCTAATACCTATTCAAGGAGTCAAAAACAATAGGTAATTAAGCACATCAAATGATTTGAAAGGTGTTCATACACCACAAAATCTCGTAAGAGACTATGATAGTTTTAACCTTTGATTTGAAATGAGTTTGATCCAAGGGCTTCATATGCTTTAAATATACCTAATACCTATAAAAGGAGTCAAAAACAATAGGTAATTAAGCACATCAAATGATTTGAAAGGTGTTCATACACCACAAAATCTCGTAAGAGACTATGATAGTTTTAACCTTTGATTTGAAATGAGTTTGATCCAAGGGCTTCATATGCTTTAAATATACCTAATACCTATTCAAGGAGTCAAAAACAATAGGTAATTAAGCACATCAAATGATTTGAAAGGTGTTCATACACCACAAAATCTCGTAAGAGACTATGATAGTTTTAACCTTTGATTTGAAATGAGTTTGATCCAAGGGCTTCATATGCTTTAAATATACCTAATACCTATAAAGGAGTCAAAAACAATAGGTAATTAAGCACATCAAATGATTTGAAAGGTGTTCATACACCACAAAATCTCGTAAGAGACTATGATAGTTTTAACCTTTGATTTGAAATGAGTTTGATCCAAGGGCTTCATATGCTTTAAATATACCTAATACCTATTAAAGGAGTCAAAAACAATAGGTAATTAAGCACATCAAATGATTTGAAAGGTGTTCATACACCACAAAATCTCGTAAGAGACTATGATAGTTTTAACCTTTGATTTGAAATGAGTTTGATCCAAGGGCTTCATATGCTTTAAATATACCTAATACCTATTCAAGGAGTCAAAAACAATAGGTAATTAAGCACATCAAATGATTTGAAAGGTGTTCATACACCACAAAATCTCGTAAGAGACTATGATAGTTTTAACCTTTGATTTGAAATGAGTTTGATCCAAGGGCTTCATATGCTTTAAATATACCTAATACCTATAAAAGGAGTCAAAAACAATAGGTAATTAAGCACATCAAATGATTTGAAAGGTGTTCATACACCACAAAATCTCGTAAGAGACTATGATAGTTTTAACCTTTGATTTGAAATGAGTTTGATCCAAGGCTTCATATGCTTTAAATATACCTAATACCTATTCAAGGAGTCAAAAACAATAGGTAATTAAGCACATCAAATGATTTGAAAGGTGTTCATACACCACAAAATCTCGTAAGAGACTATGATAGTTTTAACCTTTGATTTGAAATGAGTTTGATCCAAGGGCTTCATATGCTTTAAATATACCTAATACCTATAAGGAGTCAAAAACAATAGGTAATTAAGCACATCAAATGATTTGAAAGGTGTTCATACACCACAAAATCTCGTAAGAGACTATGATAGTTTTAACCTTTGATTTGAAATGAGTTTGATCCAAGGCTTCATATGCTTTAAATATACCTAATACCTATAAAGGAGTCAAAAACAATAGGTAATTAAGCACATCAAATGATTTGAAAGGTGTTCATACACACAAAATCTCGTAAGAGACTATGATAGTTTTAACCTTGATTTGAAATGAGTTTGATCCAAGGGCTTCATATGCTTTAAATATACCTAATACCTATAAAAGGAGTCAAAAACAATAGGTAATTAAGCACATCAAATGATTTGAAAGGTGTTCATACACCACAAAATCTCGTAAGAGACTATGATAGTTTTAACCTTTGATTTGAAATGAGTTTGATCCAAGGGCTTCATATGCTTTAAATATACCTAATACCTATAAAAGGAGTCAAAAACAATAGGTAATTAAGCACATCAAATGATTTGAAAGGTGTTCATACACCACAAAATCTCGTAAGAGACTATGATAGTTTTAACCTTTGATTTGAAATGAGTTTGATCCAAGGGCTTCATATGCTTTAAATATACCTAATACCTATTCAAGGAGTAAAAACAATAGGTAATTAAGCACATCAAATGATTTGAAAGGTGTTCATACACCACAAAATCTCGTAAGAGACTATGATAGTTTTAACCTTTGATTTGAAATGAGTTTGATCCAAGGGCTTCATATGATTTAAATATACCTAATACCTATTCAAGGAGTCAAAACAATAGGTAATTAAGCACATCAAATGATTTGAAAGGTGTTCATACACCACAAAATCTCGTAAGAGACTATGATAGTTTTAACCTTGATTTGAAATGAGTTTGATCCAAGGGCTTCATATGCTTTAAATATACCTAATACCTATTCAAGGAGTCAAAAACAATAGGTAATTAAGCACATCAAATGATTTGAAAGGTGTTCATACACCACAAAATCTCGTAAGAGACTATGATAGTTTTAACCTTTGATTTGAAATGAGTTTGATCCAAGGGCTTCATATGATTTAAATATACCTAATACCTATTCAAGGAGTCAAAAACAATAGGTAATTAAGCACATCAAATGATTTGAAAGGTGTTCATACACCACAAAATCTCGTAAGAGACTATGATAGTTTTAACCTTTGATTTGAAATGAGTTTGATCCAAGGGCTTCATATGCTTTAAATATACCTAATACCTATAAAAGGAGTCAAAAAATAGGTAATTAAGCACATCAAATGATTTGAAAGGTGTTCATACACCACAAAATCTCGTAAGAGACTATGATAGTTTTAACCTTTGATTTGAAATGAGTTTGATCCAAGGGCTTCATATGCTTTAAATATACCTAATACCTATTCAAGGAGTCAAAAACAATAGGTAATTAAGCACATCAAATGATTTGAAAGGTGTTCATACACCACAAAATCTCGTAAGAGACTATGATAGTTTTAACCTTTGATTTGAAATGAGTTTGATCCAAGGGCTTCATATGCTTTAAATATACCTAATACCTATTCAAGGAGTCAAAAACAATAGGTAATTAAGCACATCAAATGATTTGAAAGGTGTTCATACACCACAAAATCTCGTAAGAGACTATGATAGTTTTAACCTTTGATTTGAAATGAGTTTGATCCAAGGGCTTCATATGCTTTAAATATACCTAATACCTATAAAAGGAAAAAACAATAGGTAATTAAGCACATCAAATGATTTGAAAGGTGTTCATACACCACAAAATCTCGTAAGAGACTATGATAGTTTTAACCTTTGATTTGAAATGAGTTTGATCCAAGGCTTCATATGCTTTACATATACCTAATACCTATTCAAGGAGTCAAAAACAATAGGTAATTAAGCACATCAAATGATTTGAAAGGTGTTCATACACCACAAAATCTCGTAAGAGACTATGATAGTTTTAACCTTTGATTTGAAATGAGTTTGATCCAAGGGCTTCATATGCTTTAAATATACCTAATACCTATTCAAGGAGTCAAAAACAATAGGTAATTAAGCACATCAAATGATTTGAAAGGTGTTCATACACCACAAAATCTCGTAAGAGACTATGATAGTTTTAACCTTTGATTTGAAATGAGTTTGATCCAAGGGCTTCATATGCTTTAAATATACCTAATACCTATTCAAGGAGTCAAAAACAATAGGTAATTAAGCACATCAAATGATTTGAAAGGTGTTCATACACCACAAAATCTCGTAAGAGACTATGATAGTTTTAACCTTTGATTTGAAATGAGTTTGATCCAAGGGCTTCATATGCTTTAAATATACCTAATACCTATTCAAGGAGTCAAAAACAATAGGTAATTAAGCACATCAAATGATTTGAAAGGTGTTCATACACCACAAACTCGTAAGAGACTATGATAGTTTTAACCTTTGATTTGAAATGAGTTTGATCCAAGGGCTTCATATGCTTTAAATATACCTAATACCTATTCAAGGAGTCAAAAACAATAGGTAATTAAGCACATCAAATGATTTGAAAGGTGTTCATACACCACAAAATCTCGTAAGAGACTATGATAGTTTTAACCTTTGATTTGAAATGAGTTTGATCCAAGGGCTTCATATGATTTAAATATACCTAATACCTATTCAAGGAGTCAAAAACAATAGGTAATTAAGCACATCAAATGATTTGAAAGGTGTTCATACACCACAAAATCTCGTAAGAGACTATGATAGTTTTAACCTTTGATTTGAAATGAGTTTGATCCAAGGTCTTCATATGCTTTAAATATACCTAATACCTATAAAAGGAGTCAAAAACAATAGGTAATTAAGCACATCAAATGATTTGAAAGGTGTTCATACACCACAAAATCTCGTAAGAGAGTATGATAGTTTTA
Source organism: Patellifolia procumbens (assembly GCA_947645195.1). NCBI lineage: Eukaryota > Viridiplantae > Streptophyta > Magnoliopsida > Caryophyllales > Amaranthaceae > Patellifolia > Patellifolia procumbens. Next base: position 58,711 of record CANSGD010000427.1, read on the forward strand.
ACCTTTGATTTGAAATGAGTTTGATCCAAGGTCTTCATATGCTTTAAATATACCTAATACCTATTCAAGGAGTCAAAAACAATAGGTAATTAAGCACATCAAATGATTTGAAAGGTGTTCATACACCACAAAATCTCGTAAGAGACTATGATAGTTTTAACCTTTGATTTGAAATGAGTTTGATCCAAGGGCTTCATATGCTTTAAATATACCTAATACCTATAAAAGGAGTAAAAACAATAGGTAATTAAGCACATCAAATGATTTGAAAGGTGTTCATACACCACAAAATCTCGTAAGAGACTATGATAGTTTTAACCTTTGATTTGAAATGAGTTTGATCCAAGGGCTTCATATGCTTTAAATATACCTAATACCTATTAAAGGAGTCAAAAACAATAGGTAATTAAGCACATCAAATGATTTGAAAGGTGTTCATACACCACAAAATCTCGTAAGAGACTATGATAGTTTAACCTTTGATTTGAAATGAGTTTGATCCAAGGGCTTCATATGCTTTAATATACCTAATACCTATTCAAGGAGTAAAACAATAGGTAATTAAGCACATCAAATGATTTGAAAGGTGTTCATACACCACAAAATCTCGTAAGAGACTATGATAGTTTTAACCTTTGATTTGAAATGAGTTTGATCCAAGGGCTTCATATGCTTTAAATATACCTAATACCTATTCAAGGAGTCAAAAACAATAGGTAATTAAGCACATCAAATGATTTGAAAGGTGTTCATACACCACAAAATCTCGTAAGAGACTATGATAGTTTTAACCTTTGATTTGAAATGAGTTTGATCCAAGGGCTTCATATGCTTTAAATATACCTAATACCTATTCAAGGAGTCAAAAACAATAGGTAATTAAGCACATCAAATGATTTGAAAGGTGTTCATACACCACAAAATCTCGTAAGAGACTATGATAGTTTTAACCTTTGATTTGAAATGAGTTTGATCCAAGGTCTTCATATGCTTTAAATATACCTAATACCTATAAAGGAGTCAAAAACAATAGGTAATTAAGCACATCAAATGATTTGAAAGGTGTTCATACACCACAAAATCTCGTAAGAGACTATGATAGTTTTAACCTTTGATTTGAAATGAGTTTGATCCAAGGGCTTCATATGCTTTAAATATACCTAATACCTATTCAAGGAGTCAAAAACAATAGGTAATTAAGCACATCAAATGATTTGAAAGGTGTTCATACACCACAAAATCTCGTAAGAGACTATGATAGTTTTAACCTTTGATTTGAAATGAGTTTGATCCAAGGGCTTCATATGCTTTAAATATACCTAATACCTATTCAAGGAGTCAAAAACAATAGGTAATTAAGCACATCAAATGATTTGAAAGGTGTTCATACACCACAAAATCTCGTAAGAGACTATGATAGTTTTAACCTTTGATTTGAAATGAGTTTGATCCAAGGGCTTCATATGATTTAAATATACCTAATACCTATAAAGGAGTCAAAAACAATAGGTAATTAAGCACATCAAATGATTTGAAAGGTGTTCATACACCACAAAATCTCGTAAGAGACTATGATAGTTTTAACCTTTGATTTGAAATGAGTTTGATCCAAGGGCTTCATATGCTTTAAATATACCTAATACCTATTAAAGGAGTCAAAAACAATAGGTAATTAAGCACATCAAATGATTTGAAAGGTGTTCATACACCACAAAATCTCGTAAGAGACTATGATAGTTTTAACCTTTGATTTGAAATGAGTTTGATCCAAGGGCTTCATATGCTTTAAATATACCTAATACCTATAAAAGGAGTCAAAAACAATAGGTAATTAAGCACATCAAATGATTTGAAAGGTGTTCATACACCACAAAATCTCGTAAGAGACTATGATAGTTTTAACCTTTGATTTGAAATGAGTTTGATCCAAGGGCTTCATATGCTTTAAATATACCTAATACCTATTCAAGGAGTCAAAAACAATAGGTAATTAAGCACATCAAATGATTTGAAAGGTGTTCATACACCACAAAATCTCGTAAGAGACTATGATAGTTTTAACCTTTGATTTGAAATGAGTTTGATCCAAGGGCTTCATATGATTTAAATATACCTAATACCTATTCAAGGAGTCAAAAACAATAGGTAATTAAGCACATCAAATGATTTGAAAGGTGTTCATACACCACAAAATCTCGTAAGAGACTATGATAGTTTTAACCTTTGATTTGAAATGAGTTTGATCCAAGGGCTTCATATGATTTAAATATACCTAATACCTATTCAAGGAGTCAAAAACAATAGGTAATTAAGCACATCAAATGATTTGAAAGGTGTTCATACACCACAAAATCTCGTAAGAGACTATGATAGTTTTAACCTTTGATTTGAAATGAGTTTGATCCAAGGGCATATGATTTAAATATACCTAATACCTATTCAAGGAGTCAAAAACAATAGGTAATTAAGCACATCAAATGATTTGAAAGGTGTTCATACACCACAAAATCTCGTAAGAGACTATGATAGTTTTAACCTTTGATTTGAAATGAGTTTGATCCAAGGGCTTCATATGCTTTAAATATACCTAATACCTATAAAAGGAGTCAAAAACAATAGGTAATTAAGCACATCAAATGATTTGAAAGGTGTTCATACACCACAAAATCTCGTAAGAGACTATGATAGTTTTAACCTTTGATTTGAAATGAGTTTGATCCAAGGGCTTCATATGCTTTAAATATACCTAATACCTATTCAAGGAGTCAAAAACAATAGGTAATTAAGCACATCAAATGATTTGAAAGGTGTTCATACACCACAAAATCTCGTAAGAGACTATGATAGTTTTAACCTTTGATTTGAAATGAGTTTGATCCAAGGGCTTCATATGCTTTAAATATACCTAATACCTATTAAAGGAGTCAAAAACAATAGGTAATTAAGCACATCAAATGATTTGAAAGGTGTTCATACACCACAAAATCTCGTAAGAGACTATGATAGTTTTAACCTTTGATTTGAAATGAGTTTGATCCAAGGGCTTCATATGATTTAAATATACCTAATACCTATTCAAGGAGTCAAAACAATAGGTAATTAAGCACATCAAATGATTTGAAAGGTGTTCATACACCACAAAATCTCGTAAGAGACTATGATAGTTTTAACCTTTGATTTGAAATGAGTTTGATCCAAGGGCTTCATATGATTTAAATATACCTAATACCTATTCAAGGAGTCAAAACAATAGGTAATTAAGCACATCAAATGATTTGAAAGGTGTTCATACACCACAAAATCTCGTAAGAGACTATGATAGTTTTAACCTTTGATTTGAAATGAGTTTGATCCAAGGGCTTCATATGCATTTAAATATACCTAATACCTATTCAAGGAGTCAAAAACAATAGGTAATTAAGCACATCAAATGATTTGAAAGGTGTTCATACACCACAAAATCTCGTAAGAGACTATGATAGTTTTAACCTTTGATTTGAAATGAGTTTGATCCAAGGGCTTCATATGCTTTAAATATACCTAATACCTATTAAAGGAGTCAAAAACAATAGGTAATTAAGCACATCAAATGATTTGAAAGGTGTTCATACACCACAAAATCTCGTAAGAGACTATGATAGTTTTAACCTTTGATTTGAAATGAGTTTGATCCAAGGGCTTCATATGCTTTAAATATACCTAATACCTATTAAAGGAGTCAAAAACAATAGGTAATTAAGCACATCAAATGATTTGAAAGGTGTTCATACACCACAAAATCTCGTAAGAGACTATGATAGTTTTAACCTTTGATTTGAAATGAGTTTGATCCAAGGCTTCATATGATTTAAATATACCTAATACCTATTCAAGGAGTAAAAACAATAGGTAATTAAGCACATCAAATGATTTGAAAGGTGTTCATACACCACAAAATCTCGTAAGAGACTATGATAGTTTTAACCTTTGATTTGAAATGAGTTTGATCCAAGGGCTTCATATGCTTTAAATATACCTAATACCTATTCAAGGAGTCAAAAACAATAGGTAATTAAGCACATCAAATGATTTGAAAGGTGTTCATACACCACAAAATCTCGTAAGAGACTATGATAGTTTTAACCTTTGATTTGAAATGAGTTTGATCCAAGGGCTTCATATGATTTAAATATACCTAATACCTATTCAAGGAGTCAAAAACAATAGGTAATTAAGCACATCAAATGATTTGAAAGGTGTTCATACACCACAAAATCTCGTAAGAGACTATGATAGTTTTAACCTTTGATTTGAAATGAGTTTGATCCAAGGGCTTCATATGATTTAAATATACCTAATACCTATTCAAGGAGTCAAAAACAATAGGTAATTAAGCACATCAAATGATTTGAAAGGTGTTCATACACCACAAAATCTCGTAAGAGACTATGATAGTTTTAACCTTTGATTTGAAATGAGTTTGATCCAAGGGCTTCATATGATTTAAATATACCTAATACCTATTCAAGGAGTCAAAAACAATAGGTAATTAAGCACATCAAATGATTTGAAAGGTGTTCATACACCACAAAATCTCGTAAGAGACTATGATAGTTTTAACCTTTGATTTGAAATGAGTTTGATCCAAGGGCTTCATATGCTTTAAATATACCTAATACCTATAAAAGGAGTCAAAAACAATAGGTAATTAAGCACATCAAATGATTTGAAAGGTGTTCATACACCACAAAATCTCGTAAGAGACTATGATAGTTTTAACCTTTGATTTGAAATGAGTTTGATCCAAGGGCTTCATATGATTTAAATATACCTAATACCTATTCAAGGAGTCAAAAACAATAGGTAATTAAGCACATCAAATGATTTGAAAGGTGTTCATACACCACAAAATCTCGTAAGAGACTATGATAGTTTTAACCTTTGATTTGAAATGAGTTTGATCCAAGGGCTTCATATATATACCTAATACCTATTCAAGGAGTCAAAAACAATAGGTAATTAAGCACATCAAATGATTTGAAAGGTGTTCATACACCACAAAATCTCGTAAGAGACTATGATAGTTTTAACCTTTGATTTGAAATGAGTTTGATCCAAGGGCTTCATATGATTTAAATATACCTAATACCTATTCAAGGAGTCAAAAACAATAGGTAATTAAGCACATCAAATGATTTGAAAGGTGTTCATACACCACAAAATCTCGTAAGAGACTATGATAGTTTTAACCTTTGATTTGAAATGAGTTTGATCCAAGGGCTTCATATGCTTTAAATATACCTAATACCTATTCAAGGAGTCAAAAACAATAGGTAATTAAGCACATCAAATGATTTGAAAGGTGTTCATACACCACAAAATCTCGTAAGAGACTATGATAGTTTTAACCTTTGATTTGAAATGAGTTTGATCCAAGGGCTTCATATGCTTTAAATATACCTAATACCTATTCAAGGAGTCAAAAACAATAGGTAATTAAGCACATCAAATGATTTGAAAGGTGTTCATACACCACAAAATCTCGTAAGAGACTATGATAGTTTTAACCTTTGATTTGAAATGAGTTTGATCCAAGGGCTTCATATGATTTAAATATACCTAATACCTATTCAAGGAGTCAAAAACAATAGGTAATTAAGCACATCAAATGATTTGAAAGGTGTTCATACACCACAAAATCTCGTAAGAGACTATGATAGTTTTAACCTTTGATTTGAAATGAGTTTGATCCAAGGGCTTCATATGCTTTAAATATACCTAATACCTATTCAAGGAGTCAAAAACAATAGGTAATTAAGCACATCAAATGATTTGAAAGGTGTTCATACACCACAAAATCTCGTAAGAGACTATGATAGTTTTAACCTTTGATTTGAAATGAGTTTGATCCAAGGGCTTCATATGCTTTAAATATACCTAATACCTATTCAAGGAGTCAAAAACAATAGGTAATTAAGCACATCAAATGATTTGAAAGGTGTTCATACACCACAAAATCTCGTAAGAGACTATGATAGTTTTAACCTTTGATTTGAAATGAGTTTGATCCAAGGGCTTCATATGCTTTAAATATACCTAATACCTATTCAAGGAGTCAAAAACAATAGGTAATTAAGCACATCAAATGATTTGAAAGGTGTTCATACACCACAAAATCTCGTAAGAGACTATGATAGTTTTAACCTTTGATTTGAAATGAGTTTGATCCAAGGGCTTCATATGATTTAAATATACCTAATACCTATTCAAGGAGTCAAAAACAATAGGTAATTAAGCACATCAAATGATTTGAAAGGTGTTCATACACCACAAAATCTCGTAAGAGACTATGATAGTTTTAACCTTTGATTTGAAATGAGTTTGATCCAAGGGCTTCATATGATTTAAATATACCTAATACCTATTCAAGGAGTCAAAAACAATAGGTAATTAAGCACATCAAATGATTTGAAAGGTGTTCATACACCACAAAATCTCGTAAGAGACTATGATAGTTTTAACCTTTGATTTGAAATGAGTTTGATCCAAGGGCTTCATATGATTTAAATATACCTAATACCTATTCAAGGAGTCAAAAACAATAGGTAATTAAGCACATCAAATGATTTGAAAGGTGTTCATACACCACAAAATCTCGTAAGAGACTATGATAGTTTTAACCTTTGATTTGAAATGAGTTTGATCCAAGGGCTTCATATGCTTTAAATATACCTAATACCTATTCAAGGAGTCAAAAACAATAGGTAATTAAGCACATCAAATGATTTGAAAGGTGTTCATACACCACAAAATCTCGTAAGAGACTATGATAGTTTTAACCTTTGATTTGAAATGAGTTTGATCCAAGGGCTTCATATGATTTAAATATACCTAATACCTATTCAAGGAGTCAAAAACAATAGGTAATTAAGCACATCAAATGATTTGAAAGGTGTTCATACACCACAAAATCTCGTAAGAGACTATGATAGTTTTAACCTTTGATTTGAAATGAGTTTGATCCAAGGGCTTCATATGCTTTAAATATACCTAATACCTATTCAAGGAGTCAAAAACAATAGGTAATTAAGCACATCAAATGATTTGAAAGGTGTTCATACACCACAAAATCTCGTAAGAGACTATGATAGTTTTAACCTTTGATTTGAAATGAGTTTGATCCAAGGGCTTCATATGATTTAAATATACCTAATACCTATTCAAGGAGTCAAAAACAATAGGTAATTAAGCACATCAAATGATTTGAAAGGTGTTCATACACCACAAAATCTCGTAAGAGACTATGATAGTTTTAACCTTTGATTTGAAATGAGTTTGATCCAAGGGCTTCATATGCTTTAAATATACCTAATACCTATTCAAGGAGTCAAAAACAATAGGTAATTAAGCACATCAAATGATTTGAAAGGTGTTCATACACCACAAAATCTCGTAAGAGACTATGATAGTTTTAACCTTTGATTTGAAATGAGTTTGATCCAAGGGCTTCATATGCTTTAAATATACCTAATACCTATTAAAGGAGTCAAAACAATAGGTAATTAAGCACATCAAATGATTTGAAAGGTGTTCATACACCACAAAATCTCGTAAGAGACTATGATAGTTTTAACCTTTGATTTGAAATGAGTTTGATCCAAGGGCTTCATATGATTTAAATATACCTAATACCTATTCAAGGAGTCAAAAACAATAGGTAATTAAGCACATCAAATGATTTGAAAGGTGTTCATACACCACAAAATCTCGTAAGAGACTATGATAGTTTTAACCTTTGATTTGAAATGAGTTTGATCCAAGGGCTTCATATGCTTTAAATATACCTAATACCTATTCAAGGAGTCAAAAACAATAGGTAATTAAGCACATCAAATGATTTGAAAGGTGTTCATACACCACAAAATCTCGTAAGAGACTATGATAGTTTTAACCTTTGATTTGAAATGAGTTTGATCCAAGGGCTTCATATGATTTAAATATACCTAATACCTATTCAAGGAGTCAAAAACAATAGGTAATTAAGCACATCAAATGATTTGAAAGGTGTTCATACACCACAAAATCTCGTAAGAGACTATGATAGTTTTAACCTTTGATTTGAAATGAGTTTGATCCAAGGGCTTCATATGATTTAAATATACCTAATACCTATTCAAGGAGTCAAAAACAATAGGTAATTAAGCACATCAAATGATTTGAAAGGTGTTCATACACCACAAAATCTCGTAAGAGACTATGATAGTTTTAACCTTTGATTTGAAATGAGTTTGATCCAAGGGCTTCATATGCTTTAAATATACCTAATACCTATTCAAGGAGTCAAAAACAATAGGTAATTAAGCACATCAAATGATTTGAAAGGTGTTCATACACCACAAAATCTCGTAAGAGACTATGATAGTTTTAACCTTTGATTTGAAATGAGTTTGATCCAAGGGCTTCATATGCTTTAAATATACCTAATACCTATTCAAGGAGTCAAAAACAATAGGTAATTAAGCACATCAAATGATTTGAAAGGTGTTCATACACCACAAAATCTCGTAAGAGACTATGATAGTTTTAACCTTTGATTTGAAATGAGTTTGATCCAAGGGCTTCATATGCTTTAAATATACCTAATACCTATTCAAGGAGTCAAAAACAATAGGTAATTAAGCACATCAAATGATTTGAAAGGTGTTCATACACCACAAAATCTCGTAAGAGACTATGATAGTTTTAACCTTTGATTTGAAATGAGTTTGATCCAAGGGCTTCATATGATTTAAATATACCTAATACCTATTCAAGGAGTCAAAAACAATAGGTAATTAAGCACATCAAATGATTTGAAAGGTGTTCATACACCACAAAATCTCGTAAGAGACTATGATAGTTTTAACCTTTGATTTGAAATGAGTTTGATCCAAGGGCTTCATATGATTTAAATATACCTAATACCTATTCAAGGAGTCAAAAACAATAGGTAATTAAGCACATCAAATGATTTGAAAGGTGTTCATACACCACAAAATCTCGTAAGAGACTATGATAGTTTTAACCTTTGATTTGAAATGAGTTTGATCCAAGGGCTTCATATGCTTTAAATATACCTAATACCTATTCAAGGAGTCAAAAACAATAGGTAATTAAGCACATCAAATGATTTGAAAGGTGTTCATACACCACAAAATCTCGTAAGAGACTATGATAGTTTTAACCTTTGATTTGAAATGAGTTTGATCCAAGGGCTTCATATGCTTTTAAATATACCTAATACCTATTCAAGGAGTCAAAAACAATAGGTAATTAAGCACATCAAATGATTTGAAAGGTGTTCATACACCACAAAATCTCGTAAGAGACTATGATAGTTTTAACCTTTGATTTGAAATGAGTTTGATCCAAGGGCTTCATATGCTTTAAATATACCTAATACCTATTCAAGGAGTCAAAAACAATAGGTAATTAAGCACATCAAATGATTTGAAAGGTGTTCATACACCACAAAATCTCGTAAGAGACTATGATAGTTTTAACCTTTGATTTGAAATGAGTTTGATCCAAGGGCTTCATATGATTTAAATATACCTAATACCTATTCAAGGAGTCAAAAACAATAGGTAATTAAGCACATCAAATGATTTGAAAGGTGTTCATACACCACAAAATCTCGTAAGAGACTATGATAGTTTTAACCTTTGATTTGAAATGAGTTTGATCCAAGGGCTTCATATCATTTAAATATACCTAATACCTATTCAAGGAGTCAAAAACAATAGGTAATTAAGCACATCAAATGATTTGAAAGGTGTTCATACACCACAAAATCTCGTAAGAGACTATGATAGTTTTAACCTTTGATTTGAAATGAGTTTGATCCAAGGGCTTCATATGCTTTAAATATACCTAATACCTATTCAAGGAGTCAAAAACAATAGGTAATTAAGCACATCAAATGATTTGAAAGGTGTTCATACACCACAAAATCTCGTAAGAGACTATGATAGTTTTAACCTTTGATTTGAAATGAGTTTGATCCAAGGGCTTCATATGCTTTAAATATACCTAATACCTATTCAAGGAGTCAAAAACAATAGGTAATTAAGCACATCAAATGATTTGAAAGGTGTTCATACACCACAAAATCTCGTAAGAGACTATGATAGTTTTAACCTTTGATTTGAAATGAGTTTGATCCAAGGGCTTCATATGATTTAAATATACCTAATACCTATTCAAGGAGTCAAAAACAATAGGTAATTAAGCACATCAAATGATTTGAAAGGTGTTCATACACCACAAAATCTCGTAAGAGACTATGATAGTTTTAACCTTTGATTTGAAATGAGTTTGATCCAAGGGCTTCATATGATTTAAATATACCTAATACCTATTCAAGGAGTCAAAAACAATAGGTAATTAAGCACATCAAATGATTTGAAAGGTGTTCATACACCACAAAATCTCGTAAGAGACTATGATAGTTTTAACCTTTGATTTGAAATGAGTTTGATCCAAGGGCTTCATATGATTTAAATATACCTAATACCTATTCAAGGAGTCAAAAACAATAGGTAATTAAGCACATCAAATGATTTGAAAGGTGTTCATACACCACAAAATCTCGTAAGAGACTATGATAGTTTTAACCTTTGATTTGAAATGAGTTTGATCCAAGGGCTTCATATGATTTAAATATACCTAATACCTATTCAAGGAGTCAAAAACAATAGGTAATTAAGCACATCAAATGATTTGAAAGGTGTTCATACACCACAAAATCTCGTAAGAGACTATGATAGTTTTAACCTTTGATTTGAAATGAGTTTGATCCAAGGGCTTCATATAAATATACCTAATACCTATTCAAGGAGTCAAAAACAATAGGTAATTAAGCACATCAAATGATTTGAAAGGTGTTCATACACCACAAAATCTCGTAAGAGACTATGATAGTTTTAACCTTTGATTTGAAATGAGTTTGATCCAAGGGCTTCATATGCTTTAAATATACCTAATACCTATTCAAGGAGTCAAAAACAATAGGTAATTAAGCACATCAAATGATTTGAAAGGTGTTCATACACCACAAAATCTCGTAAGAGACTATGATAGTTTTAACCTTTGATTTGAAATGAGTTTGATCCAAGGGCTTCATATGCTTTAAATATACCTAATACCTATTCAAGGAGTCAAAAACAATAGGTAATTAAGCACATCAAATGATTTGAAAGGTGTTCATACACCACAAAATCTCGTAAGAGACTATGATAGTTTTAACCTTTGATTTGAAATGAGTTTGATCCAAGGGCTTCATATCTTTAAATATACCTAATACCTATTAAAGGAGTCAAAAACAATAGGTAATTAAGCACATCAAATGATTTGAAAGGTGTTCATACACCACAAAATCTCGTAAGAGACTATGATAGTTTTAACCTTTGATTTGAAATGAGTTTGATCCAAGGGCTTCATATGATTTAAATATACCTAATACCTATTCAAGGAGTCAAAAACAATAGGTAATTAAGCACATCAAATGATTTGAAAGGTGTTCATACACCACAAAATCTCGTAAGAGACTATGATAGTTTTAACCTTTGATTTGAAATGAGTTTGATCCAAGGGCTTCATATGATTTAAATATACCTAATACCTATTCAAGGAGTCAAAAACAATAGGTAATTAAGCACATCAAATGATTTGAAAGGTGTTCATACACCACAAAATCTCGTAAGAGACTATGATAGTTTTAACCTTTGATTTGAAATGAGTTTGATCCAAGGGCTTCATATGATTTAAATATACCTAATACCTATTCAAGGAGTCAAAAACAATAGGTAATTAAGCACATCAAATGATTTGAAAGGTGTTCATACACCACAAAATCTCGTAAGAGACTATGATAGTTTTAACCTTTGATTTGAAATGAGTTTGATCCAAGGGCTTCATATGCTTTAAATATACCTAATACCTATAAAGGAGTCAAAAACAATAGGTAATTAAGCACATCAAATGATTTGAAAGGTGTTCATACACCACAAAATCTCGTAAGAGACTATGATAGTTTTAACCTTTGATTTGAAATGAGTTTGATCCAAGGGCTTCATATAAATATACCTAATACCTATTCAAGGAGTCAAAAACAATAGGTAATTAAGCACATCAAATGATTTGAAAGGTGTTCATACACCACAAAATCTCGTAAGAGACTATGATAGTTTTAACCTTTGATTTGAAATGAGTTTGATCCAAGGGCTTCATATGCTTTAAATATACCTAATACCTATTCAAGGAGTCAAAAACAATAGGTAATTAAGCACATCAAATGATTTGAAAGGTGTTCATACACCACAAAATCTCGTAAGAGACTATGATAGTTTTAACCTTTGATTTGAAATGAGTTTGATCCAAGGGCTTCATATGCTTTAAATATACCTAATACCTATTCAAGGAGTCAAAAACAATAGGTAATTAAGCACATCAAATGATTTGAAAGGTGTTCATACACCACAAAATCTCGTAAGAGACTATGATAGTTTTAACCTTTGATTTGAAATGAGTTTGATCCAAGGGCTTCATATGCTTTAAATATACCTAATACCTATAAAAGGAGTCAAAAACAATAGGTAATTAAGCACATCAAATGATTTGAAAGGTGTTCATACACCACAAAATCTCGTAAGAGACTATGATAGTTTTAACCTTTGATTTGAAATGAGTTTGATCCAAGGGCTTCATATGCTTTAAATATACCTAATACCTATTCAAGGAGTCAAAAACAATAGGTAATTAAGCACATCAAATGATTTGAAAGGTGTTCATACACCACAAAATCTCGTAAGAGACTATGATAGTTTTAACCTTTGATTTGAAATGAGTTTGATCCAAGGGCTTCATATGATTTAAATATACCTAATACCTATTCAAGGAGTCAAAAACAATAGGTAATTAAGCACATCAAATGATTTGAAAGGTGTTCATACACCACAAAATCTCGTAAGAGACTATGATAGTTTTAACCTTTGATTTGAAATGAGTTTGATCCAAGGGCTTCATATCTTTAAATATACCTAATACCTATTAAAGGAGTCAAAAACAATAGGTAATTAAGCACATCAAATGATTTGAAAGGTGTTCATACACCACAAAATCTCGTAAGAGACTATGATAGTTTTAACCTTTGATTTGAAATGAGTTTGATCCAAGGGCTTCATATGATTTAAATATACCTAATACCTATTCAAGGAGTCAAAAACAATAGGTAATTAAGCACATCAAATGATTTGAAAGGTGTTCATACACCACAAAATCTCGTAAGAGACTATGATAGTTTTAACCTTTGATTTGAAATGAGTTTGATCCAAGGGCTTCATATGCTTTAAATATACCTAATACCTATTAAAGGAGTCAAAAACAATAGGTAATTAAGCACATCAAATGATTTGAAAGGTGTTCATACACCACAAAATCTCGTAAGAGACTATGATAGTTAACCTTTGATTTGAAATGAGTTTGATCCAAGGGCTTCATATGATTTAAATATACCTAATACCTATTCAAGGAGTCAAAAACAATAGGTAATTAAGCACATCAAATGATTTGAAAGGTGTTCATACACCACAAAATCTCGTAAGAGACTATGATAGTTTTAACCTTTGATTTGAAATGAGTTTGATCCAAGGGCTTCATATCTTTAAATATACCTAATACCTATTAAAGGAGTCAAAAACAATAGGTAATTAAGCACATCAAATGATTTGAAAGGTGTTCATACACCACAAAATCTCGTAAGAGACTATGATAGTTTTAACCTTTGATTTGAAATGAGTTTGATCCAAGGGCTTCATATGATTTAAATATACCTAATACCTATTCAAGGAGTCAAAAACAATAGGTAATTAAGCACATCAAATGATTTGAAAGGTGTTCATACACCACAAAATCTCGTAAGAGACTATGATAGTTTTAACCTTTGATTTGAAATGAGTTTGATCCAAGGGCTTCATATGATTTAAATATACCTAATACCTATTCAAGGAGTCAAAAACAATAGGTAATTAAGCACATCAAATGATTTGAAAGGTGTTCATACACCACAAAATCTCGTAAGAGACTATGATAGTTTTAACCTTTGATTTGAAATGAGTTTGATCCAAGGGCTTCATATCATTTAAATATACCTAATACCTATTCAAGGAGTCAAAAACAATAGGTAATTAAGCACATCAAATGATTTGAAAGGTGTTCATACACCACAAAATCTCGTAAGAGACTATGATAGTTTTAACCTTTGATTTGAAATGAGTTTGATCCAAGGGCTTCATATGCTTTAAATATACCTAATACCTATAAAAGGAGTCAAAAACAATAGGTAATTAAGCACATCAAATGATTTGAAAGGTGTTCATACACCACAAAATCTCGTAAGAGACTATGATAGTTTTAACCTTTGATTTGAAATGAGTTTGATCCAAGGGCTTCATATGCTTTAAATATACCTAATACCTATTAAAGGAGTCAAAAACAATAGGTAATTAAGCACATCAAATGATTTGAAAGGTGTTCATACACCACAAAATCTCGTAAGAGACTATGATAGTTTTAACCTTTGATTTGAAATGAGTTTGATCCAAGGGCTTCATATGATTTAAATATACCTAATACCTATTCAAGGAGTCAAAAACAATAGGTAATTAAGCACATCAAATGATTTGAAAGGTGTTCATACACCACAAAATCTCGTAAGAGACTATGATAGTTTTAACCTTTGATTTGAAATGAGTTTGATCCAAGGGCTTCATATCTTTAAATATACCTAATACCTATTAAAGGAGTCAAAAACAATAGGTAATTAAGCACATCAAATGATTTGAAAGGTGTTCATACACCACAAAATCTCGTAAGAGACTATGATAGTTTTAACCTTTGATTTGAAATGAGTTTGATCCAAGGGCTTCATATGATTTAAATATACCTAATACCTATTCAAGGAGTCAAAAACAATAGGTAATTAAGCACATCAAATGATTTGAAAGGTGTTCATACACCACAAAATCTCGTAAGAGACTATGATAGTTTTAACCTTTGATTTGAAATGAGTTTGATCCAAGGGCTTCATATGATTTAAATATACCTAATACCTATTCAAGGAGTCAAAAACAATAGGTAATTAAGCACATCAAATGATTTGAAAGGTGTTCATACACCACAAAATCTCGTAAGAGACTATGATAGTTTTAACCTTTGATTTGAAATGAGTTTGATCCAAGGGCTTCATATGATTTAAATATACCTAATACCTATTCAAGGAGTCAAAAACAATAGGTAATTAAGCACATCAAATGATTTGAAAGGTGTTCATACACCACAAAATCTCGTAAGAGACTATGATAGTTTTAACCTTTGATTTGAAATGAGTTTGATCCAAGGGCTTCATATGCTTTAAATATACCTAATACCTATAAAAGGAGTCAAAAACAATAGGTAATTAAGCACATCAAATGATTTGAAAGGTGTTCATACACCACAAAATCTCGTAAGAGACTATGATAGTTTTAACCTTTGATTTGAAATGAGTTTGATCCAAGGGCTTCATATGATTTAAATATACCTAATACCTATTCAAGGAGTCAAAAACAATAGGTAATTAAGCACATCAAATGATTTGAAAGGTGTTCATACACCACAAAATCTCGTAAGAGACTATGATAGTTTTAACCTTTGATTTGAAATGAGTTTGATCCAAGGGCTTCATATGATTTAAATATACCTAATACCTATTCAAGGAGTCAAAAACAATAGGTAATTAAGCACATCAAATGATTTGAAAGGTGTTCATACACCACAAAATCTCGTAAGAGACTATGATAGTTTTAACCTTTGATTTGAAATGAGTTTGATCCAAGGGCTTCATATGATTTAAATATACCTAATACCTATTCAAGGAGTCAAAAACAATAGGTAATTAAGCACATCAAATGATTTGAAAGGTGTTCATACACCACAAAATCTCGTAAGAGACTATGATAGTTTTAACCTTTGATTTGAAATGAGTTTGATCCAAGGGCTTCATATCATTTAAATATACCTAATACCTATTCAAGGAGTCAAAAACAATAGGTAATTAAGCACATCAAATGATTTGAAAGGTGTTCATACACCACAAAATCTCGTAAGAGACTATGATAGTTTTAACCTTTGATTTGAAATGAGTTTGATCCAAGGGCTTCATATGCTTTAAATATACCTAATACCTATTAAAGGAGTCAAAAACAATAGGTAATTAAGCACATCAAATGATTTGAAAGGTGTTCATACACCACAAAATCTCGTAAGAGACTATGATAGTTTTAACCTTTGATTTGAAATGAGTTTGATCCAAGGGCTTCATATCATTTAAATATACCTAATACCTATTCAAGGAGTCAAAAACAATAGGTAATTAAGCACATCAAATGATTTGAAAGGTGTTCATACACCACAAAATCTCGTAAGAGACTATGATAGTTTTAACCTTTGATTTGAAATGAGTTTGATCCAAGGGTTTCATATGATTTAAATATACCTAATACCTATTCAAGGAGTCAAAAACAATAGGTAATTAAGCACATCAAATGATTTGAAAGGTGTTCATACACCACAAAATCTCGTAAGAGACTATGATAGTTTTAACCTTTGATTTGAAATGAGTTTGATCCAAGGGCTTCATATGATTTAAATATACCTAATACCTATTCAAGGAGTCAAAAACAATAGGTAATTAAGCACATCAAATGATTTGAAAGGTGTTCATACACCACAAAATCTCGTAAGAGACTATGATAGTTTTAACCTTTGATTTGAAATGAGTTTGATCCAAGGGCTTCATATGATTTAAATATACCTAATACCTATTCAAGGAGTCAAAAACAATAGGTAATTAAGCACATCAAATGATTTGAAAGGTGTTCATACACCACAAAATCTCGTAAGAGACTATGATAGTTTTAACCTTTGATTTGAAATGAGTTTGATCCAAGGTCTTCATATGCTTTAAATATACCTAATACCTATAAAAGGAGTCAAAAACAATAGGTAATTAAGCACATCAAATGATTTGAAAGGTGTTCATACACCACAAAATCTCGTAAGAGACTATGATAGTTTTAACCTTTGATTTGAAATGAGTTTGATCCAAGGGCTTCATATGATTTAAATATACCTAATACCTATTCAAGGAGTCAAAAACAATAGGTAATTAAGCACATCAAATGATTTGAAAGGTGTTCATACACCACAAAATCTCGTAAGAGACTATGATAGTTTTAACCTTTGATTTGAAATGAGTTTGATCCAAGGGCTTCATATGATTTAAATATACCTAATACCTATTCAAGGAGTCAAAAACAATAGGTAATTAAGCACATCAAATGATTTGAAAGGTGTTCATACACCACAAAATCTCGTAAGAGACTATGATAGTTTTAACCTTTGATTTGAAATGAGTTTGATCCAAGGGCTTCATATCATTTAAATATACCTAATACCTATTCAAGGAGTCAAAAACAATAGGTAATTAAGCACATCAAATGATTTGAAAGGTGTTCATACACCACAAAATCTCGTAAGAGACTATGATAGTTTTAACCTTTGATTTGAAATGAGTTTGATCCAAGGGCTTCATATGATTTAAATATACCTAATACCTATTCAAGGAGTCAAAAACAATAGGTAATTAAGCACATCAAATGATTTGAAAGGTGTTCATACACCACAAAATCTCGTAAGAGACTATGATAGTTTTAACCTTTGATTTGAAATGAGTTTGATCCAAGGGCTTCATATGATTTAAATATACCTAATACCTATTCAAGGAGTCAAAAACAATAGGTAATTAAGCACATCAAATGATTTGAAAGGTGTTCATACACCACAAAATCTCGTAAGAGACTATGATAGTTTTAACCTTTGATTTGAAATGAGTTTGATCCAAGGGCTTCATATGATTTAAATATACCTAATACCTATTCAAGGAGTCAAAAACAATAGGTAATTAAGCACATCAAATGATTTGAAAGGTGTTCATACACCACAAAATCTCGTAAGAGACTATGATAGTTTTAACCTTTGATTTGAAATGAGTTTGATCCAAGGTCTTCATATGCTTTAAATATACCTAATACCTATAAAAGGAGTCAAAAACAATAGGTAATTAAGCACATCAAATGATTTGAAAGGTGTTCATACACCACAAAATCTCGTAAGAGACTATGATAGTTTTAACCTTTGATTTGAAATGAGTTTGATCCAAGGGCTTCATATCATTTAAATATACCTAATACCTATTCAAGGAGTCAAAAACAATAGGTAATTAAGCACATCAAATGATTTGAAAGGTGTTCATACACCACAAAATCTCGTAAGAGACTATGATAGTTTTAACCTTTGATTTGAAATGAGTTTGATCCAAGGGCT
Source organism: Patellifolia procumbens (assembly GCA_947645195.1). NCBI lineage: Eukaryota > Viridiplantae > Streptophyta > Magnoliopsida > Caryophyllales > Amaranthaceae > Patellifolia > Patellifolia procumbens. The sequence continues at coordinate 77,152 of CANSGD010000427.1, forward strand.
TCATATGATTTAAATATACCTAATACCTATTCAAGGAGTCAAAAACAATAGGTAATTAAGCACATCAAATGATTTGAAAGGTGTTCATACACCACAAAATCTCGTAAGAGACTATGATAGTTTTAACCTTTGATTTGAAATGAGTTTGATCCAAGGGCTTCATATGATTTAAATATACCTAATACCTATTCAAGGAGTCAAAAACAATAGGTAATTAAGCACATCAAATGATTTGAAAGGTGTTCATACACCACAAAATCTCGTAAGAGACTATGATAGTTTTAACCTTTGATTTGAAATGAGTTTGATCCAAGGGCTTCATATGATTTAAATATACCTAATACCTATTCAAGGAGTCAAAAACAATAGGTAATTAAGCACATCAAATGATTTGAAAGGTGTTCATACACCACAAAATCTCGTAAGAGACTATGATAGTTTTAACCTTTGATTTGAAATGAGTTTGATCCAAGGGCTTCATATGATTTAAATATACCTAATACCTATTCAAGGAGTCAAAAACAATAGGTAATTAAGCACATCAAATGATTTGAAAGGTGTTCATACACCACAAAATCTCGTAAGAGACTATGATAGTTTTAACCTTTGATTTGAAATGAGTTTGATCCAAGGTCTTCATATGCTTTAAATATACCTAATACCTATTCAAGGAGTCAAAAACAATAGGTAATTAAGCACATCAAATGATTTGAAAGGTGTTCATACACCACAAAATCTCGTAAGAGACTATGATAGTTTTAACCTTTGATTTGAAATGAGTTTGATCCAAGGGCTTCATATGATTTAAATATACCTAATACCTATTCAAGGAGTCAAAAACAATAGGTAATTAAGCACATCAAATGATTTGAAAGGTGTTCATACACCACAAAATCTCGTAAGAGACTATGATAGTTTTAACCTTTGATTTGAAATGAGTTTGATCCAAGGGCTTCATATGATTTAAATATACCTAATACCTATTCAAGGAGTCAAAAACAATAGGTAATTAAGCACATCAAATGATTTGAAAGGTGTTCATACACCACAAAATCTCGTAAGAGACTATGATAGTTTTAACCTTTGATTTGAAATGAGTTTGATCCAAGGGCTTCATATCATTTAAATATACCTAATACCTATTCAAGGAGTCAAAAACAATAGGTAATTAAGCACATCAAATGATTTGAAAGGTGTTCATACACCACAAAATCTCGTAAGAGACTATGATAGTTTTAACCTTTGATTTGAAATGAGTTTGATCCAAGGGCTTCATATGATTTAAATATACCTAATACCTATTCAAGGAGTCAAAAACAATAGGTAATTAAGCACATCAAATGATTTGAAAGGTGTTCATACACCACAAAATCTCGTAAGAGACTATGATAGTTTTAACCTTTGATTTGAAATGAGTTTGATCCAAGGGCTTCATATGATTTAAATATACCTAATACCTATTCAAGGAGTCAAAAACAATAGGTAATTAAGCACATCAAATGATTTGAAAGGTGTTCATACACCACAAAATCTCGTAAGAGACTATGATAGTTTTAACCTTTGATTTGAAATGAGTTTGATCCAAGGGCTTCATATCATTTAAATATACCTAATACCTATTCAAGGAGTCAAAAACAATAGGTAATTAAGCACATCAAATGATTTGAAAGGTGTTCATACACCACAAAATCTCGTAAGAGACTATGATAGTTTTAACCTTTGATTTGAAATGAGTTTGATCCAAGGTCTTCATATGCTTTAAATATACCTAATACCTATAAAAGGAGTCAAAAACAATAGGTAATTAAGCACATCAAATGATTTGAAAGGTGTTCATACACCACAAAATCTCGTAAGAGACTATGATAGTTTTAACCTTTGATTTGAAATGAGTTTGATCCAAGGGCTTCATATCATTTAAATATACCTAATACCTATTCAAGGAGTCAAAAACAATAGGTAATTAAGCACATCAAATGATTTGAAAGGTGTTCATACACCACAAAATCTCGTAAGAGACTATGATAGTTTTAACCTTTGATTTGAAATGAGTTTGATCCAAGGGCTTCATATGATTTAAATATACCTAATACCTATTCAAGGAGTCAAAAACAATAGGTAATTAAGCACATCAAATGATTTGAAAGGTGTTCATACACCACAAAATCTCGTAAGAGACTATGATAGTTTTAACCTTTGATTTGAAATGAGTTTGATCCAAGGGCTTCATATCATTTAAATATACCTAATACCTATTCAAGGAGTCAAAAACAATAGGTAATTAAGCACATCAAATGATTTGAAAGGTGTTCATACACCACAAAATCTCGTAAGAGACTAATCATTTTAACCTTTGATTTGAAATGAGTTTGATCCAAGGGCTTCATATGCTTTAAATATACCTAATACCTATTAAAGGAGTCAAAAACAATAGGTAATTAAGCACATCAAATGATTTGAAAGGTGTTCATACACCACAAAATCTCGTAAGAGACTATGATAGTTTTAACTTTTGATTTGAAATGAGTTTGATCCAAGGGCTTCATATCATTTAAATATACCTAATACCTATTCAAGGAGTCAAAAACAATAGGTAATTAAGCACATCAAATGATTTGAAAGGTGTTCATACACCAAAAATCTCGTAAGAGACTATGATAGTTCCTTTGATTTGAAATGAGTTTGATCCAAGGGCTTCATATGATTTAAATATACCTAATACCTATTCAAGGAGTCAAAAACAATAGGTAATTAAGCACATCAAATGATTTGAAAGGTGTTCATACACCACAAAATCTCGTAAGAGACTATGATAGTTTTAACCTTCGATTTGAAATGAGTTTGATCCAAGGGCTTCATATGATTTAAATATACCTAATACCTATTTAAGGAGTCAAAAACAATAGGTAATTAAGCACATCAAATGATTTGAAAGGTGTTCATACACCACAAAATCTCGTAAGAGACTATGATAGTTTTAACCTTTGATTTGAAATGAGTTTGATCCAAGGGCTTCATATGATTTAAATATACCTAATACCTATTCAAGGAGTCAAAAACAATAGGTAATTAAGCACATCAAATGATTTGAAAGGTGTTCATACACACAAAATCTCGTAAGAGACTATGATAATTTTAACCTTTGATTTGAAATGAGTTTGATCCAAGGTCTTCATATGCTTTAAATATACCTAATACCTATAAAAGGAGTCAAAAACAATAGGTAATTAAGCACATCAAATGATTTGAAAGGTGTTCATACACCACAAAATCTCGTAAGAGACTATGATAGTTTTAACTTTTGATTTGAAATGAGTTTGATCCAAGGGCTTCATATGATTTAAATATACCTAATACCTATTCAAGGAGTCAAAAACAATAGGTAATTAAGCACATCAAATGATTTGAAAGGTGTTCATACACCACAAAATCTCGTAAGAGACTATGATAGTTTTAACCTTTAATTTGAAATGAGTTTGATCCAAGGGCTTCATATGATTTAAATATACCTAATACCTATTCAAGGAGTCAAAAACAATAGGTAATTAAGCACATCAAATGATTTGAAAGGTGTTCATACATCACAAAATCTCGTAAGAGACTATGATAGTTTTAACCTTTGATTTGAAATGAGTTTGATCCAAGGGCTTCATATCATTTAAATATACCTAATACCTATTCAAGGAGTCAAAAACAATAGGTAATTAAGCACATCAAATGATTTGAAAGGTGTTCATACACCACAAAATCTCGTAAGAGACTATGATAATTTTAACCTTTGATTTGAAATGAGTTTGATCCAAGGTCTTCATATGCTTTAAATATACCTAATACCTATAAAAGGAGTCAAAAACAATAGATAATTAAGCACATCAAATGATTTGAAAGGTGTTCATACACCACAAAATCTCGTAAGAGACTATGATAGTTTTAACTTTTGATTTGAAATGAGTTTGATCCAAGGGCTTCATATCATTTAAATATACCTAATACCTATTCAAGGAGTCAAAAACAATAGGTAATTAAGCACATCAAATGATTTGAAAGGTGTTCATACATCACAAAATCTCGTAAGAGACTATGATAGTTTTAACCTTTAATTTGAAATGAGTTTGATCCAAGGGCTTCATATGATTTAAATATACCTAATACCTATTCAAGGAGTCAAAAACAATAGGTAATTAAGCACATCAAATGATTTGAAAGGTGTTCATACACCACAAAATCTCGTAAGAGACTATGATAGTTTTAACCTTTGATTTGAAATGAGTTTGTCCAAGGGATTCATATCATTTAAATATACCTAATACCTATTCAAGGAGTCAAAAACAATAGGTAATTAAGCACATCAAGTGATTTGAAAGGTGTTCATACACCACAAAATCTCGTAAGAGACTAATCATTTTAACCTTTGATTTGAAATGAGTTTGATCCAAGGGCTTCATATGCTTTAAATATACCTAATACCTATTAAAGGAGTCAAAAACAATAGGTAATTAAGCACATCAAATGATTTGAAAGGTGTTCATACACCACAAAATCTCGTAAGAGACTATGATAGTTTTAACTTTTGATTTGAAATGAGTTTGATCCAAGGGCTACATATCATTTAAATATACCTAATACCTATTCAAGGAGTCAAAAACAATAGGTAATTAAGCACATCAAATGATTTGAAAGGTGTTCATACACCAAAAATCTCGTAAGAGACTATGATTGTTCCTTTAATTTGAAATGAGTTTGATCCAAGGGTTTCATATGATTTAATTATACCTAATACCTATTCAAGGAGTCCAAAACAATATGTAATTAAGCACATCAAATGATTTGAAAGGTGTTCATACACCACAAAATCTCGTAAGAGACTATGATAGTTTTAACCTTCGATTTGAAATGAGTTTTATCCAAGGGCTTCATATGATTTAATATACCTAATACCTATTTAAGGAGTCAAAAACAATAGGTAATTAAGCACATCAAATGATTTGAAAGGTGTTCATACACCACAAAATCTCGTAAGAGACTATAATAGTTTTAACCTTTGATTTGAAATGAGTTTGATCCAAGGGCTTCATATGATTTCAATATACCTAATACCTATTCAAGGAGTCAAAAACAATAGGTAATTAAGCACATCAAATGATTTGAAAGGTGTTCATACACCACAAAATCTCGTAAGAGACTATGATAATTTTAACCTTTGATTTGAAATGAGTTTGATCCAAGGTCTTCATATGCTTTAAATATACCTAATACCTATAAAAGGAGTCAAAAACAATAGGTAATTAAGCACATCAAATGATTTGAAAGGTGTTCATACACCACAAAATCTCGTAAGAGACTATGATAGTTTTAACTTTTGATTTGAAATGAGTTTGATCCAAGGGCTTCATATATTTAAATATACCTAATACCTATTCAAGGAGTCAAAAACAATAGGTAATTAAGCACATCAAATGATTTGAAAGGTGTTCATACATCACAAAATCTCGTAAGAGACTATGATAGTTTTAACCTTTAATTTGAAATGAGTTTGATCCAAGGGCTTCATATGATTTAAATATACCTAATACCTATTCAAGGAGTTAAAAACAATAGGTAATTAAGCACATCAAATGATTTGAAAGGTGTTCATACATCACAAAATCTCGTAAGAGACTATGATAGTTTTAACCTTTGATTTGAAATGAGTTTGTCCAAGGGATTCATATCATTTAAATATACCTAATACCTATTCAAGGAGTCAAAAACAATAGGTAATTAAAGCACATCAAGTGATTTGAAAGGTGTTCATACACCACAAAATCTCGTAAGAGACTATGATAATTTTAACCTTTGATTTGAAATGAGTTTGATCCAAGGTCTTCATATGCTTTAAATATACCTAATACCTATAAAAGGAGTCAAAAACAATAGGTAATTAAGCACATCAAATGATTTGAAAGGTGTTCATACACCACAAAATCTCGTAAGAGACTATGATAGTTTTAACTTTTGATTTGAAATGAGTTTGATCCAAGGGCTACATATCATTTAAATATACCTAATACCTATTCAAGGAGTCAAAAACAATAGGTAATTAAGCACATCAAATGATTTGAAAGGTGTTCATACATCACAAAATCTCGTAAGAGACTATGATAGTTTTAACCTTTAATTTGAAATGAGTTTGATCCAAGGGCTTCATATGATTTAAATATACCTAATACCTATTCAAGGAGTCAAAAACAATAGGTAATTAAGCACATCAAATGATTTGAAAGGTGTTCATACACCACAAAATCTCGTAAGAGACTATGATAGTTTTAACCTTTGATTTGAAATGAGTTTGTCCAAGGGATTCATATCATTTAAATATACCTAATACCTATTCAAGGAGTCAAAAACAATAGGTAATTAAGCACATCAAGTGATTTGAAAGGTGTTCATACACCACAAAATCTCGTAAGTGACTAATCATTTTCACCTTTGATTTGAAATGAGTTTGATCAAAGGGCTTCATATGCTTAAAATATACCTAATACTTATTAAAGGAGTCAAAAACAATAGGTAATTAAGCACATCAAATGATTTGAAAGGTGTTCATACACCACAAAATCTCGTAAGAGACTATGATAGTTTTAACTTTTGATTTGAAATGAGTTTGATCCAAGGGCTTCATATCATTTAAATATACCTAATACCTATTCAAGGAGTCAAAAACAATAGGTAATTAAGCACATCAAATGATTTGAAAGGTGTTCATACACCAAAAAGTCTCGTAAGAGACTATGATTGTTCCTTTAATTTGAAATGAGTTTGATCCAAGGGTTTCATATGATTTAATTATACCTAATACCTATTCAAGGAGTCAAAACAATATGTAATTAAGCACATCAAATGATTTGAAAGGTGTTCATACACCACAAAATCTCGTAAGAGACTATGATAGTTTTAACCTTCGATTTGAAATGAGTTTTATCCAAGGGCTTCATATGATTTAAGTATACCTAATACCTATTTAAGTAGTCAAAAACAATAGGTAATTAAGCACATCAAATGATTTGAAAGGTGTTCATACACCACAAAATCTCGTAAGAGACTATGATAGTTTTAACCTTTGATTTGAAATGAGTTTGATTCAAGGGCTTCATATGATTTCAATATACCTAATACCTATTCAAGGAGTCAAAAACAATAGGTAATTAAGCACATCAAATGATTTGAAAGGTGTTCATACCCACAAAATCTCGTAAGAGAGTATGATAATTTTAACCTTTGATTAGAAATGAGTTTGATCCAAGGTCTTCATATGCTTTAAATATACCTAATACCTATAAAAGGAGTCAAAAACAATAGATAATTAAGCACATCAAGTGATTTGAAAGGTGTTCATACACCAAAAATCTCGTAAGAGACTATGATAGTTTTAACTTTTGATTTGAAATGAGTTTGATCCAAGGGCTACATATATTTAAATATACCTAATACCTATTCAAGGAGTCAAAAACAATAGGTAATTAAGCACATCAAATGATTTGAAAGGTGTTCATACATCACAAAATCTCGTAAGAGACTATGATAGTTTTAACCTTTAATTTGAAATGAGTTTGATCCAAGGGCTTCATATGATTTAAATATACCTAATACCTATTCAAGGAGTTAAAAACAATAGGTAATTAAGCACATCAAATGATTTGAAAGGTGTTCATACATCACAAAATCTCGTAAGAGACTATGATAGTTTTAACCTTTGATTTGAAATGAGTTTGTCCAAGGGATTCATATCATTTAAATATACCTAATACCTATTCAAGGAGTCAAAAACAATAGGTAATTAAAGCACATCAAGTGATTTGAAAGGTGTTCATACACCACAAAATCTCGTAAGAGACTATGATAATTTTAACCTTTGATTTGAAATGAGTTTGATCCAAGGTTCATATGCTTTAAATATACCTAATACCTATAAAAGGAGTCAAAAACAATAGGTAATTAAGCACATCAAATGATTTGAAAGGTGTTCATACACCACAAAATCTCGTAAGAGACTATGATAGTTTTAACTTTTGATTTGAAATGAGTTTGATCCAAGGGCTACATATCATTTAAATATACCTAATACCTATTCAAGGAGTCAAAAACAATAGGTAATTAAGCACATCAAATGATTTGAAAGGTGTTCATACATCACAAAATCTCGTAAGAGACTATGATAGTTTTAACCTTTAATTTGAAATGAGTTTGATCCAAGGGCTTCATATGATTTAAATATACCTAATACCTATTCAAGGAGTCAAAAAAATAGGTAATTAAGCACATCAAATGATTTGAAAGGTGTTCATACACCACAAAATCTCGTAAGAGACTATGATAGTTTTAACCTTTGATTTGAAATGAGTTTGTCCAAGGGATTCATATCATTTAAATATACCTAATACCTATTCAAGGAGTCAAAAACAATAGGTAATTAAGCACATCAAATGATTTGAAAGGTGTTCATACACCACAAAATCTCGTAAGAGACTAATATTTTAACCTTTGATTTGAAATGAGTTTGATCAAAGGGCTTCATATGCTTTAAATATACCTAATACCTATTAAAGGAGTCAAAAACAATAGGTAATTAAGCACATCAAATGATTTGAAAGGTGTTCATACACCACAAAATCTCGTAAGAGACTATGATAGTTTTAACCTTTGATTTGAAATGAGTTTGATCCAAGGGCTTCATATCATTTAAATATACCTAATACCTATTCAAGGAGTCAAAAACAATAGGTAATTAAGCACATCAAATGATTTGAAAGGTGTTCATACACCAAAAATCTCGTAAGAGACTATGATTGTTCCTTTATTTGAAATGAGTTTGATCCAAGGGTTTCATATGATTTAATTATACCTAATACCTATTCAAGGAGTCAAAAACAATATGTAATTAAGCACATCAAATGATTTGAAAGGTGTTCATACACCACAAAATCTCGTAAGAGACTATGATAGTTTTAACCTTCGATTTGAAATGAGTTTGATCCAAGGGCTTCATATGATTTAAATATACCTAATACCTATTTAAGGAGTCAAAAACAATAGGTAATTAAGCACATCAAATGATTTGAAAGGTGTTCATACACCACAAAATCTCGTAAGAGACTATGATAGTTTTAACCTTTGATTTGAAATGAGTTTGATTCAAGGGCTTCATATGATTTAAATATACCTAATACCTATTCAAGGAGTCAAAAACAATAGGTAATTAAGCACATCAAATGATTTGAAAGGTGTTCATACACCACAAAATCTCGTAAGAGAGTATGATAATTTTAACCTTTGATTAGAAATGAGTTTGATCCAAGGTCTTCATATGCTTTAAATATACCTAATACCTATAAAAGGAGTCAAAAACAATAGATAATTAAGCACATCAAGTGATTTGAAAGGTGTTCATACACCAAAAATCTCGTAAGAGACTATGATTTGAAATGAGTTTGATCCAAGGGCTACATATTATTTAAATATACCTAATACCTATTCAAGGAGTCAAAAACAATAGGTAATTAAGCACATCAAATGATTTGAAAGGTGTTCATACATCACAAAATCTCGTAAGAGACTATGATAGTTTTAACCTTTAATTTGAAATGAGTTTGATCCAAGGGCTTCATATGATTTAAATATACCTAATACCTATTCAAGGAGTTAAAAACAATAGGTAATTAAGCACATCAAATGATTTGAAAGGTGTTCATACACCACAAAATCTCGTAAGAGACTATGATAGTTTTAACCTTTGATTTGAACTGAGTTTGTCCAAGGGATTCATATCATTTAAATATACCTAATACCTATTCAAGGAGTCAAAAACAATAGGTAATTAAAGCACATCAAGTGATTTGAAAGGTGTTCATACACCACAAAATCTCGTAAGAGACTAATCATTTTCACCTTTGATTTGAAATGAGTTTGATCCAAGGGCTTCATATGCTTAAATATACCTAATACCTATTAAAGGAGTCAAAAACAATAGGTAATTAAGCACATCAAATGATTTGAAAGGTGTTCATACACCACAAAATCTCGTAAGAGACTATGATAGTTTTAACTTTTGATTTGAAATGAGTTTGATCCAAGGGCTACATATCATTTAAATATACCTAATACCTATTCAAGGAGTCAAAAACAATAGGTAATTAAGCACATCAAATGATTTGAAAGGTGTTCATACACCAAAAATCTCGTAAGAGACTATGATTGTTCCTTTAATTTGAAATGAGTTTGATCCAAGGGTTTCATATGATTTAATTATACCTAATACCTATTCAAGGAGTCCAAAACAATATGTAATTAAGCACATCAAATGATTTGAAAGGTGTTCATACACCACAAAATCTCGTAAGAGACTATGATAGTTTTAACCTTCGATTTGAAATGAGTTTTATCCAAGGGCTTCATATGATTTAAGTATACCTAATACCTATTTAAGTAGTCAAAAACAATAGGTAATTAAGCACATCAAATGATTTGAAAGGTGTTCATACACCACAAAATCTCGTAAGAGACTATAATAGTTTTAACCTTTGATTTGAAATGAGTTTGATTCAAGGGCTTCATATGATTTCAATATACCTAATACCTATTCAAGGAGTCAAAAACAATAGGTAATTAAGCACATCAAATGATTTGAAAGGTGTTCATACCCACAAAATCTCGTAAGAGAGTATGATAATTTTAACCTTTGATTAGAAATGAGTTTGATCCAAGGTCTTCATATGCTTTAAATATACCTAATACCTATAAAAGGAGTAAAAACAATAGATAATTAAGCACATCAAGTGATTTGAAAGGTGTTCATACACCAAAAATCTCGTAAGAGACTATGATAGTTTTAACCTTTGATTTGAAATGAGTTTGATCCAAGGGCTTCATATTATTTAAATATACCTAATACCTATTCAAGGAGTCAAAAACAATAGGTAATTAAGCACATCAAATGATTTGAAAGGTGTTCATACATCACAAAATCTCGTAAGAGACTATGATAGTTTTAACCTTTAATTTGAAATGAGTTTGATCCAAGGGCTTCATATGATTTAAATATACCTAATACCTATTCAAGGAGTTAAAAACAATAGGTAATTAAGCACATCAAATGATTTGAAAGGTGTTCATACATCACAAAATCTCGTAAGAGACTATGATAGTTTTAACCTTTGATTTGAAATGAGTTTGTCCAAGGGATTCATATCATTTAAATATACCTAATACCTATTCAAGGAGTCAAAAACAATAGGTAATTAAAGCACATCAAGTGATTTGAAAGGTGTTCATACACCACAAAATCTCGTAAGAGACTATGATAATTTTAACCTTTGATTTGAAATGAGTTTGATCCAAGGTCTTCATATGCTTTAAATATACCTAATACCTATAAAAGGAGTCAAAAACAATAGATAATTAAGCACATCAAGTGATTTGAAAGGTGTTCATACACCACAAAATCTCGTAAGAGACTATGATAGTTTTAACTTTTGATTTGAAATGAGTTTGATCCAAGGGCTACATATCATTTAAATATACCTAATACCTATTCAAGGAGAAAAATAGGTAATTAAGCACATCAAATGATTTGAAAGGTGTTCATACATCACAAAATCTCGTAAGAGACTATGATAGTTTTAACCTTTAATTTGAAATGAGTTTGATCCAAGGGCTTCATATGATTTAAATATACCTAATACCTATTCAAGGAGTCAAAAAAATAGGTAATTAAGCACATCAAATGATTTGAAAGGTGTTCATACACCACAAAATCTCGTAAGAGACTATGATAGTTTTAACCTTTGATTTGAAATGAGTTTGTCCAAGGGATTCATATCATTTAAATATACCTAATACCTATTCAAGGAGTCAAAAACAATAGGTAATTAAGCACATCAAGTGATTTGAAAGGTGTTCATACACCACAAAATCTCGTAAGAGACTAATCATTTTAACCTTTGATTTGAAATGAGTTTGATCAAAGGGCTTCATATGCTTTAAATATACCTAATACCTATTAAAGGAGTCAAAAACAATAGGTAATTAAGCACATCAAATGATTTGAAAGGTGTTCATACACCACAAAATCTCGTAAGAGACTATGATAGTTTTAACTTTTGATTTGAAATGAGTTTGATCCAAGGGCTACATATCATTTAAATATACCTAATACCTATTCAAGGAGTCAAAAACAATAGGTAATTAAGCACATCAAATGATTTGAAAGGTGTTCATACACCAAAAATCTCGTAAGAGACTATGATTTTTCCTTTAATTTGAAATGAGTTTGATCCAAGGGTTTCATATGATTTAAATATACCTAATACCTATTCAAGGAGTCAAAAACAATAGGTAATTAAGCACATCAAATGATTTGAAAGGTGTTCATACACCACAAAATCTCGTAAGAGACTATGATAGTTTTAACCTTCGATTTGAAATGAGTTTGATCCAAGGGCTTCATATGATTTAAATATACCTAATACCTATTTAAGGAGTCAAAAACAATAGGTAATTAAGCACATCAAATGATTTGAAAGGTGTTCATACACCACAAAATCTCGTAAGAGACTATGATAGTTTTAACCTTTGATTTGAAATGAGTTTGATTCAAGGGCTTCATATGATTTAAATATACCTAATACCTATTCAAGGAGTCAAAAACAATAGGTAATTAAGCACATCAAATGATTTGAAAGGTGTTCATACACCACAAAATCTCGTAAGAGAGTATGATAATTTTAACCTTTGATTAGAAATGAGTTTGATCCAAGGTCTTCATATGCTTTAAATATACCTAATACCTATAAAAGGAGTAAAAACAATAGATAATTAAGCACATCAAGTGATTTGAAAGGTGTTCATACACCAAAAATCTCGTAAGAGACTATGATAGTTTTAACTTTTGATTTGAAATGAGTTTGATCCAAGGGCTACATATTATTTAAATATACCTAATACCTATTCAAGGAGTCAAAAACAATAGGTAATTAAGCACATCAAATGATTTGAAAGGTGTTCATACATCACAAAATCTCGTAAGAGACTATGATAGTTTTAACCTTTAATTTGAAATGAGTTTGATCCAAGGGCTTCATATGATTTAAATATACCTAATACCTATTCAAGGAGTTAAAAACAATAGGTAATTAAGCACATCAAATGATTTGAAAGGTGTTCATACACCACAAAATCTCGTAAGAGACTATGATAGTTTTAACCTTTGATTTGAAATGAGTTTGTCCAAGGGATTCATATCATTTAAATATACCTAATACCTATTCAAGGAGTCAAAAACAATAGGTAATTAAAGCACATCAAGTGATTTGAAAGGTGTTCATACACCACAAAATCTCGTAAGAGACTAATCATTTTAACCTTTGATTTGAAATGAGTTTGATCCAAGGGCTTCATATGCTTAAATATACCTAATACCTATTAAAGGAGTCAAAAACAATAGGTAATTAAGCACATCAAATGATTTGAAAGGTGTTCATACACCACAAAATCTCGTAAGAGACTATGATAGTTTTAACTTTTGATTTGAAATGAGTTTGATCCAAGGGCTACATATCATTTAAATATACCTAATACCTATTCAAGGAGTCAAAAACAATAGGTAATTAAGCACATCAAATGATTTGAAAGGTGTTCATACACCAAAAATCTCGTAAGAGACTATGATTGTTCCTTTAATTTGAAATGAGTTTGATCCAAGGGTTTCATATGATTTAATTATACCTAATACCTATTCAAGGAGTCCAAAACAATAGGTAATTAAGCACATCAAATGATTTGAAAGGTGTTCATACACCACAAAATCTCGTAAGAGACTATGATAGTTTTAACCTTCGATTTGAAATGAGTTTTATCCAAGGGCTTCATATGATTTAAATATACCTAATACCTATTTAAGTAGTCAAAAACAATAGGTAATTAAGCACATCAAATGATTTGAAAGGTGTTCATACACCACAAAATCTCGTAAGAGACTATAATAGTTTTAACCTTTGATTTGAAATGAGTTTGATCCAAGGGCTTCATATGATTTAAATATACCTAATACCTATTCAAGGAGTCAAAAACAATAGGTAATTAAGCACATCAAATGATTTGAAAGGTGTTCATACACCACAAAATCTCGTAAGAGACTATGATAATTTTAACCTTTGATTTGAAATGAGTTTGATCCAAGGTCTTCATATGCTTTAAATATACCTAATACCTATAAAAGGAGTAAAAACAATAGATAATTAAGCACATCAAATGATTTGAAAGGTGTTCATACACCACAAAATCTCGTAAGAGACTATGATAGTTTTAACCTTTGATTTGAAATGAGTTTGATCCAAGGGCTTCATATTATTTAAATATACCTAATACCTATTCAAGGAGTCAAAAACAATAGGTAATTAAGCACATCAAATGATTTGAAAGGTGTTCATACATCACAAAATCTCGTAAGAGACTATGATAGTTTTAACCTTTAATTTGAAATGAGTTTGATCCAAGGGCTTCATATGATTTAAATATACCTAATACCTATTCAAGGAGTCAAAAACAATAGGTAATTAAGCACATCAAATGATTTGAAAGGTGTTCATACATCACAAAATCTCGTAAGAGACTATGATAGTTTTAACCTTTGATTTGAAATGAGTTTGTCCAAGGGATTCATATCATTTAAATATACCTAATACCTATTCAAGGAGTCAAAAACAATAGGTAATTAAGCACATCAAGTGATTTGAAAGGTGTTCATACACCACAAAATCTCGTAAGAGACTATGATAATTTTAACCTTTGATTTGAAATGAGTTTGATCCAAGGTCTTCATATGCTTTAAATATACCTAATACCTATAAAAGGAGTCAAAAACAATAGGTAATTAAGCACATCAAGTGATTTGAAAGGTGTTCATACACCACAAAATCTCGTAAGAGACTATGATAGTTTTAACTTTTGATTTGAAATGAGTTTGATCCAAGGGCTACATATCATTTAAATATACCTAATACCTATTCAAGGAGTCAAAAAATAGGTAATTAAGCACATCAAATGATTTGAAAGGTGTTCATACATCACAAAATCTCGTAAGAGACTATGATAGTTTTAACCTTTAATTTGAAATGAGTTTGATCCAAGGGCTTCATATGATTTAAATATACCTAATACCTATTCAAGGAGTCAAAAACAATAGGTAATTAAGCACATCAAATGATTTGAAAGGTGTTCATACACCACAAAATCTCGTAAGAGACTATGATAGTTTTAACCTTTGATTTGAAATGAGTTTGTCCAAGGGATTCATATCATTTAAATATACCTAATACCTATTCAAGGAGTCAAAAACAATAGGTAATTAAGCACATCAAGTGATTTGAAAGGTGTTCATACACCACAAAATCTCGTAAGAGACTAATCATTTTAACCTTTGATTTGAAATGAGTTTGATCAAAGGGCTTCATATGCTTTAAATATACCTAATACCTATTAAAGGAGTCAAAAACAATAGGTAATTAAGCACATCAAATGATTTGAAAGGTGTTCATACACCACAAAATCTCGTAAGAGACTATGATAGTTTTAACTTTTGATTTGAAATGAGTTTGATCCAAGGGCTACATATCATTTAAATATACCTAATACCTATTCAAGGAGTCAAAAACAATAGGTAATTAAGCACATCAAATGATTTGAAAGGTGTTCATACACCAAAAATCTCGTAAGAGACTATGATTTTTCCTTTAATTTGAAATGAGTTTGATCCAAGGGTTTCATATGATTTAAATATACCTAATACCTATTCAAGGAGTCAAAAACAATAGGTAATTAAGCACATCAAATGATTTGAAAGGTGTTCATACACCACAAAATCTCGTAAGAGACTATGATAGTTTTAACCTTCGATTTGAAATGAGTTTTATCCAAGGGCTTCATATGATTTAAATATACCTAATACCTATTTAAGTAGTCAAAAACAATAGGTAATTAAGCACATCAAATGATTTGAAAGGTGTTCATACACCACAAAATCTCGTAAGAGACTATAATAGTTTTAACCTTTGATTTGAAATGAGTTTGATTCAAGGGCTTCATATGATTTAAATATACCTAATACCTATTCAAGGAGTCAAAAACAATAGGTAATTAAGCACATCAAATGATTTGAAAGGTGTTCATACACCACAAAATCTCGTAAGAGACTATGATAATTTTAACCTTTGATTAGAAATGAGTTTGATCCAAGGTCTTCATATGCTTTAAATATACCTAATACCTATAAAAGGAGTAAAAACAATAGATAATTAAGCACATCAAGTGATTTGAAAGGTGTTCATACACCAAAAATCTCGTAAGAGACTATGATAGTTTTAACTTTTGATTTGAAATGAGTTTGATCCAAGGGCTACATATTATTTAAATATACCTAATACCTATTCAAGGAGTCAAAAACAATAGGTAATTAAGCACATCAAATGATTTGAAAGGTGTTCATACATCACAAAATCTCGTAAGAGACTATGATAGTTTTAACCTTTAATTTGAAATGAGTTTGATCCAAGGGCTTCATATGATTTAAATATACCTAATACCTATTCAAGGAGTTAAAAACAATAGGTAATTAAGCACATCAAATGATTTGAAAGGTGTTCATACACCACAAAATCTCGTAAGAGACTATGATAGTTTTAACCTTTGATTTGAAATGAGTTTGTCCAAGGGATTCATATCATTTAAATATACCTAATACCTATTCAAGGAGTCAAAAACAATAGGTAATTAAAGCACATCAAGTGATTTGAAAGGTGTTCATACACCACAAAATCTCGTAAGAGACTAATCATTTTAACCTTTGATTTGAAATGAGTTTGATCCAAGGGCTTCATATGCTTAAATATACCTAATACCTATTAAAGGAGTCAAAAACAATAGGTAATTAAGCACATCAAATGATTTGAAAGGTGTTCATACACCACAAAATCTCGTAAGAGACTATGATAGTTTTAACTTTTGATTTGAAATGAGTTTGATCCAAGGGCTACATATCATTTAAATATACCTAATACCTATTCAAGGAGTCAAAAACAATAGGTAATTAAGCACATCAAATGATTTGAAAGGTGTTCATACACCAAAAATCTCGTAAGAGACTATGATTGTTCCTTTAATTTGAAATGAGTTTGATCCAAGGGTTTCATATGATTTAAATATACCTAATACCTATTCAAGGAGTCAAAAACAATAGGTAATTAAGCACATCAAATGATTTGAAAGGTGTTCATACACCACAAAATCTCGTAAGAGACTATGATAGTTTTAACCTTTGATTTGAAATGAGTTTTATCCAAGGGCTTCATATGATTTAAATATACCTAATACCTATTTAAGGAGTCAAAAACAATAGGTAATTAAGCACATCAAATGATTTGAAAGGTGTTCATACACCACAAAATCTCGTAAGAGACTATGATAGTTTTAACCTTTGATTTGAAATGAGTTTGATCCAAGGGCTTCATATGATTTAAATATACCTAATACCTATTCAAGGAGTCAAAAACAATAGGTAATTAAGCACATCAAATGATTTGAAAGGTGTTCATACACCACAAAATCTCGTAAGAGACTATGATAGTTTTAACCTTTGATTTGAAATGAGTTTGATCCAAGGTCTTCATATGCTTTAAATATACCTAATACCTATAAAGGAGTCAAAAACAATAGGTAATTAAGCACATCAAATGATTTGAAAGGTGTTCATACACCACAAAATCTCGTAAGAGACTATGATAGTTTTAACCTTTGATTTGAAATGAGTTTGATCCAAGGGCTTCATATGATTTAAATATACCTAATACCTATTCAAGGAGTCAAAAACAATAGGTAATTAAGCACATCAAATGATTTGAAAGGTGTTCATACATCACAAAATCTCGTAAGAGACTATGATAGTTTTAACCTTTGATTTGAAATGAGTTTGATCCAAGGGCTTCATATGATTTAAATATACCTAATACCTATTCAAGGAGTCAAAAACAATAGGTAATTAAGCACATCAAATGATTTGAAAGGTGTTCATACACCACAAAATCTCGTAAGAGACTATGATAGTTTTAACCTTTGATTTGAAATGAGTTTGATCCAAGGGCTTCATATCATTTAAATATACCTAATACCTATTCAAGGAGTCAAAAACAATAGGTAATTAAGCACATCAAATGATTTGAAAGGTGTTCATACACCACAAAATCTCGTAAGAGACTATGATAGTTTTAACCTTTGATTTGAAATGAGTTTGATCCAAGGTCTTCATATGCTTTAAATATACCTAATACCTATAAAAGGAGTCAAAAACAATAGGTAATTAAGCACATCAAATGATTTGAAAGGTGTTCATACACCACAAAATCTCGTAAGAGACTATGATAGTTTTAACCTTTGATTTGAAATGAGTTTGATCCAAGGGCTTCATATCATTTAAATATACCTAATACCTATTCAAGGAGTCAAAAACAATAGGTAATTAAGCACATCAAATGATTTGAAAGGTGTTCATACACCACAAAATCTCGTAAGAGACTATGATAGTTTTAACCTTTGATTTGAAATGAGTTTGATCCAAGGGCTTCATATCATTTAAATATACCTAATACCTATTCAAGGAGTCAAAAACAATAGGTAATTAAGCACATCAAATGATTTGAAAGGTGTTCATACACCACAAAATCTCGTAAGAGACTAATATTTTAACCTTTGATTTGAAATGAGTTTGATCCAAGGGCTTCATATGCTTTAAATATACCTAATACCTATTAAAGGAGTCAAAAACAATAGGTAATTAAGCACATCAAATGATTTGAAAGGTGTTCATACACCACAAAATCTCGTAAGAGACTATGATAGTTTTAACTTTGATTTGAAATGAGTTTGATCCAAGGGCTTCATATCATTTAAATATACCTAATACCTATTCAAGGAGTCAAAAACAATAGGTAATTAAGCACATCAAATGATTTGAAAGGTGTTCATACACCAAAAATCTCGTAAGAGACTATGATAGTTCCTTTGATTTGAAATGAGTTTGATCCAAGGGTTTCATATGATTTAAATATACCTAATACCTATTCAAGGAGTCAAAAACAATAGGTAATTAAGCACATCAAATGATTTGAAAGGTGTTCATACACCACAAAATCTCGTAAGAGACTATGATAGTTTTAACCTTTGATTTGAAATGAGTTTGATCCAAGGGCTTCATATGATTTAAATATACCTAATACCTATTCAAGGAGTCAAAAACAATAGGTAATTAAGCACATCAAATGATTTGAAAGGTGTTCATACACCACAAAATCTCGTAAGAGACTATGATAGTTTTAACCTTTGATTTGAAATGAGTTTGATCCAAGGGCTTCATATGATTTAAATATACCTAATACCTATTCAAGGAGTCAAAAACAATAGGTAATTAAGCACATCAAATGATTTGAAAGGTGTTCATACACCACAAAATCTCGTAAGAGACTATGATAATTTTAACCTTTGATTTGAAATGAGTTTGATCCAAGGTCTTCATATGCTTTAAATATACCTAATACCTATAAAAGGAGTCAAAAACAATAGATAATTAAGCACATCAAGTGATTTGAAAGGTGTTCATACACCACAAAATCTCGTAAGAGACTATGATTTGAAATGAGTTTGATCCAAGGGCTACATATTATTTAAATATACCTAATACCTATTCAAGGAGTCAAAAACAATAGGTAATTAAGCACATCAAATGATTTGAAAGGTGTTCATACATCACAAAATCTCGTAAGAGACTATGATAGTTTTAACCTTTAATTTGAAATGAGTTTGATCCAAGGGCTTCATATGATTTAAATATACCTAATACCTATTCAAGGAGTCAAAAACAATAGGTAATTAAGCACATCAAATGATTTGAAAGGTGTTCATACACCACAAAATCTCGTAAGAGACTATGATAGTTTTAACCTTTGATTTGAAATGAGTTTGTCCAAGGGATTCATATCATTTAAATATACCTAATACCTATTCAAGGAGTCAAAAACAATAGGTAATTAAAGCACATCAAGTGATTTGAAAGGTGTTCATACACCACAAAATCTCGTAAGAGACTAATCATTTTAACCTTTGATTTGAAATGAGTTTGATCCAAGGGCTTCATATGCTTAAATATACCTAATACCTATTAAAGGAGTCAAAAACAATAGGTAATTAAGCACATCAAATGATTTGAAAGGTGTTCATACACCACAAAATCTCGTAAGAGACTATGATAGTTTTAACTTTTGATTTGAAATGAGTTTGATCCAAGGGCTACATATCATTTAAATATACCTAATACCTATTCAAGGAGTCAAAAACAATAGGTAATTAAGCACATCAAATGATTTGAAAGGTGTTCATACACCACAAAATCTCGTAAGAGACTATGATTGTTCCTTTAATTTGAAATGAGTTTGATCCAAGGGTTTCATATGATTTAATTATACCTAATACCTATTCAAGGAGTCCAAAACAATAGGTAATTAAGCACATCAAATGATTTGAAAGGTGTTCATACACCACAAAATCTCGTAAGAGACTATGATAGTTTTAACCTTCGATTTGAAATGAGTTTTATCCAAGGGCTTCATATGATTTAAATATACCTAATACCTATTTAAGTAGTCAAAAACAATAGGTAATTAAGCACATCAAATGATTTGAAAGGTGTTCATACACCACAAAATCTCGTAAGAGACTATGATAGTTTTAACCTTTGATTTGAAATGAGTTTGATCCAAGGGCTTCATATGATTTAAATATACCTAATACCTATTCAAGGAGTCAAAAACAATAGGTAATTAAGCACATCAAATGATTTGAAAGGTGTTCATACACCACAAAATCTCGTAAGAGAGTATGATAATTTTAACCTTTGATTAGAAATGAGTTTGATCCAAGGTCTTCATATGCTTTAAATATACCTAATACCTATAAAAGGAGTCAAAAACAATAGATAATTAAGCACATCAAGTGATTTGAAAGGTGTTCATACACCAAAAATCTCGTAAGAGACTATGATAGTTTTAACCTTTGATTTGAAATGAGTTTGATCCAAGGGCTACATATTATTTAAATATACCTAATACCTATTCAAGGAGTCAAAAACAATAGGTAATTAAGCACATCAAATGATTTGAAAGGTGTTCATACATCACAAAATCTCGTAAGAGACTATGATAGTTTTAACCTTTAATTTGAAATGAGTTTGATCCAAGGGCTTCATATGATTTAAATATACCTAATACCTATTCAAGGAGTCAAAAACAATAGGTAATTAAGCACATCAAATGATTTGAAAGGTGTTCATACACCACAAAATCTCGTAAGAGACTATGATAGTTTTAACCTTTGATTTGAAATGAGTTTGTACCAAGGGATTCATATCATTTAAATATACCTAATACCTATTCAAGGAGTCAAAAACAATAGGTAATTAAGCACATCAAATGATTTGAAAGGTGTTCATACACCACAAAATCTCGTAAGAGACTATGATAATTTTAACCTTTGATTTGAAATGAGTTTGATCCAAGGTCTTCATATGCTTTAAATATACCTAATACCTATAAAAGGAGTCAAAAACAATAGGTAATTAAGCACATCAAATGATTTGAAAGGTGTTCATACACCACAAAATCTCGTAAGAGACTATGATAGTTTTAACTTTTGATTTGAAATGAGTTTGATCCAAGGGCTACATATCATTTAAATATACCTAATACCTATTCAAGGAGTCAAAAAAATAGGTAATTAAGCACATCAAATGATTTGAAAGGTGTTCATACATCACAAAATCTCGTAAGAGACTATGATAGTTTTAACCTTTAATTTGAAATGAGTTTGATCCAAGGGCTTCATATGATTTAAATATACCTAATACCTATTCAAGGAGTCAAAAACAATAGGTAATTAAGCACATCAAATGATTTGAAAGGTGTTCATACACCACAAAATCTCGTAAGAGACTATGATAGTTTTAACCTTTGATTTGAAATGAGTTTGTCCAAGGGATTCATATCATTTAAATATACCTAATACCTATTCAAGGAGTCAAAAACAATAGGTAATTAAGCACATCAAGTGATTTGAAAGGTGTTCATACACCACAAAATCTCGTAAGAGACTAATCATTTTAACCTTTGATTTGAAATGAGTTTGATCCAAGGGCTTCATATGCTTTAAATATACCTAATACCTATTAAAGGAGTCAAAAACAATAGGTAATTAAGCACATCAAATGATTTGAAAGGTGTTCATACACCACAAAATCTCGTAAGAGACTATGATAGTTTTAACCTTTGATTTGAAATGAGTTTGATCCAAGGGCTTCATATCATTTAAATATACCTAATACCTATTCAAGGAGTCAAAAACAATAGGTAATTAAGCACATCAAATGATTTGAAAGGTGTTCATACACCAAAAATCTCGTAAGAGACTATGATAGTTCCTTTAATTTGAAATGAGTTTGATCCAAGGGTTTCATATGATTTAAATATACCTAATACCTATTCAAGGAGTCAAAAACAATAGGTAATTAAGCACATCAAATGATTTGAAAGGTGTTCATACACCACAAAATCTCGTAAGAGACTATGATAGTTTTAACCTTTGATTTGAAATGAGTTTGATCCAAGGGCTTCATATGATTTAAATATACCTAATACCTATTCAAGGAGTCAAAAACAATAGGTAATTAAGCACATCAAATGATTTGAAAGGTGTTCATACACCACAAAATCTCGTAAGAGACTATGATAGTTTTAACCTTTGATTTGAAATGAGTTTGATCCAAGGGCTTCATATGATTTAAATATACCTAATACCTATTCAAGGAGTCAAAAACAATAGGTAATTAAGCACATCAAATGATTTGAAAGGTGTTCATACACCACAAAATCTCGTAAGAGACTATGATAATTTTAACCTTTGATTAGAAATGAGTTTGATCCAAGGTCTTCATATGCTTTAAATATACCTAATACCTATAAAAGGAGTCAAAAACAATAGATAATTAAGCACATCAAATGATTTGAAAGGTGTTCATACACCACAAAATCTCGTAAGAGACTATGATAGTTTTAACCTTTGATTTGAAATGAGTTTGATCCAAGGGCTACATATTATTTAAATATACCTAATACCTATTCAAGGAGTCAAAAACAATAGGTAATTAAGCACATCAAATGATTTGAAAGGTGTTCATACATCACAAAATCTCGTAAGAGACTATGATAGTTTTAACCTTTGATTTGAAATGAGTTTGATCCAAGGGCTTCATATGATTTAAATATACCTAATACCTATTCAAGGAGTCAAAAACAATAGGTAATTAAGCACATCAAATGATTTGAAAGGTGTTCATACACCACAAAATCTCGTAAGAGACTATGATAGTTTTAACCTTTGATTTGAAATGAGTTTGTCCAAGGGCTTCATATCATTTAAATATACCTAATACCTATTCAAGGAGTCAAAAACAATAGGTAATTAAGCACATCAAATGATTTGAAAGGTGTTCATACACCACAAAATCTCGTAAGAGACTAATATTTTAACCTTTGATTTGAAATGAGTTTGATCCAAGGGCTTCATATGCTTTAAATATACCTAATACCTATTAAAGGAGTCAAAAACAATAGGTAATTAAGCACATCAAATGATTTGAAAGGTGTTCATACACCACAAAATCTCGTAAGAGACTATGATAGTTTTAACCTTTGATTTGAAATGAGTTTGATCCAAGGGCTTCATATCATTTAAATATACCTAATACCTATTCAAGGAGTCAAAAACAATAGGTAATTAAGCACATCAAATGATTTGAAAGGTGTTCATACACCAAAAATCTCGTAAGAGACTATGATAGTTTTAACCTTTAATTTGAAATGAGTTTGATCCAAGGGCTTCATATGATTTAAATATACCTAATACCTATTCAAGGAGTCAAAAACAATAGGTAATT
Source organism: Patellifolia procumbens (assembly GCA_947645195.1). Classification (NCBI taxonomy): domain Eukaryota; kingdom Viridiplantae; phylum Streptophyta; class Magnoliopsida; order Caryophyllales; family Amaranthaceae; genus Patellifolia; species Patellifolia procumbens. The sequence continues at coordinate 101,213 of CANSGD010000427.1, forward strand.
AAGCACATCAAATGATTTGAAAGGTGTTCATACACCACAAAATCTCGTAAGAGACTATGATAGTTTTAACCTTTGATTTGAAATGAGTTTGATCCAAGGGCTTCATATGATTTAAATATACCTAATACCTATTCAAGGAGTCAAAAACAATAGGTAATTAAGCACATCAAATGATTTGAAAGGTGTTCATACACCACAAAATCTCGTAAGAGACTATGATAGTTTTAACCTTTGATTTGAAATGAGTTTGATCCAAGGGCTTCATATGATTTAAATATACCTAATACCTATTCAAGGAGTCAAAAACAATAGGTAATTAAGCACATCAAATGATTTGAAAGGTGTTCATACACCACAAAATCTCGTAAGAGACTATGATAGTTTTAACCTTTGATTTGAAATGAGTTTGATCCAAGGTCTTCATATGCTTTAAATATACCTAATACCTATAAAAGGAGTCAAAAACAATAGGTAATTAAGCACATCAAATGATTTGAAAGGTGTTCATACACCACAAAATCTCGTAAGAGACTATGATTTGATTTGAAATGAGTTTGATCCAAGGGCTTCATATGATTTAAATATACCTAATACCTATTCAAGGAGTCAAAAACAATAGGTAATTAAGCACATCAAATGATTTGAAAGGTGTTCATACATCACAAAATCTCGTAAGAGACTATGATAGTTTTAACCTTTGATTTGAAATGAGTTTGATCCAAGGGCTTCATATGATTTAAATATACCTAATACCTATTCAAGGAGTCAAAAACAATAGGTAATTAAGCACATCAAATGATTTGAAAGGTGTTCATACACCACAAAATCTCGTAAGAGACTATGATAGTTTTAACCTTTGATTTGAAATGAGTTTGATCCAAGGGCTTCATATCATTTAAATATACCTAATACCTATTCAAGGAGTCAAAAACAATAGGTAATTAAGCACATCAAATGATTTGAAAGGTGTTCATACACCACAAAATCTCGTAAGAGACTATGATATTTTAACCTTTGATTTGAAATGAGTTTGATCCAAGGGCTTCATATGCTTAAATATACCTAATACCTATTAAAGGAGTCAAAAACAATAGGTAATTAAGCACATCAAATGATTTGAAAGGTGTTCATACACCACAAAATCTCGTAAGAGACTATGATAGTTTTAACTTTTGATTTGAAATGAGTTTGATCCAAGGGCTTCATATCATTTAAATATACCTAATACCTATTCAAGGAGTCAAAAACAATAGGTAATTAAGCACATCAAATGATTTGAAAGGTGTTCATACACCACAAAATCTCGTAAGAGACTATGATAGTTTTAACCTTTAATTTGAAATGAGTTTGATCCAAGGGCTTCATATGATTTAAATATACCTAATACCTATTCAAGGAGTCAAAAACAATAGGTAATTAAGCACATCAAATGATTTGAAAGGTGTTCATACACCACAAAATCTCGTAAGAGACTATGATAGTTTTAACCTTTGATTTGAAATGAGTTTGATCCAAGGGCTTCATATGATTTAAATATACCTAATACCTATTCAAGGAGTCAAAAACAATAGGTAATTAAGCACATCAAATGATTTGAAAGGTGTTCATACACCACAAAATCTCGTAAGAGACTATGATAGTTTTAACCTTTGATTTGAAATGAGTTTGATCCAAGGGCTTCATATGATTTAAATATACCTAATACCTATTCAAGGAGTCAAAAACAATAGGTAATTAAGCACATCAAATGATTTGAAAGGTGTTCATACACCACAAAATCTCGTAAGAGACTATGATAGTTTTAACCTTTGATTTGAAATGAGTTTGATCCAAGGTCTTCATATGCTTTAAATATACCTAATACCTATAAAAGGAGTAAAAACAATAGGTAATTAAGCACATCAAATGATTTGAAAGGTGTTCATACACCACAAAATCTCGTAAGAGACTATGATAGTTTTAACCTTTGATTTGAAATGAGTTTGATCCAAGGGCTTCATATGATTTAAATATACCTAATACCTATTCAAGGAGTCAAAAACAATAGGTAATTAAGCACATCAAATGATTTGAAAGGTGTTCATACACCACAAAATCTCGTAAGAGACTATGATAGTTTTAACCTTTGATTTGAAATGAGTTTGATCCAAGGGCTTCATATGATTTAAATATACCTAATACCTATTCAAGGAGTCAAAAACAATAGGTAATTAAGCACATCAAATGATTTGAAAGGTGTTCATACACCACAAAATCTCGTAAGAGACTATGATAGTTTTAACCTTTGATTTGAAATGAGTTTGATCCAAGGGCTTCATATCATTTAAATATACCTAATACCTATTCAAGGAGTCAAAAACAATAGGTAATTAAGCACATCAAATGATTTGAAAGGTGTTCATACACCACAAAATCTCGTAAGAGACTATGATAGTTTTAACCTTTGATTTGAAATGAGTTTGATCCAAGGGCTTCATATGCTTTAAATATACCTAATACCTATTCAAGGAGTCAAAAACAATAGGTAATTAAGCACATCAAATGATTTGAAAGGTGTTCATACACCACAAAATCTCGTAAGAGACTATGATAGTTTTAACCTTTGATTTGAAATGAGTTTGATCCAAGGGCTATATCATTTAAATATACCTAATACCTATTCAAGGAGTCAAAAACAATAGGTAATTAAGCACATCAAATGATTTGAAAGGTGTTCATACATCACAAAATCTCGTAAGAGACTATGATAGTTTTAACCTTTAATTTGAAATGAGTTTGATCCAAGGGCTTCATATGATTTAAATATACCTAATACCTATTCAAGGAGTCAAAAACAATAGGTAATTAAGCACATCAAATGATTTGAAAGGTGTTCATACACCACAAAATCTCGTAAGAGACTATGATAGTTTTAACCTTTGATTTGAAATGAGTTTGATCCAAGGGCTTCATATCATTTAAATATACCTAATACCTATTCAAGGAGTCAAAAACAATAGGTAATTAAGCACATCAAATGATTTGAAAGGTGTTCATACACCACAAAATCTCGTAAGAGACTAATCATTTTAACCTTTGATTTGAAATGAGTTTGATCCAAGGGCTTCATATGCTTTAAATATACCTAATACCTATTAAAGGAGTCAAAAACAATAGGTAATTAAGCACATCAAATGATTTGAAAGGTGTTCATACACCACAAAATCTCGTAAGAGACTATGATAGTTTTAACCTTTGATTTGAAATGAGTTTGATCCAAGGGCTTCATATCATTTAAATATACCTAATACCTATTCAAGGAGTCAAAAACAATAGGTAATTAAGCACATCAAATGATTTGAAAGGTGTTCATACACCACAAAATCTCGTAAGAGACTATGATAGTTTTAACCTTTGATTTGAAATGAGTTTGATCCAAGGGCTTCATATGATTTAAATATACCTAATACCTATTCAAGGAGTCAAAAACAATAGGTAATTAAGCACATCAAATGATTTGAAAGGTGTTCATACACCACAAAATCTCGTAAGAGACTATGATAGTTTTAACCTTTGATTTGAAATGAGTTTGATCCAAGGGCTTCATATGATTTAAATATACCTAATACCTATTCAAGGAGTCAAAAACAATAGGTAATTAAGCACATCAAATGATTTGAAAGGTGTTCATACACCACAAAATCTCGTAAGAGACTATGATAGTTTTAACCTTTGATTTGAAATGAGTTTGATCCAAGGGCTTCATATGATTTAAATATACCTAATACCTATTCAAGGAGTCAAAAACAATAGGTAATTAAGCACATCAAATGATTTGAAAGGTGTTCATACACCACAAAATCTCGTAAGAGACTATGATAGTTTTAACCTTTGATTTGAAATGAGTTTGATCCAAGGTCTTCATATGCTTTAAATATACATAATACCTATAAAAGGAGTAAAAAACAATAGGTAATTATGCACATCAAGTGATTTGAATGGTATTCATACACCACAAAATCTCGTAAGAGACTATGATAGTTTTAACCTTTGATTTGAAATGAGTTTGATCCAAGGGCTTCATATTATTTAAATATACCTAATACCTATTCAAGGAGTCAAAAACAATAGGTAATTAAGCACATCAAATGATTTGAAAGGTGTTCATACACCACAAAATCTCGTAAGAGACTATGATAGTTTTAACCTTTGATTTGAAATGAGTTTGATCCAAGGGCTTCATATGATTTAAATATACCTAATACCTATTCAAGGAGTCAAAAACAATAGGTAATTAAGCACATCAAATGATTTGAAAGGTGTTCATACACCACAAAATCTCGTAAGAGACTATGATAGTTTTAACCTTTGATTTGAAATGAGTTTGATCCAAGGGATTCATATCATTTAAATATACCTAATACCTATTCAAGGAGTCAAAAACAATAGGTAATTAAGCACATCAAATGATTTGAAAGGTGTTCATACACCACAAAATCTCGTAAGAGACTATGATAGTTTTAACCTTTGATTTGAAATGAGTTTGATCCAAGGGCTTCATATGCTTTAAATATACCTAATACCTATTAAAGGAGTCAAAAACAATAGGTAATTAAGCACATCAAATGATTTGAAAGGTGTTCATACACCACAAAATCTCGTAAGAGACTATGATAGTTTTAACCTTTGATTTGAAATGAGTTTGATCCAAGGGCTTCATATCATTTAAATATACCTAATACCTATTCAAGGAGTCAAAAACAATAGGTAATTAAGCACATCAAATGATTTGAAAGGTGTTCATACACCACAAAATCTCGTAAGAGACTATGATAGTTTAACCTTTGATTTGAAATGAGTTTGATCCAAGGGCTTCATATGATTTAAATATACCTAATACCTATTCAAGGAGTCAAAAACAATAGGTAATTAAGCACATCAAATGATTTGAAAGGTGTTCATACACCACAAAATCTCGTAAGAGACTATGATAGTTTTAACCTTTGATTTGAAATGAGTTTGATCCAAGGGCTTCATATGATTTAAATATACCTAATACCTATTCAAGGAGTCAAAAACAATAGGTAATTAAGCACATCAAATGATTTGAAAGGTGTTCATACACCACAAAATCTCGTAAGAGACTATGATAGTTTTAACCTTTGATTTGAAATGAGTTTGATCCAAGGGCTTCATATGATTTAAATATACCTAATACCTATTCAAGGAGTCAAAAACAATAGGTAATTAAGCACATCAAATGATTTGAAAGGTGTTCATACACCACAAAATCTCGTAAGAGACTATGATAGTTTTAACCTTTGATTTGAAATGAGTTTGATCCAAGGGCTTCATATGATTTAAATATACCTAATACCTATTCAAGGAGTCAAAAACAATAGGTAATTAAGCACATCAAATGATTTGAAAGGTGTTCATACACCACAAAATCTCGTAAGAGACTATGATAGTTTTAACCTTTGATTTGAAATGAGTTTGATCCAAGGGCTTCATATGATTTAAATATACCTAATACCTATTCAAGGAGTCAAAAACAATAGGTAATTAAGCACATCAAATGATTTGAAAGGTGTTCATACACCACAAAATCTCGTAAGAGACTATGATAGTTTTAACCTTTGATTTGAAATGAGTTTGATCCAAGGGCTTCATATGATTTAAATATACCTAATACCTATTCAAGGAGTCAAAAACAATAGGTAATTAAGCACATCAAATGATTTGAAAGGTGTTCATACACCACAAAATCTCGTAAGAGACTATGATAGTTTTAACCTTTGATTTGAAATGAGTTTGATCCAAGGGCTTCATATGCTTTAAATATACCTAATACCTATTCAAGGAGTCAAAAACAATAGGTAATTAAGCACATCAAATGATTTGAAAGGTGTTCATACACCACAAAATCTCGTAAGAGACTATGATAGTTTTAACCTTTGATTTGAAATGAGTTTGATCCAAGGGCTTCATATGATTTAAATATACCTAATACCTATTCAAGGAGTCAAAAACAATAGGTAATTAAGCACATCAAATGATTTGAAAGGTGTTCATACACCACAAAATCTCGTAAGAGACTATGATAGTTTTAACCTTTGATTTGAAATGAGTTTGATCCAAGGGCTTCATATGATTTAAATATACCTAATACCTATTCAAGGAGTCAAAAACAATAGGTAATTAAGCACATCAAATGATTTGAAAGGTGTTCATACACCACAAAATCTCGTAAGAGACTATGATAGTTTTAACCTTTGATTTGAAATGAGTTTGATCCAAGGGCTTCATATGATTTAAATATACCTAATACCTATTCAAGGAGTCAAAAACAATAGGTAATTAAGCACATCAAATGATTTGAAAGGTGTTCATACACCACAAAATCTCGTAAGAGACTATGATAGTTTTAACCTTTGATTTGAAATGAGTTTGATCCAAGGGCTTCATATGCTTTAATATACCTAATACCTATTCAAGGAGTCAAAAACAATAGGTAATTAAGCACATCAAATGATTTGAAAGGTGTTCATACACCACAAAATCTCGTAAGAGACTATGATAGTTTTAACCTTTGATTTGAAATGAGTTTGATCCAAGGGCTTCATATGCTTTAAATATACCTAATACCTATTAAAGGAGTCAAAAACAATAGGTAATTAAGCACATCAAATGATTTGAAAGGTGTTCATACACCACAAAATCTCGTAAGAGACTATGATAGTTTTAACCTTTGATTTGAAATGAGTTTGATCCAAGGGCTTCATATCATTTAAATATACCTAATACCTATTCAAGGAGTCAAAAACAATAGGTAATTAAGCACATCAAATGATTTGAAAGGTGTTCATACACCAAAAATCTCGTAAGAGACTATGATAGTTTTAACCTTTGATTTGAAATGAGTTTGATCCAAGGGCTTCATATGATTTAAATATACCTAATACCTATTCAAGGAGTCAAAAACAATAGGTAATTAAGCACATCAAATGATTTGAAAGGTGTTCATACACCACAAAATCTCGTAAGAGACTATGATAGTTTTAACCTTTGATTTGAAATGAGTTTGATCCAAGGGCTTCATATGATTTAAATATACCTAATACCTATTCAAGGAGTCAAAAACAATAGGTAATTAAGCACATCAAATGATTTGAAAGGTGTTCATACACCACAAAATCTCGTAAGAGACTATGATAGTTTTAACCTTTGATTTGAAATGAGTTTGATCCAAGGGCTTCATATGATTTAAATATACCTAATACCTATTCAAGGAGTCAAAAACAATAGGTAATTAAGCACATCAAATGATTTGAAAGGTGTTCATACACCACAAAATCTCGTAAGAGACTATGATAGTTTTAACCTTTGATTTGAAATGAGTTTGATCCAAGGGCTTCATATGCTTTAAATATACCTAATACCTATAAAAGGAGTCAAAAACAATAGGTAATTAAGCACATCAAATGATTTGAAAGGTGTTCATACACCACAAAATCTCGTAAGAGACTATGATAGTTTTAACCTTTGATTTGAAATGAGTTTGATCCAAGGGCTTCATATGATTTAAATATACCTAATACCTATTCAAGGAGTCAAAAACAATAGGTAATTAAGCACATCAAATGATTTGAAAGGTGTTCATACACCACAAAATCTCGTAAGAGACTATGATAGTTTTAACCTTTGATTTGAAATGAGTTTGATCCAAGGGCTTCATATGATTTAAATATACCTAATACCTATTCAAGGAGTCAAAAACAATAGGTAATTAAGCACATCAAATGATTTGAAAGGTGTTCATACACCACAAAATCTCGTAAGAGACTATGATAGTTTTAACCTTTGATTTGAAATGAGTTTGATCCAAGGGCTTCATATCATTTAAATATACCTAATACCTATTCAAGGAGTCAAAAACAATAGGTAATTAAGCACATCAAATGATTTGAAAGGTGTTCATACACCACAAAATCTCGTAAGAGACTATGATAGTTTTAACCTTTGATTTGAAATGAGTTTGATCCAAGGGCTTCATATGCTTTAAATATACCTAATACCTATAAAGGAGTCAAAAACAATAGGTAATTAAGCACATCAAATGATTTGAAAGGTGTTCATACACCACAAAATCTCGTAAGAGACTATGATAGTTTTAACCTTTGATTTGAAATGAGTTTGATCCAAGGGCTTCATATCATTTAAATATACCTAATACCTATTCAAGGAGTCAAAAACAATAGGTAATTAAGCACATCAAATGATTTGAAAGGTGTTCATACACCACAAAATCTCGTAAGAGACTATGATAGTTTTAACCTTTGATTTGAAATGAGTTTGATCCAAGGGCTTCATATGATTTAAATATACCTAATACCTATTCAAGGAGTCAAAAACAATAGGTAATTAAGCACATCAAATGATTTGAAAGGTGTTCATACACCACAAAATCTCGTAAGAGACTATGATAGTTTTAACCTTTGATTTGAAATGAGTTTGATCCAAGGGCTTCATATCATTTAAATATACCTAATACCTATTCAAGGAGTCAAAAACAATAGGTAATTAAGCACATCAAATGATTTGAAAGGTGTTCATACACCACAAAATCTCGTAAGAGACTAATATTTTAACCTTTGATTTGAAATGAGTTTGATCCAAGGGCTTCATATGCTTTAAATATACCTAATACCTATTCAAGGAGTCAAAAACAATAGGTAATTAAGCACATCAAATGATTTGAAAGGTGTTCATACACCACAAAATCTCGTAAGAGACTATGATAGTTTTAACCTTTGATTTGAAATGAGTTTGATCCAAGGGCTTCATATCATTTAAATATACCTAATACCTATTCAAGGAGTCAAAAACAATAGGTAATTAAGCACATCAAATGATTTGAAAGGTGTTCATACACCACAAAATCTCGTAAGAGACTATGATAGTTTTAACCTTTGATTTGAAATGAGTTTGATCCAAGGGCTTCATATGATTTAAATATACCTAATACCTATTCAAGGAGTCAAAAACAATAGGTAATTAAGCACATCAAATGATTTGAAAGGTGTTCATACACCACAAAATCTCGTAAGAGACTATGATAGTTTTAACCTTTGATTTGAAATGAGTTTGATCCAAGGGCTTCATATGATTTAAATATACCTAATACCTATTCAAGGAGTCAAAAACAATAGGTAATTAAGCACATCAAATGATTTGAAAGGTGTTCATACACCACAAAATCTCGTAAGAGACTATGATAGTTTTAACCTTTGATTTGAAATGAGTTTGATCCAAGGGCTTCATATGATTTAAATATACCTAATACCTATTCAAGGAGTCAAAAACAATAGGTAATTAAGCACATCAAATGATTTGAAAGGTGTTCATACACCACAAAATCTCGTAAGAGACTATGATAGTTTTAACCTTTGATTTGAAATGAGTTTGATCCAAGGGCTTCATATGCTTTAAATATACCTAATACCTATTCAAGGAGTCAAAAACAATAGGTAATTAAGCACATCAAATGATTTGAAAGGTGTTCATACACCACAAAATCTCGTAAGAGACTATGATAGTTTTAACCTTTGATTTGAAATGAGTTTGATCCAAGGGCTTCATATGATTTAAATATACCTAATACCTATTCAAGGAGTCAAAAACAATAGGTAATTAAGCACATCAAATGATTTGAAAGGTGTTCATACACCACAAAATCTCGTAAGAGACTATGATAGTTTTAACCTTTGATTTGAAATGAGTTTGATCCAAGGGCTTCATATGATTTAAATATACCTAATACCTATTCAAGGAGTCAAAAACAATAGGTAATTAAGCACATCAAATGATTTGAAAGGTGTTCATACACCACAAAATCTCGTAAGAGACTATGATAGTTTTAACCTTTGATTTGAAATGAGTTTGATCCAAGGGCTTCATATCATTTAAATATACCTAATACCTATTCAAGGAGTCAAAAACAATAGGTAATTAAGCACATCAAATGATTTGAAAGGTGTTCATACACCACAAAATCTCGTAAGAGACTATGATAGTTTTAACCTTTGATTTGAAATGAGTTTGATCCAAGGGCTTCATATGATTTAAATATACCTAATACCTATTCAAGGAGTCAAAAACAATAGGTAATTAAGCACATCAAATGATTTGAAAGGTGTTCATACACCACAAAATCTCGTAAGAGACTATGATAGTTTTAACCTTTGATTTGAAATGAGTTTGATCCAAGGGCTTCATATGCTTTAATATACCTAATACCTATTCAAGGAGTCAAAAACAATAGGTAATTAAGCACATCAAATGATTTGAAAGGTGTTCATACACCACAAAATCTCGTAAGAGACTATGATAGTTTTAACCTTTGATTTGAAATGAGTTTGATCCAAGGGCTTCATATGATTTAAATATACCTAATACCTATTCAAGGAGTCAAAAACAATAGGTAATTAAGCACATCAAATGATTTGAAAGGTGTTCATACACCACAAAATCTCGTAAGAGACTATGATTTTTAACCTTTGATTTGAAATGAGTTTGATCCAAGGGCTTCATATGATTTAAATATACCTAATACCTATTCAAAAACAATAGGTAATTAAGCACATCAAATGATTTGAAAGGTGTTCATACACCACAAAATCTCGTAAGAGACTATGATAGTTTTAACCTTTGATTTGAAATGAGTTTGATCCAAGGGCTTCATATGATTTAAATATACCTAATACCTATTCAAAAACAATAGGTAATTAAGCACATCAAATGATTTGAAAGGTGTTCATACACCACAAAATCTCGTAAGAGACTATGATAGTTTTAACCTTTGATTTGAAATGAGTTTGATCCAAGGGCTTCATATGATTTAAATATACCTAATACCTATTCAAGGAGTCAAAAACAATAGGTAATTAAGCACATCAAATGATTTGAAAGGTGTTCATACACCACAAAATCTCGTAAGAGACTATGATAGTTTTAACCTTTGATTTGAAATGAGTTTGATCCAAGGGCTTCATATGATTTAAATATACCTAATACCTATTCAAGGAGTCAAAAACAATAGGTAATTAAGCACATCAAATGATTTGAAAGGTGTTCATACACCACAAAATCTCGTAAGAGACTATGATAGTTTTAACCTTTGATTTGAAATGAGTTTGATCCAAGGGCTTCATATGCTTTAAATATACCTAATACCTATTCAAGGAGTCAAAAACAATAGGTAATTAAGCACATCAAATGATTTGAAAGGTGTTCATACACCACAAAATCTCGTAAGAGACTATGATAGTTTTAACCTTTGATTTGAAATGAGTTTGATCCAAGGGCTTCATATGATTTAAATATACCTAATACCTATTCAAGGAGTCAAAAACAATAGGTAATTAAGCACATCAAATGATTTGAAAGGTGTTCATACACCACAAAATCTCGTAAGAGACTATGATAGTTTTAACCTTTGATTTGAAATGAGTTTGATCCAAGGGCTTCATATGATTTAAATATACCTAATACCTATTCAAGGAGTCAAAAACAATAGGTAATTAAGCACATCAAATGATTTGAAAGGTGTTCATACACCACAAAATCTCGTAAGAGACTATGATAGTTTTAACCTTTGATTTGAAATGAGTTTGATCCAAGGGCTTCATATCATTTAAATATACCTAATACCTATTCAAGGAGTCAAAAACAATAGGTAATTAAGCACATCAAATGATTTGAAAGGTGTTCATACACCACAAAATCTCGTAAGAGACTATGATAGTTTTAACCTTTGATTTGAAATGAGTTTGATCCAAGGTCTTCATATGCTTTAAATATACCTAATACCTATTCAAGGAGTCAAAAACAATAGGTAATTAAGCACATCAAATGATTTGAAAGGTGTTCATACACCACAAAATCTCGTAAGAGACTATGATAGTTTTAACCTTTGATTTGAAATGAGTTTGATCCAAGGGCTTCATATCATTTAAATATACCTAATACCTATTCAAGGAGTCAAAAACAATAGGTAATTAAGCACATCAAATGATTTGAAAGGTGTTCATACACCACAAAATCTCGTAAGAGACTATGATAGTTTTAACCTTTGATTTGAAATGAGTTTGATCCAAGGGCTTCATATGATTTAAATATACCTAATACCTATTCAAGGAGTCAAAAAAATAGGTAATTAAGCACATCAAATGATTTGAAAGGTGTTCATACACCACAAAATCTCGTAAGAGACTATGATAGTTTTAACCTTTGATTTGAAATGAGTTTGATCCAAGGGCTTCATATCATTTAAATATACCTAATACCTATTCAAGGAGTCAAAAACAATAGGTAATTAAGCACATCAAATGATTTGAAAGGTGTTCATACACCACAAAATCTCGTAAGAGACTATGATATTTTAACCTTTGATTTGAAATGAGTTTGATCCAAGGGCTTCATATGCTTTAAATATACCTAATACCTATTAAAGGAGTCAAAAACAATAGGTAATTAAGCACATCAAATGATTTGAAAGGTGTTCATACACCACAAAATCTCGTAAGAGACTATGATAGTTTTAACCTTTGATTTGAAATGAGTTTGATCCAAGGGCTTCATATCATTTAAATATACCTAATACCTATTCAAGGAGTCAAAAACAATAGGTAATTAAGCACATCAAATGATTTGAAAGGTGTTCATACACCACAAAATCTCGTAAGAGACTATGATAGTTTTAACCTTTGATTTGAAATGAGTTTGATCCAAGGGCTTCATATGATTTAAATATACCTAATACCTATTCAAGGAGTCAAAAACAATAGGTAATTAAGCACATCAAATGATTTGAAAGGTGTTCATACACCACAAAATCTCGTAAGAGACTATGATAGTTTTAACCTTTGATTTGAAATGAGTTTGATCCAAGGGCTTCATATGATTTAAATATACCTAATACCTATTCAAGGAGTCAAAAACAATAGGTAATTAAGCACATCAAATGATTTGAAAGGTGTTCATACACCACAAAATCTCGTAAGAGACTATGATAGTTTTAACCTTTGATTTGAAATGAGTTTGATCCAAGGGCTTCATATGATTTAAATATACCTAATACCTATTCAAGGAGTCAAAAACAATAGGTAATTAAGCACATCAAATGATTTGAAAGGTGTTCATACACCACAAAATCTCGTAAGAGACTATGATAGTTTTAACCTTTGATTTGAAATGAGTTTGATCCAAGGGCTTCATATGCTTTAAATATACCTAATACCTATAAAAGGAGTCAAAAACAATAGGTAATTAAGCACATCAAATGATTTGAAAGGTGTTCATACACCAAAAATCTCGTAAGAGACTATGATAGTTTTAACCTTTGATTTGAAATGAGTTTGATCCAAGGGCTTCATATGATTTAAATATACCTAATACCTATTCAAGGAGTCAAAAACAATAGGTAATTAAGCACATCAAATGATTTGAAAGGTGTTCATACACCACAAAATCTCGTAAGAGACTATGATAGTTTTAACCTTTGATTTGAAATGAGTTTGATCCAAGGGCTTCATATGATTTAAATATACCTAATACCTATTCAAGGAGTCAAAAACAATAGGTAATTAAGCACATCAAATGATTTGAAAGGTGTTCATACACCACAAAATCTCGTAAGAGACTATGATAGTTTTAACCTTTGATTTGAAATGAGTTTGATCCAAGGGCTTCATATCATTTAAATATACCTAATACCTATTCAAGGAGTCAAAAACAATAGGTAATTAAGCACATCAAATGATTTGAAAGGTGTTCATACACCACAAAATCTCGTAAGAGACTATGATAGTTTTAACCTTTGATTTGAAATGAGTTTGATCCAAGGTCTTCATATGCTTTAAATATACCTAATACCTATAAAAGGAGTCAAAAACAATAGGTAATTAAGCACATCAAATGATTTGAAAGGTGTTCATACACCACAAAATCTCGTAAGAGACTATGATAGTTTTAACCTTTGATTTGAAATGAGTTTGATCCAAGGGCTACATATCATTTAAATATACCTAATACCTATTCAAGGAGTCAAAAACAATAGGTAATTAAGCACATCAAATGATTTGAAAGGTGTTCATACACCACAAAATCTCGTAAGAGACTATGATAGTTTTAACCTTTGATTTGAAATGAGTTTGATCCAAGGGCTTCATATGATTTAAATATACCTAATACCTATTCAAGGAGTCAAAAACAATAGGTAATTAAGCACATCAAATGATTTGAAAGGTGTTCATACACCACAAAATCTCGTAAGAGACTATGATAGTTTTAACCTTTGATTTGAAATGAGTTTGATCCAAGGGATTCATATCATTTAAATATACCTAATACCTATTCAAGGAGTCAAAAACAATAGGTAATTAAGCACATCAAATGATTTGAAAGGTGTTCATACACCACAAAATCTCGTAAGAGACTAATGATTTTCACCTTTGATTTGAAATGAGTTTGATCCAAGGGCTTCATATGCTTTAAATATACCTAATACCTATTAAAGGAGTCAAAAACAATAGGTAATTAAGCACATCAAATGATTTGAAAGGTGTTCATACACCACAAAATCTCGTAAGAGACTATGATAGTTTTAACCTTTGATTTGAAATGAGTTTGATCCAAGGGCTTCATATCATTTAAATATACCTAATACCTATTCAAGGAGTCAAAAACAATAGGTAATTAAGCACATCAAATGATTTGAAAGGTGTTCATACACCAAAAATCTCGTAAGAGACTATGATTGTTCCTTTGATTTGAAATGAGTTTGATCCAAGGGCTTCATATGATTTAAATATACCTAATACCTATTCAAGGAGTCAAAAACAATAGGTAATTAAGCACATCAAATGATTTGAAAGGTGTTCATACACCACAAAATCTCGTAAGAGACTATGATAGTTTTAACCTTTGATTTGAAATGAGTTTGATCCAAGGGCTTCATATGATTTAAATATACCTAATACCTATTTAAGGTCAAAAACAATAGGTAATTAAGCACATCAAATGATTTGAAAGGTGTTCATACACCACAAAATCTCGTAAGAGACTATGATAGTTTTAACCTTTGATTTGAAATGAGTTTGATCCAAGGGCTTCATATGATTTCAATATACCTAATACCTATTCAAGGAGTCAAAAACAATAGGTAATTAAGCACATCAAATGATTTGAAAGGTGTTCATACACCACAAAATCTCGTAAGAGACTATGATAGTTTTAACCTTTGATTTGAAATGAGTTTGATCCAAGGTCTTCATATGCTTTAAATATACCTAATACCTATAAAAGGAGTCAAAAACAATAGGTAATTAAGCACATCAAATGATTTGAAAGGTGTTCATACACCACAAAATCTCGTAAGAGACTATGATAGTTTTAACCTTTGATTTGAAATGAGTTTGATCCAAGGGCTTCATATGATTTAAATATACCTAATACCTATTCAAGGAGTCAAAAACAATAGGTAATTAAGCACATCAAATGATTTGAAAGGTGTTCATACACCACAAAATCTCGTAAGAGACTATGATAGTTTTAACCTTTGATTTGAAATGAGTTTGATCCAAGGGCTTCATATGATTTAAATATACCTAATACCTATTCAAGGAGTCAAAAACAATAGGTAATTAAGCACATCAAATGATTTGAAAGGTGTTCATACACCACAAAATCTCGTAAGAGACTATGATAGTTTTAACCTTTGATTTGAAATGAGTTTGATCCAAGGGCTTCATATCATTTAAATATACCTAATACCTATTCAAGGAGTCAAAAACAATAGGTAATTAAGCACATCAAATGATTTGAAAGGTGTTCATACACCACAAAATCTCGTAAGAGACTATGATAGTTTTAACCTTTGATTTGAAATGAGTTTGATCCAAGGGCTTCATATGATTTAAATATACCTAATACCTATTCAAGGAGTCAAAAACAATAGGTAATTAAGCACATCAAATGATTTGAAAGGTGTTCATACACCACAAAATCTCGTAAGAGACTATGATAGTTTTAACCTTTGATTTGAAATGAGTTTGATCCAAGGGCTTCATATCATTTAAATATACCTAATACCTATTCAAGGAGTCAAAAACAATAGGTAATTAAGCACATCAAATGATTTGAAAGGTGTTCATACACCACAAAATCTCGTAAGAGACTATGATAGTTTTAACCTTTGATTTGAAATGAGTTTGATCCAAGGGCTTCATATGATTTAAATATACCTAATACCTATTCAAGGAGTCAAAAACAATAGGTAATTAAGCACATCAAATGATTTGAAAGGTGTTCATACACCACAAAATCTCGTAAGAGACTATGATAGTTTTAACCTTTGATTTGAAATGAGTTTGATCCAAGGGCTTCATATCATTTAAATATACCTAATACCTATTCAAGGAGTCAAAAACAATAGGTAATTAAGCACATCAAATGATTTGAAAGGTGTTCATACACCACAAAATCTCGTAAGAGACTAATATTTTAACCTTTGATTTGAAATGAGTTTGATCCAAGGGCTTCATATGCTTAAATATACCTAATACCTATTAAAGGAGTCAAAAACAATAGGTAATTAAGCACATCAAATGATTTGAAAGGTGTTCATACACCACAAAATCTCGTAAGAGACTATGATAGTTTTAACCTTTGATTTGAAATGAGTTTGATCCAAGGGCTTCATATCATTTAAATATACCTAATACCTATTCAAGGAGTCAAAAACAATAGGTAATTAAGCACATCAAATGATTTGAAAGGTGTTCATACACCACAAAATCTCGTAAGAGACTATGATAGTTTTAACCTTTGATTTGAAATGAGTTTGATCCAAGGGCTTCATATGATTTAAATATACCTAATACCTATTCAAAAACAATAGGTAATTAAGCACATCAAATGATTTGAAAGGTGTTCATACACCAAAAATCTCGTAAGAGACTATGATAGTTTTAACCTTTGATTTGAAATGAGTTTGATCCAAGGGCTTCATATGATTTAAATATACCTAATACCTATTCAAAAACAATAGGTAATTAAGCACATCAAATGATTTGAAAGGTGTTCATACACCACAAAATCTCGTAAGAGACTATGATAGTTTTAACCTTTGATTTGAAATGAGTTTGATCCAAGGGCTTCATATGATTTAAATATACCTAATACCTATTCAAGGAGTCAAAAACAATAGGTAATTAAGCACATCAAATGATTTGAAAGGTGTTCATACACCACAAAATCTCGTAAGAGACTATGATAGTTTTAACCTTTGATTTGAAATGAGTTTGATCCAAGGGCTTCATATGATTTAAATATACCTAATACCTATTCAAGGAGTCAAAAACAATAGGTAATTAAGCACATCAAATGATTTGAAAGGTGTTCATACACCACAAAATCTCGTAAGAGACTATGATAGTTTTAACCTTTGATTTGAAATGAGTTTGATCCAAGGGCTTCATATCATTTAAATATACCTAATACCTATTCAAGGAGTCAAAAACAATAGGTAATTAAGCACATCAAATGATTTGAAAGGTGTTCATACACCACAAAATCTCGTAAGAGACTATGATAGTTTTAACCTTTGATTTGAAATGAGTTTGATCCAAGGGCTTCATATGCTTTAAATATACCTAATACCTATTCAAGGAGTCAAAAACAATAGGTAATTAAGCACATCAAATGATTTGAAAGGTGTTCATACACCACAAAATCTCGTAAGAGACTATGATAGTTTTAACCTTTGATTTGAAATGAGTTTGATCCAAGGGCTTCATATCATTTAAATATACCTAATACCTATTCAAGGAGTCAAAAACAATAGGTAATTAAGCACATCAAATGATTTGAAAGGTGTTCATACACCACAAAATCTCGTAAGAGACTATGATAGTTTTAACCTTTAATTTGAAATGAGTTTGATCCAAGGGCTTCATATGATTTAAATATACCTAATACCTATTCAAGGAGTCAAAAAAATAGGTAATTAAGCACATCAAATGATTTGAAAGGTGTTCATACACCACAAAATCTCGTAAGAGACTATGATAGTTTTAACCTTTGATTTGAAATGAGTTTGATCCAAGGGCTTCATATCATTTAAATATACCTAATACCTATTCAAGGAGTCAAAAACAATAGGTAATTAAGCACATCAAATGATTTGAAAGGTGTTCATACACCACAAAATCTCGTAAGAGACTAATATTTTAACCTTTGATTTGAAATGAGTTTGATCCAAGGGCTTCATATGCTTTAAATATACCTAATACCTATTAAAGGAGTCAAAAACAATAGGTAATTAAGCACATCAAATGATTTGAAAGGTGTTCATACACCACAAAATCTCGTAAGAGACTATGATAGTTTTAACCTTTGATTTGAAATGAGTTTGATCCAAGGGCTTCATATCATTTAAATATACCTAATACCTATTCAAGGAGTCAAAAACAATAGGTAATTAAGCACATCAAATGATTTGAAAGGTGTTCATACACCACAAAATCTCGTAAGAGACTATGATTGTTTTAACCTTTGATTTGAAATGAGTTTGATCCAAGGGCTTCATATGATTTAAATATACCTAATACCTATTCAAGGAGTCAAAAACAATAGGTAATTAAGCACATCAAATGATTTGAAAGGTGTTCATACACCACAAAATCTCGTAAGAGACTATGATAGTTTTAACCTTCGATTTGAAATGAGTTTGATCCAAGGGCTTCATATGATTTAAATATACCTAATACCTATTCAAGGAGTCAAAAACAATAGGTAATTAAGCACATCAAATGATTTGAAAGGTGTTCATACACCACAAAATCTCGTAAGAGACTATGATAGTTTTAACCTTTGATTTGAAATGAGTTTGATCCAAGGGCTTCATATGATTTAAATATACCTAATACCTATTCAAGGAGTCAAAAACAATAGGTAATTAAGCACATCAAATGATTTGAAAGGTGTTCATACACCACAAAATCTCGTAAGAGACTATGATAGTTTTAACCTTTGATTTGAAATGAGTTTGATCCAAGGTCTTCATATGCTTTAAATATACCTAATACCTATAAAAGGAGTCAAAAACAATAGGTAATTAAGCACATCAAATGATTTGAAAGGTGTTCATACACCACAAAATCTCGTAAGAGACTATGATAGTTTTAACCTTTGATTTGAAATGAGTTTGATCCAAGGGCTTCATATGATTTAAATATACCTAATACCTATTCAAGGAGTCAAAAACAATAGGTAATTAAGCACATCAAATGATTTGAAAGGTGTTCATACATCACAAAATCTCGTAAGAGACTATGATAGTTTTAACCTTTGATTTGAAATGAGTTTGATCCAAGGGCTTCATATGATTTAAATATACCTAATACCTATTCAAGGAGTCAAAAACAATAGGTAATTAAGCACATCAAATGATTTGAAAGGTGTTCATACACCACAAAATCTCGTAAGAGACTATGATAGTTTTAACCTTTGATTTGAAATGAGTTTGATCCAAGGGCTTCATATCATTTAAATATACCTA
Organism: Patellifolia procumbens; assembly: GCA_947645195.1. Lineage (NCBI taxonomy): Eukaryota > Viridiplantae > Streptophyta > Magnoliopsida > Caryophyllales > Amaranthaceae > Patellifolia > Patellifolia procumbens. The sequence continues at coordinate 120,813 of CANSGD010000427.1, forward strand.
ATACCTATTCAAGGAGTCAAAAACAATAGGTAATTAAGCACATCAAATGATTTGAAAGGTGTTCATACACCACAAAATCTCGTAAGAGACTATGATAGTTTTAACCTTTGATTTGAAATGAGTTTGATCCAAGGGCTTCATATGCTTTAAATATACCTAATACCTATAAAAGGAGTCAAAAACAATAGGTAATTAAGCACATCAAATGATTTGAAAGGTGTTCATACACCACAAAATCTCGTAAGAGACTATGATAGTTTTAACCTTTGATTTGAAATGAGTTTGATCCAAGGGCTTCATATCATTTAAATATACCTAATACCTATTCAAGGAGTCAAAAACAATAGGTAATTAAGCACATCAAATGATTTGAAAGGTGTTCATACACCACAAAATCTCGTAAGAGACTATGATAGTTTTAACCTTTGATTTGAAATGAGTTTGATCCAAGGGCTTCATATGATTTAAATATACCTAATACCTATTCAAGGAGTCAAAAACAATAGGTAATTAAGCACATCAAATGATTTGAAAGGTGTTCATACACCACAAAATCTCGTAAGAGACTATGATAGTTTTAACCTTTGATTTGAAATGAGTTTGATCCAAGGGCTTCATATCATTTAAATATACCTAATACCTATTCAAGGAGTCAAAAACAATAGGTAATTAAGCACATCAAATGATTTGAAAGGTGTTCATACACCACAAAATCTCGTAAGTACTAATATTTTAACCTTTGATTTGAAATGAGTTTGATCCAAGGGCTTCATATGCTTTAAATATACCTAATACCTATTAAAGGAGTCAAAAACAATAGGTAATTAAGCACATCAAATGATTTGAAAGGTGTTCATACACCACAAAATCTCGTAAGAGACTATGATAGTTTTAACCTTTGATTTGAAATGAGTTTGATCCAAGGGCTTCATATCATTTAAATATACCTAATACCTATTCAAGGAGTCAAAAACAATAGGTAATTAAGCACATCAAATGATTTGAAAGGTGTTCATACACCACAAAATCTCGTAAGAGACTATGATTGTTTTAACCTTTGATTTGAAATGAGTTTGATCCAAGGGCTTCATATGATTTAAATATACCTAATACCTATTCAAGGAGTCAAAAACAATAGGTAATTAAGCACATCAAATGATTTGAAAGGTGTTCATACACCACAAAATCTCGTAAGAGACTATGATAGTTTTAACCTTCGATTTGAAATGAGTTTGATCCAAGGGCTTCATATGATTTAAATATACCTAATACCTATTCAAGGAGTCAAAAACAATAGGTAATTAAGCACATCAAATGATTTGAAAGGTGTTCATACACCACAAAATCTCGTAAGAGACTATGATAGTTTTAACCTTTGATTTGAAATGAGTTTGATCCAAGGGCTTCATATGATTTAAATATACCTAATACCTATTCAAGGAGTCAAAAACAATAGGTAATTAAGCACATCAAATGATTTGAAAGGTGTTCATACACCAAAATCTCGTAAGAGACTATGATAGTTTTAACCTTTGATTTGAAATGAGTTTGATCCAAGGTCTTCATATGCTTTAAATATACCTAATACCTATAAAAGGAGTAAAAAACAATAGGTAATTAAGCACATCAAATGATTTGAAAGGTGTTCATACACCAAAAATCTCGTAAGAGACTATGATAGTTTTAACCTTTGATTTGAAATGAGTTTGATCCAAGGGCTTCATATGATTTAAATATACCTAATACCTATTCAAGGAGTCAAAAACAATAGGTAATTAAGCACATCAAATGATTTGAAAGGTGTTCATACACCACAAAATCTCGTAAGAGACTATGATAGTTTTAACCTTTGATTTGAAATGAGTTTGATCCAAGGGCTTCATATGATTTAAATATACCTAATACCTATTCAAGGAGTCAAAAACAATAGGTAATTAAGCACATCAAATGATTTGAAAGGTGTTCATACATCACAAAATCTCGTAAGAGACTATGATAGTTTTAACCTTTGATTTGAAATGAGTTTGATCCAAGGGCTTCATATCATTTAAATATACCTAATACCTATTCAAGGAGTCAAAAACAATAGGTAATTAAGCACATCAAATGATTTGAAAGGTGTTCATACACCACAAAATCTCGTAAGAGACTATGATAGTTTTAACCTTTGATTTGAAATGAGTTTGATCCAAGGGCTTCATATGCTTTAAATATACCTAATACCTATTCAAGGAGTCAAAAACAATAGGTAATTAAGCACATCAAATGATTTGAAAGGTGTTCATACACCACAAAATCTCGTAAGAGACTATGATAGTTTTAACCTTTGATTTGAAATGAGTTTGATCCAAGGGCTTCATATCATTTAAATATACCTAATACCTATTCAAGGAGTCAAAAACAATAGGTAATTAAGCACATCAAATGATTTGAAAGGTGTTCATACACCACAAAATCTCGTAAGAGACTATGATAGTTTTAACCTTTGATTTGAAATGAGTTTGATCCAAGGGCTTCATATGATTTAAATATACCTAATACCTATTCAAGGAGTCAAAAACAATAGGTAATTAAGCACATCAAATGATTTGAAAGGTGTTCATACACCACAAAATCTCGTAAGAGACTATGATAGTTTTAACCTTTGATTTGAAATGAGTTTGATCCAAGGGCTTCATATGCTTTAAATATACCTAATACCTATTCAAGGAGTCAAAAACAATAGGTAATTAAGCACATCAAATGATTTGAAAGGTGTTCATACACCACAAAATCTCGTAAGAGACTATGATAGTTTTAACCTTTGATTTGAAATGAGTTTGATCCAAGGGCTTCATATCATTTAAATATACCTAATACCTATTCAAGGAGTCAAAAACAATAGGTAATTAAGCACATCAAATGATTTGAAAGGTGTTCATACACCACAAAATCTCGTAAGAGACTATGATAGTTTAACCTTTGATTTGAAATGAGTTTGATCCAAGGGCTTCATATGATTTAAATATACCTAATACCTATTCAAGGAGTCAAAAACAATAGGTAATTAAGCACATCAAATGATTTGAAAGGTGTTCATACACCACAAAATCTCGTAAGAGACTATGATAGTTTTAACCTTTGATTTGAAATGAGTTTGATCCAAGGGCTTCATATGATTTAAATATACCTAATACCTATTCAAGGAGTCAAAAACAATAGGTAATTAAGCACATCAAATGATTTGAAAGGTGTTCATACACCACAAAATCTCGTAAGAGACTATGATAGTTTTAACCTTTGATTTGAAATGAGTTTGATCCAAGGGCTTCATATGATTTAAATATACCTAATACCTATTCAAGGAGTCAAAAACAATAGGTAATTAAGCACATCAAATGATTTGAAAGGTGTTCATACACCACAAAATCTCGTAAGAGACTATGATAGTTTTAACCTTTGATTTGAAATGAGTTTGATCCAAGGGCTTCATATGCTTTAAATATACCTAATACCTATTCAAGGAGTCAAAAACAATAGGTAATTAAGCACATCAAATGATTTGAAAGGTGTTCATACACCACAAAATCTCGTAAGAGACTATGATAGTTTTAACCTTTGATTTGAAATGAGTTTGATCCAAGGGCTTCATATGATTTAAATATACCTAATACCTATTCAAGGAGTCAAAAACAATAGGTAATTAAGCACATCAAATGATTTGAAAGGTGTTCATACATCACAAAATCTCGTAAGAGACTATGATAGTTTTAACCTTTGATTTGAAATGAGTTTGATCCAAGGGCTTCATATGATTTAAATATACCTAATACCTATTCAAGGAGTCAAAAACAATAGGTAATTAAGCACATCAAATGATTTGAAAGGTGTTCATACACCACAAAATCTCGTAAGAGACTATGATAGTTTTAACCTTTGATTTGAAATGAGTTTGATCCAAGGGCTTCATATCATTTAAATATACCTAATACCTATTCAAGGAGTCAAAAACAATAGGTAATTAAGCACATCAAATGATTTGAAAGGTGTTCATACACCACAAAATCTCGTAAGAGACTATGATATTTTAACCTTTGATTTGAAATGAGTTTGATCCAAGGGCTTCATATGCTTAAATATACCTAATACCTATTCAAGGAGTCAAAAACAATAGGTAATTAAGCACATCAAATGATTTGAAAGGTGTTCATACACCACAAAATCTCGTAAGAGACTATGATAGTTTTAACCTTTGATTTGAAATGAGTTTGATCCAAGGGCTTCATATCATTTAAATATACCTAATACCTATTCAAGGAGTCAAAAACAATAGGTAATTAAGCACATCAAATGATTTGAAAGGTGTTCATACACCACAAAATCTCGTAAGAGACTATGATAGTTTTAACCTTTGATTTGAAATGAGTTTGATCCAAGGGCTTCATATGATTTAAATATACCTAATACCTATTCAAGGAGTCAAAAACAATAGGTAATTAAGCACATCAAATGATTTGAAAGGTGTTCATACACCACAAAATCTCGTAAGAGACTATGATAGTTTTAACCTTTGATTTGAAATGAGTTTGATCCAAGGGCTTCATATGATTTAAATATACCTAATACCTATTCAAGGAGTCAAAAACAATAGGTAATTAAGCACATCAAATGATTTGAAAGGTGTTCATACACCACAAAATCTCGTAAGAGACTATGATAGTTTTAACCTTTGATTTGAAATGAGTTTGATCCAAGGGCTTCATATGATTTAAATATACCTAATACCTATTCAAGGAGTCAAAAACAATAGGTAATTAAGCACATCAAATGATTTGAAAGGTGTTCATACACCACAAAATCTCGTAAGAGACTATGATAGTTTTAACCTTTGATTTGAAATGAGTTTGATCCAAGGGCTTCATATGCTTTAAATATACCTAATACCTATTCAAGGAGTCAAAAACAATAGGTAATTAAGCACATCAAATGATTTGAAAGGTGTTCATACACCACAAAATCTCGTAAGAGACTATGATAGTTTTAACCTTTGATTTGAAATGAGTTTGATCCAAGGGCTTCATATGATTTAAATATACCTAATACCTATTCAAGGAGTCAAAAACAATAGGTAATTAAGCACATCAAATGATTTGAAAGGTGTTCATACACCACAAAATCTCGTAAGAGACTATGATAGTTTTAACCTTTGATTTGAAATGAGTTTGATCCAAGGGCTTCATATGATTTAAATATACCTAATACCTATTCAAGGAGTCAAAAACAATAGGTAATTAAGCACATCAAATGATTTGAAAGGTGTTCATACACCACAAAATCTCGTAAGAGACTATGATAGTTTTAACCTTTGATTTGAAATGAGTTTGATCCAAGGGCTTCATATCATTTAAATATACCTAATACCTATTCAAGGAGTCAAAAACAATAGGTAATTAAGCACATCAAATGATTTGAAAGGTGTTCATACACCACAAAATCTCGTAAGAGACTATGATAGTTTTAACCTTTGATTTGAAATGAGTTTGATCCAAGGGCTTCATATGATTTAAATATACCTAATACCTATTCAAGGAGTCAAAAACAATAGGTAATTAAGCACATCAAATGATTTGAAAGGTGTTCATACACCACAAAATCTCGTAAGAGACTATGATAGTTTTAACCTTTGATTTGAAATGAGTTTGATCCAAGGGCTTCATATGATTTAAATATACCTAATACCTATTCAAGGAGTCAAAAACAATAGGTAATTAAGCACATCAAATGATTTGAAAGGTGTTCATACACCACAAAATCTCGTAAGAGACTATGATAGTTTTAACCTTTGATTTGAAATGAGTTTGATCCAAGGGCTTCATATGATTTAAATATACCTAATACCTATTCAAGGAGTCAAAAACAATAGGTAATTAAGCACATCAAATGATTTGAAAGGTGTTCATACACCACAAAATCTCGTAAGAGACTATGATAATTTTAACCTTTGATTTGAAATGAGTTTGATCCAAGGTCTTCATATGCTTTAAATATACCTAATACCTATAAAAGGAGTCAAAAACAATAGGTAATTAAGCACATCAAATGATTTGAAAGGTGTTCATACACCACAAAATCTCGTAAGAGACTATGATAGTTTTAACCTTTGATTTGAAATGAGTTTGATCCAAGGGCTTCATATGATTTAAATATACCTAATACCTATTCAAGGAGTCAAAAACAATAGGTAATTAAGCACATCAAATGATTTGAAAGGTGTTCATACACCACAAAATCTCGTAAGAGACTATGATAGTTTTAACCTTTAATTTGAAATGAGTTTGATCCAAGGGCTTCATATGATTTAAATATACCTAATACCTATTCAAGGAGTCAAAAACAATAGGTAATTAAGCACATCAAATGATTTGAAAGGTGTTCATACACCACAAAATCTCGTAAGAGACTATGATAGTTTTAACCTTTGATTTGAAATGAGTTTGATCCAAGGGATTCATATCATTTAAATATACCTAATACCTATTCAAGGAGTCAAAAACAATAGGTAATTAAGCACATCAAATGATTTGAAAGGTGTTCATACACCACAAAATCTCGTAAGAGACTATGATAGTTTTAACCTTTGATTTGAAATGAGTTTGATCCAAGGGCTTCATATGCTTTAAATATACCTAATACCTATTCAAGGAGTCAAAAACAATAGGTAATTAAGCACATCAAATGATTTGAAAGGTGTTCATACACCACAAAATCTCGTAAGAGACTATGATAGTTTTAACCTTTGATTTGAAATGAGTTTGATCCAAGGGCTTCATATCATTTAAATATACCTAATACCTATTCAAGGAGTCAAAAACAATAGGTAATTAAGCACATCAAATGATTTGAAAGGTGTTCATACACCACAAATCTCGTAAGAGACTATGATAGTTTTAACCTTTGATTTGAAATGAGTTTGATCCAAGGGCTTCATATGATTTAAATATACCTAATACCTATTCAAGGAGTCAAAAACAATAGGTAATTAAGCACATCAAATGATTTGAAAGGTGTTCATACACCACAAAATCTCGTAAGAGACTATGATAGTTTTAACCTTTGATTTGAAATGAGTTTGATCCAAGGGCTTCATATCATTTAAATATACCTAATACCTATTCAAGGAGTCAAAAACAATAGGTAATTAAGCACATCAAATGATTTGAAAGGTGTTCATACACCACAAAATCTCGTAAGAGACTAATATTTTAACCTTTGATTTGAAATGAGTTTGATCAAAGGGCTTCATATGCTTTAAATATACCTAATACCTATTAAAGGAGTCAAAAACAATAGGTAATTAAGCACATCAAATGATTTGAAAGGTGTTCATACACCACAAAATCTCGTAAGAGACTATGATAGTTTTAACCTTTGATTTGAAATGAGTTTGATCCAAGGGCTTCATATCATTTAAATATACCTAATACCTATTCAAGGAGTCAAAAACAATAGGTAATTAAGCACATCAAATGATTTGAAAGGTGTTCATACACCACAAAATCTCGTAAGAGACTATGATAGTTTTAACCTTTGATTTGAAATGAGTTTGATCCAAGGGCTTCATATGATTTAAATATACCTAATACCTATTCAAGGAGTCAAAAACAATAGGTAATTAAGCACATCAAATGATTTGAAAGGTGTTCATACACCACAAAATCTCGTAAGAGACTATGATAGTTTTAACCTTTGATTTGAAATGAGTTTGATCCAAGGGCTTCATATGATTTAAATATACCTAATACCTATTCAAGGAGTCAAAAACAATAGGTAATTAAGCACATCAAATGATTTGAAAGGTGTTCATACACCACAAAATCTCGTAAGAGACTATGATAGTTTTAACCTTTGATTTGAAATGAGTTTGATCCAAGGGCTTCATATGATTTAAATATACCTAATACCTATTCAAGGAGTCAAAAACAATAGGTAATTAAGCACATCAAATGATTTGAAAGGTGTTCATACACCAAAATCTCGTAAGAGACTATGATAGTTTTAACCTTTGATTTGAAATGAGTTTGATCCAAGGGCTTCATATGCTTTAAATATACCTAATACCTATAAAAGGAGTCAAAAACAATAGGTAATTAAGCACATCAAATGATTTGAAAGGTGTTCATACACCACAAAATCTCGTAAGAGACTATGATAGTTTTAACCTTTGATTTGAAATGAGTTTGATCCAAGGGCTTCATATGATTTAAATATACCTAATACCTATTCAAGGAGTCAAAAACAATAGGTAATTAAGCACATCAAATGATTTGAAAGGTGTTCATACATCACAAAATCTCGTAAGAGACTATGATAGTTTTAACCTTTGATTTGAAATGAGTTTGATCCAAGGGCTTCATATGATTTAAATATACCTAATACCTATTCAAGGAGTCAAAAACAATAGGTAATTAAGCACATCAAATGATTTGAAAGGTGTTCATACACCACAAAATCTCGTAAGAGACTATGATAGTTTTAACCTTTGATTTGAAATGAGTTTGATCCAAGGGATTCATATCATTTAAATATACCTAATACCTATTCAAGGAGTCAAAAACAATAGGTAATTAAAGCACATCAAATGATTTGAAAGGTGTTCATACACCACAAAATCTCGTAAGAGACTATGATAGTTTTAACCTTTGATTTGAAATGAGTTTGATCCAAGGGCTTCATATGCTTTAATATACCTAATACCTATTAAAGGAGTCAAAAACAATAGGTAATTAAGCACATCAAATGATTTGAAAGGTGTTCATACACCACAAAATCTCGTAAGAGACTATGATAGTTTTAACCTTTGATTTGAAATGAGTTTGATCCAAGGGCTTCATATCATTTAAATATACCTAATACCTATTCAAGGAGTCAAAAACAATAGGTAATTAAGCACATCAAATGATTTGAAAGGTGTTCATACACCAAAAATCTCGTAAGAGACTATGATAGTTCCTTTAATTTGAAATGAGTTTGATCCAAGGGCTTCATATGATTTAAATATACCTAATACCTATTCAAGGAGTCAAAAACAATAGGTAATTAAGCACATCAAATGATTTGAAAGGTGTTCATACACCACAAAATCTCGTAAGAGACTATGATAGTTTTAACCTTTGATTTGAAATGAGTTTGATCCAAGGGCTTCATATGATTTAAATATACCTAATACCTATTCAAGGTCAAAAACAATAGGTAATTAAGCACATCAAATGATTTGAAAGGTGTTCATACACCACAAAATCTCGTAAGAGACTATGATAGTTTTAACCTTTGATTTGAAATGAGTTTGATCCAAGGGCTTCATATGATTTAAATATACCTAATACCTATTCAAGGAGTCAAAAACAATAGGTAATTAAGCACATCAAATGATTTGAAAGGTGTTCATACACCACAAAATCTCGTAAGAGACTATGATAGTTTTAACCTTTGATTTGAAATGAGTTTGATCCAAGGTCTTCATATGCTTTAAATATACCTAATACCTATAAAAGGAGTAAAAACAATAGGTAATTAAGCACATCAAATGATTTGAAAGGTGTTCATACACCAAAAAATCTCGTAAGAGACTATGATAGTTTTAACCTTTGATTTGAAATGAGTTTGATCCAAGGGCTTCATATGATTTAAATATACCTAATACCTATTCAAGGAGTCAAAAACAATAGGTAATTAAGCACATCAAATGATTTGAAAGGTGTTCATACACCACAAAATCTCGTAAGAGACTATGATAGTTTTAACCTTTGATTTGAAATGAGTTTGATCCAAGGGCTTCATATGATTTAAATATACCTAATACCTATTCAAGGAGTCAAAAACAATAGGTAATTAAGCACATCAAATGATTTGAAAGGTGTTCATACATCACAAAATCTCGTAAGAGACTATGATAGTTTTAACCTTTGATTTGAAATGAGTTTGATCCAAGGGCTTCATATCATTTAAATATACCTAATACCTATTCAAGGAGTCAAAAACAATAGGTAATTAAGCACATCAAATGATTTGAAAGGTGTTCATACACCACAAAATCTCGTAAGAGACTATGATAATTTTAACCTTTGATTTGAAATGAGTTTGATCCAAGGTCTTCATATGCTTTAAATATACCTAATACCTATAAAAGGAGTCAAAAACAATAGGTAATTAAGCACATCAAGTGATTTGAAAGGTGTTCATACACCACAAAATCTCGTAAGAGACTATGATAGTTTTAACTTTTGATTTGAAATGAGTTTGATCCAAGGGCTTCATATCATTTAAATATACCTAATACCTATTCAAGGAGTCAAAAACAATAGGTAATTAAGCACATCAAATGATTTGAAAGGTGTTCATACACCACAAAATCTCGTAAGAGACTATGATAGTTTTAACCTTTGATTTGAAATGAGTTTGATCCAAGGGCTTCATATGATTTAAATATACCTAATACCTATTCAAGGAGTCAAAAACAATAGGTAATTAAGCACATCAAATGATTTGAAAGGTGTTCATACACCACAAAATCTCGTAAGAGACTATGATAGTTTTAACCTTTGATTTGAAATGAGTTTGATCCAAGGGCTTCATATCATTTAAATATACCTAATACCTATTCAAGGAGTCAAAAACAATAGGTAATTAAGCACATCAAATGATTTGAAAGGTGTTCATACACCACAAAATCTCGTAAGAGACTATGATAGTTTTAACCTTTGATTTGAAATGAGTTTGATCCAAGGGCTTCATATGCTTTAAATATACCTAATACCTATTAAAGGAGTCAAAAACAATAGGTAATTAAGCACATCAAATGATTTGAAAGGTGTTCATACACCACAAAATCTCGTAAGAGACTATGATAGTTTTAACCTTTGATTTGAAATGAGTTTGATCCAAGGGCTCATATCATTTAAATATACCTAATACCTATTCAAGGAGTCAAAAACAATAGGTAATTAAGCACATCAAATGATTTGAAAGGTGTTCATACACCACAAAATCTCGTAAGAGACTATGATAGTTTTAACCTTTGATTTGAAATGAGTTTGATCCATGTGGTTTATGACCCAAAAATATACCTAATACCTATTAAAAAGGAGTCAAAAACAAAAGGTAATTAAGCATATCAAAATGATTTGAAAGGTGTTCACCCACCACAAAATCTCTAGAAGAGACTGTGATAGATTTAACGTTTTATTTCAAATGAGTTTGATCCAAGGGCTTCATATGATTTAAATATACCTAATACCTATTGAAGGATTCAAAATCAATATAAAATTAAGCACATCAATTAGGTGTTAACAATTAAACACATGTGATGATTTAACGTTTATTTCAAATGATGAACAAGGGTAATATTAAAAACAAAAAAAATGATTTGAAAGGTGTTCATACACAACAAAATCTCGTAAGAGACTATGATAGTTTTAACCTTCAATTTGAAATGAGTTTAATCCAAGGGCTTCATATGATTGAAATATATATCTAATACCTATTCAAGGAGTCAAAAACAATAGGTAATTAAGCAGATCAAATGATTTGAAAGGTGTTCATACACCACAAAATGTCGTAAGAGACTATGGTAGTTTTAACCTTTGATTTGAAATGAGTTTGATCCAAGGGCTTCATATCATTTAAATATACCTAATACCTATTCAAGGAGTCAAAAACAATAGATAATTACGCACATCAAGTTATTTGAAAGGTGTTCATACACCACAAAATTTCGTAAGTAACTAATCGTTTTAACCTTTGATTTGAAATGAGTTTGATCAAAGGGCTTCATATGCATAAAATATACCTAATACCTATAAAAGGAGTCAAGAAAAATAGGTAATTAAGCACATCAAATGATTTTAAACATGTTCATACATCACAAAATCTCGTAAGAGACTTTGATAGTTTTAACCTTTGATTTGAAATGAGTTTGATCCAAGGGCTTCATATGCTTTACATATACCTAATACATATTAAAGGAGTCAAAAACAATAGGTAATTAACCACATCAAATGATTTGAAAGGTTTTCATACACCAAAAAATCTCGTAAGACACTATGATAGTTCCCTTTAATTTTAAATTAGTTTGTTCTAAGGCTTTCAAATGATTTAAATATACCTAATACCTATTGAAGGAGTAAAAAACAATAGGTAATTAAGCACATCAAATGATTTCAAAAGTGTTCATAAACCACAAAATCTAGTAAGAGACTATAATAGTTTTAACCTTTGATTTGAAATGAGTTTGATCCAAGGGCTTCGTGTGATTTAAATATACCTAATACCTATTCAAGTAGTAAAAAACAATAGGTAATTAAGCACATGGAAATGATTTGAAAGGTGTTCATACACCACAAAATCTCGTAAGAGACTATGATTGTTTTAACCTTTGATTTGACATGAGTTTGATCCAAGGGCTTCATATGATTTCTATATACCTAATACCTATTCAAGGAGTCAAAAACATTAGGTAGTTAGCACATCAAATGATGTGAAAGGTGTTCATACACCACTAAATCTCGTAAGAGACTATGATAGTTTTAACCTTTGATTTGAAATGAGTTTGATCCAAGGCTACATATCATTTAAATATACCTAATACCTATTCAAGGAATCTAAAACAATAGGTAATTAAGCACATGAAATGATTTAAAGGTGTTCATACACCACAAAATCTCGTAAGAGACTATGATAGTTTTAACCTTTGATTTGACATGAGTTTGATCCAAGGGCATCATATGATTTCTATATACCTAATACCTATTCAAGGAGTCAAAAACATTAGGTAATTAAGCACATCAAATGATGTGAAAGGTGTTCATACTCCACTAAATCTCGTAAGAGAGTATGATAATTTTAACCTTTGCTTTGAAATGACTTTGATCCAAGGTCTTCATATGTCTTAAATATACCTCATACCTATAAAAGGACTCAAAAACAATAGGTAATTAAGCACATCAAGTGATTTGAAAGGTGTTCATACCACCATAAAATCTTGTAAGAGACTATGATAGTTTTAACCTTTGATTTGAAAGGAGTTTGATTAAAGGGCTACATATCATTTAAATATACCTAATACCTATTCAAGGAGTCAAAAACAATAGGTAATTAAGCACATCGAATGATTTGAAAGGTGTTCAGACACCACAAAATCTCGTAACAGACTATGATAGTTTTAACCGTTGATTTGAAATGAGTTTGATCCAAGGGCTTCATTTTACATATAACTAATACCTATGAAAGGAATAAAAAAAAATAGCTAATTAAGCACATCAAATGATTTGAAAGGTGTTCATACATCACTTAATCTTGTAAGAGACATGGTGGTTTTAAACCTTTGATTTGAAATGAGTTTGATCCAAGGGCTTCATATACTTTACATATACGTAATACCTATAAAAGGAATCAAAAACAATAGGCAATTAAGCAAATCAATTGATGTGAAAAGTGTTAATGCATCACAAAATCTCGTAAGAGACTATGATAGTTTTAACCTTTGTTTTAAAATGAGTTTGATCCAAGGGCTTCATATGCTTTACATATACCTAATACCTATTAAAGGAGTCAAAAACAATAGGTAATTAAGCACATCAAATGATTTGAAAGGTGTTCATCCACCACAAAATCTCGTAAGAGACTATGATAGTTTTAACCTTTGATTTGAAATGAGTTTGATCCAAGGGCTTCATAATCTAATAATATACCTAATACCTATTAAATGAGTCAAAAAAAAAGGTAATTAAGCATATCGAATGATTTGAAAGGTGTTCACACACCACAAAATCTCATAAGAGACTCTGATAGATTTAACGTTTTATTTGAAATGAGTTTGATCCAAGGGCTTCGTATGATTTAAATATACCTAATACCTATTCAAGGAGTCAAAATCAATAGGTAACTAAGCACATCAAATGATTTGAAAGGTGTTCATACACAACAAAATCTCGTAAGAGACTATGATAGTTTTAACCTTCGATTTGAAATGAGTTTGATCCAAGGGCTTCATATGATTGAAATATATCTAATACCTATTCAAGGAGTCAAAAACAATAGGTAATTAAGCAGATCAAATGATTTGAAAGGTGTTCATACACCACAAAATCTCGTAAGAGACTATGATAGTTTTAACCTTTGATTTGAAATGAGTTTGATCCAAGGGCTTCATATGATTGAAATATACCTAATACCTATTCAAGGAGTCAAAAACAATAGGTAATTAAGCACATCAAATGATTTGAAAGGTGTTCATACACCACAAAATCTCGTAAGAGACTATGATAGTTGTTGACTTGAAATGAGTTTGATCCAAGGGCTTCATATATAACTAATACCTATGAAAGGAATCAAAAACAATAGGTAATTAAGCACATCAAATGATTTGAAAGGTGTTCATACATCACAAAATCTCGTAAGAGACTGATGGTTTTAAACCTTTGATTTGAAATTAGTTTGATCCATGGGCTTCATATACTTTACATATACCTAATACTTATAAAAGGAATAAAAAACAATAGGTAATTAAGCACATCAATTGATTTGAAAAGTGTTAATACATCACAAAATCTCGTAAGAGACTATGATAGTTTTAACCTTTGTTTTAAAATGAGTTTGATCCAAGGGCTTCATATGCTTGACATATACCTAATACCTATTAAAGGAGTCAAAAACAATAGGTAATTAAGCACATCAAATGATTTGAAAGGTGTTCATCCACCACAAAATCTCGTAAGAGACTATGATATGTTTTAACCTTTGATTTGAAATTTGTTTGATCAAAGGGCTTTAGAATCTAAAAATATACCTAATACCTATTAAATGAGTCAAAAACAAAAGGTAATTAAGCATATCGAATGATTTGAAAGGTGTTCACACACCACAAAATCTCATAAGAGACTGTGATAGATTTAACGTTTTATTTCAAATGAGTTTGATCCAAGGGCTTCATATGATTTAAATATACCTAATACCTATTGAAGGATTCAAAATCAATATAAAATTAAGCACATCAAATGATTTGAAAGGTGTTCATACACAACAAAATCTCGTAAGAGACTATGATAGTTTTAACCTTCAATTTGAAATGAGTTTAATCCAAGGGCTTCATATGATTGAAATATATATCTAATACCTATTCAAGGAGTCAAAAACAATAGGTAATTAAGCAGATCAAATGATTTGAAAGGTGTTCATACACCACAAAATGTCGTAAGAGACTATGATAGTTTTAACTTTTGATTTGAAATGAGTTTATCCAAGGGCTTCATATCATTTAAATATACCTAATACCTATTCAAGGAGTCAAAAACAATAGATAATTAAGCACATCAAGTTATTTGAAAGGTGTTTATACACCACAAAATTTCGTAAGTAACTAATCGTTTTAACCTTTGATTTGAAATGAGTTTTGATCAAAAGGCTTCATATGCATAAAATATACCTAATACCTATAAAAGGAGTCAAGAAAAATAGGTAATTAAGCACATCAAATGATTTTAAACATGTTCATACATCACAAAATCTCGTAAGAGACTTTGATAGTTTTAACCTTTGATTTGAAATGAGTTTGATCCAAGGGCTTCATATGCTTTACATATACCTAATACATATTAAAGGAGTCAAAAACAATAGGTAATTAACCACATCAAATGATTTGAAAGGTTTTCATACACCAAAAAATCTCGTAAGACACTATGATAGTTCCTTTAATTTTTAATTAGTTTGTTCTAAGGCTTTCAAATGATTTAAATATACCTAATACCTATTCAAGGAGTAAAAAACAATAGGTAATTAAGCACATCATATGATTTCAAAGGTGTTCATAAACCACAAAATCTAGTAAGAGACTATAATAGTTTTAACCTTTGATTTGAAATGAGTTTGATCCAAGGGCTTCGTGTGATTTAAATATACCTAATACCTATTAAAGTAGTAAAAAACAATAGGTAATTAAGCACATGAAATGATTTGAAAGGTGTTTATACACCACAAAATCTCGTAAGAGACTATGATTGTTTTAACCTTTGATTTGACATGAGTTTGATCCAAGGGCTTCATATGATTTCTATATACCTAATACCTATTCAAGGAGTCAAAAACATTAGGTAATTAAGCACATCAAATGATGTGAAAGGTGTTCATACACCACTAAATCTCGTAAGAGACTATGATAGTTTTAACCTTTGATTTGAAATGAGTTTGATCCAAAGGCTACATATCATTTAAATATACCTAATACCTATTCAAGGAATCTAAAATAATAGGTAATTAAGCACATGAAATGATTTGAAAGGTGTTCATACACCAAAAAATCTCGTAAGAGACTATGATAGTTTTAACCTTTGATTTGACATGAGTTTGATCCAAGGGCTTCATATGATTTCTATATACCTAATACCTATTCAAGGAGTCAAAAACATTAGGTAATTAAGCACATCAAATGATGTGAAAGGTGTTCATACTCCACTAAATCTCGTAAGAGAGTATGATAATTTTAACCTTTGCTTTGAAATGACTTTGATCCAAGGTCTTCATATGTTTTAAATATACCTCATACCTATAAAAGGACTCAAAAACAATAGGTAATTAAGCACATCAAGTGATTTGAAAGGTGTTCATACACCATAAAATCTTGTAAGAGACTATGATAGTTTTAACCTTTGATTTGAAATGAGTTTGATTAAAGGGCTACATATCATTTAAATATACCTAATACCTATTCAAGGAGTCAAAAACAATAGGTAATTAAGCACATCGAATGATTTGAAAGGTGTTCAGACACCACAAAATCTCGTAACAGACTATGATAGTTTTAACCGTTGATTTGAAATGAGTTTGATCCAAGGGCTTCATATATAACTAATACCTATGAAAGGAATAAAAAAATAGGTAATTAAGCACATCAAATGATTTGAAAGGTGTTCATACATCACTAATCTTGTAAGAGACTGATGGTTTTAAACCTTTGATTTGAAATGAGTTTGATCCAAGGGCTTCATATACTTTACATATACGTAATACCTATAAAAGGAATCAAAAACAATAGGCAATTAAGCAAATCAATTGATGTGAAAAGTGTTAATGCATCACAAAATCTCGTAAGAGACTATGATAGTTTTAACCTTTGTTTTAAAATGAGTTTGATCCAAGGGCTTCATATGCTTTACATATACCTAATACCTATTAAAGGATCAAAAACAATAGGTAATTAAGCACATCAAATGATTTGAAAGGTGTTCATCCACCACAAAATCTCGTAAGAGACTATGATAGTTTTAACCTTTGATTTGAAATGAGTTTGATCCAAGGGCTTCATAATCTAATAATATACCTAATACCTATTAAATGAGTCAAAAACAAAAGGTAATTAAGCATATCGAATGATTTGAAAGGTGTTCACACACCACAAAATCTCATAAGAGACTCTGATAGATATAACGTTTTATTTGAAATGAGTTTGATCCAAGGGCTTCGTATGATTTAAATATATCTAATATCTATTCAAGGAGTCAAAAACAATAGGTAATTAAGCAGATCAAATGATTTGAAAGGTGTTCGTACACCACAAAATCTCGTAAGAGACTATGATAGTTTTAACCTTTGATTTGAAATGAGTTTGATCTAAGGGCTTCATATCATTTAAATATACCTAATACCTATTCAAGGAGTCAAAAACAATAGGTAATTAAGCACATTAAGTTATTTGAAAGGTGTTCATACACCACAAATCTAGTAAGTAACTAATCGTTTTAACCTTTGATTTGAAATGAGTTTTGATCAAAAGGCTTCATATGCTTAAAATATACCTAATACCTATAAAAGGAGTCAAGAAAAATAGGTAATTAAGCAAATCAAATGATTTTAAACGTGTTCATACATCACAAAATCTCGTAAGTGACTTTGATAGTTGTAACCTTTGATTTGAAATGAGTTTGATCCAAGGGCTTCATATGCTTTACATATACCTAATACCTATTAATGGAGTCAAAAACAATAGGTAATTAAGCACATCAAATGATTTGAAATGTTTTCATACACCAAAAAATCTCGTAAGACACTATGATAGTTCCTTGAATTTGAAATGAGTTTGATCTAAGGGTTTCAAATGATTTAAATATACCTAATACCTATTCGAGGAGTTAAAAACAATAGGTTATTAAGCACATCAAATGATTTGAAAGGTGTTCATAAACCACAAAATCTCGTAAGAGACTATGATAGTTTTAACCTTTGATTTGAAATGAGTTTGATCCAAGGGCTTCATGTGATTTAAATATACCTAATACCTATTCAAGTAGTCAAAAACAATAGGTAATTAAGCACATGAAATGATTTGAAAGGTGTTCATACACCACAAAATCTCGTAAGAGACAATGATAATTTTAACCTTTGATTTGACATGAGTTTAATCCAAGGGCTTCATATGATTTCTATATACCTAATACCTATTCAAGGAGTCAAAAACATTAGGTAATTAGGCACATCAAATGATTTGAAAGGTGTTCATACAACATAAATCTCGTAAGAGAGTATGATAATTTTAACCTTCGATCTGAAATGAGTTTGATCCAAGGTCTTCATATGTTTTAAATATACCTCATACCTATAAAAGGAGTCAAAAACAATAGGTAATTAAGCACATCAAGTGATTTGAAAGGTGTTCATACACCATAAAATCTTGTAAGAGACTATGATAGTTTTAACCTTTGATTTGAAATGAGTTTGATCCAAGGGCTACATATCATTTAAATATACCTAATACCTATTCAAGGAGTCAAAAACTATAGGTAATTAAGCACATCAAATGATTTGAAAGGTGTTCATACACCAGAAAATCTCGTAAGAGACTATGATAGTTTTAACCGTTGATCTGAAATGAGTTTGATCCAAGGGCTTCATATATAACTAATACCTATGAAAGAGATCAAAAACAATAGGTAATTAAGCACATCAAATGATTTGAAAGGTGTTCATACATCACAAAATCTCGTAAGAGACTGATGGTTTTAAACCTTTGATTTGAAGTGAGTTTGATCAAAGGGCTTCATATACTTTACATATACCTAATACTTATAAAAGGAATAAAAAACAATAGGCAATTAAGCACATCAAATGATTTGAAAAGTGTTAATACATCACAAAATTTCGTAAGAGACTATGATAGTTTTAACCTTTGTTTTAAAATGAGCTTGATCCAAGGGCTTCATATGCTTTACATATACCTAATACCTATTAAAGGAGTAAAAAACAATAGGTAATTAAGCACATCAAAAGATTTGAAAGGTGTTCATCCACCACAAAATCTCGTAAGAGACTATGATATGTTTTACCCTTTGATTTGAAATGAGTTTGATCCAAGGGCTTCAGAATCTAAAAATATACCTAATACCTATTAAATGAGTCTAAAACAAAAGGTAATTAAGCATATCGAATGATTTGAAAGGTGCTCACACACCACAAAATCTCATAAGAGACTCTGATAGATTTAACGTTTAATTTGAAATGAGTTTGATCTAAGGGTTTCAAATGATTTAAATATACCTAATACCTATTCAAGAAGTCAAAAACGATAGGTAATTAAGCACATCAAATGATTTGAAAGGTGTTCATAAACCACAAAATCTCGTAAGAGACTATGATAGTTTTAACCTTTGATTTGAAATGAGTTTGATCCAAGGGATTCATATGCTTTACATATACCTAATACCTACGAAAGGAATCAAATACAATAGCAAATTAAGCACATCAAATGATTTGAAAGGTGTTCATACACCATAAAATCTTGTAAGAGACTATGATAGTTTTAACCTTTGATTTGAAATGAGTTTGATCCAAGGGCTACATAACATTTAAATATACCTAATACCTATTCAAGGAGTCAAAAACTATAGGTAATTAAGCACATCAAATGATTTGAAAGGTGTTCATACACCACAAAATCTCGTAAGAGACTATGATAGTTTTAACCGTTAATTTGAAATGAGTTTGATCCAAGGGCTTCATATATAACTAATACCTATGAAAGGAATCAAAAACAATAGGTAATTAAGCACATCAAATGATTTGAAAGGTGTTCATACATCACAAAATCTCGTAAGAGATTGATGGTTTTAAACCTTTGATTTGAAATGAGTTTGATCCAAGGGCTTCATATACTTTACATATACCTAATACTTATAAAAGGAATAAAAAACAATAGGCAATTAAGCACATCAAATGATTTGAAAAGTGTTAATACATCACAAAATTTCATAAGAGACTATGATAGTTTTAACCTTTGTTTTAAAATGATTTTGATCCAAGGGCTTCATATGCTTTACATATACCTAATACCTATTAAAGGAGTCAAAAACAATAGGTAATTAAGCACATCAAATGATTTGAAAGGTGTTAATCCACCACAAAATCTCGTAGGAGACTATGATATGTTTTAACCTTTGATTTGAAATGAGTTTGATCCAAGGGCTTCAGAATCTAAAAATATACCTAATACCTATTAAATGAGTCAAAAACAAAAGGTAATTAAGCATATCGAATGATTTGAAAGGTGTTCACACACCACAAAATCTCATAAGAGACTCTGATAGATTTAACGTTTTATTTGAAATGAGTTTGATCCAAGGGCTTCATATGATTTAAATATACCTAATACCTACTCAAGGAGTCAAAATCAATAGGAAATTAAGCACATCAAATTATTTGAAAGGTGTTCATACACAACAAAATCTCGTAACAGAGTATGAGTGTTTTAACCTTCGATTTGAAATGAGTTTGATCCAAGGGCTTCATATGATTGAAATATATCTAATACCTATTCAAGGAGTCAAAAACAATAGGTAATTAAGCAGATCAAATGATTTGAAAGGTGTTCATACACCACAAAATCTCGTAAGAGACTATGATAGTTTTAACCTTTGATTTGAAAGGAGTTGGATCCAAGGGCTTCATATCATTTAAATATACCTAATACCTATTCAAGGAGTCAAAAACAATAGGTAATTAAGCAGATCAAATGATTTGAAAGGTGTTCATACACCACAAAATCTCGTAAGAGACTATGATAGTTTTAACCTTTGATTTGAAAGGAGTTGGATCCAAGGGCTTCATATCATTTAAATATACCTAATACCTATTCAAGGAGTCAAAAACAATAGGTAATTAAGCACATTAAGTTATTTAAAAGGTGTTCATACACTACATAATATCGTAAGTAACTAATCGTTTTAACCTTTGATTTGAAATGAGTTTTGATCAAAAGGCTTCATATGCTTATAATATACTTAATACCTAGAAAAGGAGTCAAGAAAAATAGGTAATTAAGCACATCAAATGATTTTAAACGTGTTCATCCATCACAAAATCTCGTAAGAGACTATGATAGTTTAAACCTTCGATTTGAAATGAGTTTGATCCAAGGGCTTCATATGATTGAAATATATCTAATACCTATTCAAGGAGTCAAATACAATAGGTAATTAAGCACATCAAATGATTTGAAAGGTGTTCATACACCACAAAATCTCGTAAGAGACTATGATAGTTTTAACCTTTGATTTGAAATGAGTTTGATCCAAGGGCTTCATATCATTTAAATATACCTAATACCTATTCAAGGAGTCAAAAACAATAGGTAATTAAGCACATTAAGTTATTTGAAAGGCGTTCATACACCACAAAATCTCGTAAGTAACTAATCGTTTTAACCTTTGATTTGAAATGAGTTTTGATCAAAAGGCTTCATATGCTTAAAATATACCTAATACCCATAAAAGGAGTCAAGAAAAATAGGTAATTAAGCACATCAAATGATTTTAAACGTGTTCATACATCACAAAATCTCGTAAGAGACTTTGGTATTTTTAACCTTTGAGTTGAAATGAGTTTGATCCAAGGGCTTCATATGCTTTACATATACCTAATACCTATTAAAGGAGTCAAAAACAATAGGTAATTAAGCACATCAAATGATTTGAAAGGTTTTCATACACCAAAAAATCTCGTACGACACTATGATAGTTCCTTTAATTTGAAATGAGTTTGATCTAAGGGTTTCAAATGATTAAAATATACCTAATACCTATTCAAGGAGTCAAAAAAGATAGGTTATTAAGCACATCAAATGATTTGAAAGGTGTTCATAAACCACCAAATCTCGTAAGAGACTATGATAGTTTTAACCTTTGATTTGAAATGAGTTTGATCCAAGGGCTTCATGTGATTTAAATATACCTAATACCTATTCAAGTAGTCAAAAAAAATAGGTAATTAAGCACATGAAATGATTTAAAAGGTGTTCATACACCACAAAATCTCGTAAGAGACTATGGTAGTTTTAACCTTTGATTTGAAATGAGTTTGATCCAAGGCCTTCATGTGATTTAAATATACCTAATACCTATTCAAGTAGTCAAAAACTATAGGTAATTAAGCACATCAAGTGATTTGAAAGGTGTTCATACACCATAAAATCTTGTAAGAGACTATGGTAGTTTTAACCTTTGATTTGAAATGAGTTTGATCCAAGGGCTACATATCATTTAAATATACCTAATACCTATTCAAGGAGTAAAAAACTATAGGTAATTAAGCACATCAAATGATTTGAAAGGTGTTCATACACCACAAAATCTCGTAAGAGACTATGATAGTTTTAACCGTTGATTTGAAATGAGTTTGATCCAAGTGCTTCATATATAACTAATACCTATGAAAGGAATCAAAAACAATAGGTAATAAAGCACATCAAATGATTTGAAAGGTGTTCATACATCACAAAATCTCGTAAGAGACTGATGGTTTTAAACCTTTGATTTGAAATGAGTTTAATCCAAGGGCTTCATATACTTTACATATACCTAATACTTATAAAAGGAATAAAAAACAATAGGCAATTAAGCACATCAAATGATTTGAAAAGTGTTAATACATCACAAAATTTCGTAAGAGACTATGATAGTTTTAACCTTTGTTTTAAAATGAGTTTGATCCAAGGGCTTCATATGCTTTACATATACCTAATACCTATTAAAGGAGTCAAAAACAATAGGTAATTAAGCACATCAAATGATTGGAAAGGTGTTCATCCACCACAAAATCTCGTAAGAGACTATGATATGTTTTAACCTTTGATTTGAAATGAGTTTGATCCAAGGGCTTCAGAATCTAAAAATATACCTAATACCTATTAAATGAGTCAAAAACAAAAGGTAATTAAGCATATCGAATGATTTGAAAGGTGTTCACACACCACAAAATCTCATAAGAGACTCTGATAGATTTAACGTTTTATTTGAAATGAGTTTGATCCAAGGGCTTCATATAATTTAAATATACCTAATACCTATTCAAGGAGTCAAAACCAATAGGAAATTAAGCACATCAAATTATTTGAAAGGTGTTCATACACAACAAAATCTCGTAAGAGACTATGATAGTTTTAACCTTCGATTTGAAATGAGTTTGATCGAAGGGCTTCATATGATTGAAATATATCTAATACCTATTCAAGGAGTCAAACACAATAGGTAATTAAGCACATGAAATGATTTGAAAGGTGTTCATACACCACAAAATATCGTAAGAGACTTATAGTTTTAACCTTTGATTTGACATGAGTTTAATTAAGGGCTTCGTATGATTTCAATATACCTAATACCTATTCAAGGAGTCAAAAGCATTAAGTAATTAAGCACATCAAATGATGTGAAAGGTGTTCATACACCACAAAATCTCGTAAGAGAGTTTGATAATTTTAACCTTTGTTTTGAAATGACTTTGATCCAAGGTCTTCATATGTTTTAAATATACCTCATACCTATAAAAGGAGTCAAAAACAATAGTTAATTAAGCACATCAAGTGATTTGAAAGGTGTTCATACACAATAAAATCTTGTAAGAGACTATGATAGTTTTAACCGTTGATTTGAAATGAGTTTGATCCAAGGGCTTCATATATAACTAATACCTATGGAAGGAATCAAAAACAATAGGTAATTAAGCACATCAAATGATTTGAAAAGTGTACATCACAAAATCTCGTAAGAGACTGATGGTATTTAAACTTTTGATTTGAAATGAGTTTGATCCAAGGGCTTCATATACTTTACATATACCTAATACTTATAAAAGGAATAAAAAACAATAGGCAATTAAGCACATCAAATGATTTGAAAAGTGTTAATACATCACACAATCTAGTAAGAGACTATGATAGTTTTAACCCTTTGTTTTAAAATGAGTTTGATCCAAGGGCTTCATATGCTTTACATATACCTAATACCTATTCAAGGAGTCAAAAACAATAGGTAATTAAGCACATCATGTTATTTGAAAGGTGTTCATACACCACAAAATCTCGTAAGTAACTAATTGTTTTAATTTTTTGATTTGAAATGAGTTTTGATCAAAAGGCTTCATATGCTTAACATATACCTAATACCTATAAAAGGAGTCAAGAAAAATAGGTAATTAAGCACATCAAATGATTTTAAACGTGTTCATACATCACAAAATCTCGTAAGAGACTTTGATAGTTTTAACCTTTGATTTGAAATGAGTTTGATCAAAGGGCTTCATATGCTTTACATATACCTAATACCTATTAAAGGATTCAAAAACAATAGGTAATTAACCACATCAAATGATTTGAAAGGTTTTCATACACCAAAAAATCTCGTAAGACACTATGATAGTTCTCTTTAATTTGAGATGAGTTTGATCTAAGGGTTTCAAATGATTTAAATATACCTAATACCTATTCAAGGAATCAAAAACAATAGGTAATTAAGCACATCAAATGATTTGAAAGGTGTTCATAAACCACAAAATCTCGTAAGAGACTATGATAAGTTTTAACCTTTGATTTGAAATGAGTTTGATCCAAGGGCTACAGAATCTAAAAATATACCTAATACATATTAAATGAGTCAAAAACAAAAGGTAATTAAGCATATCGAATGATTTGAAAGGTGTTCACACACCACAAAATCTCATAAGAGACTCTGATAGATTTAACGTTTTATTTGAAATGAGTTTGATCCAAGGGCTTCATATGATTTAAATATACCTAATACCTATTCAAGGAGTCAAAATCAATAGGAAATTAAGCACGTCAAATTATTTGAAAGGTGTTCATACATCACAAAATCTCGTAAGAGACTTTGATAGTTTTAACCTTTGATTTGAAATGAGTTTGATCCAAGGGCTTCATATGCTTTACATATACCTAATACCTATTAAAGGAGTCAAAAACAATAGATAATTAACCACATCAAATGATTTGAAAGGTTTTCATACACCAAAAAATCTCGTAAGACACTATGATAGTTACTTTAATTAGAGATGAGTTTGATCTAAGGGTTTCAAATGATTTAAATATACCTAATACCTATTCAAGGAATCAAAAACAATAGGTAATTAAGCACATCAAATGATTTGAAAGGTGTTCATAAACCACAAAATCTCGTAAGAGACTATGATATGTTTTAACCTTTGATTTGAAATGAGTTTGATCCAAGGGCTTCAGAATCTAAAAATATACCTAATACATATTAAATGAGTCAAAAACAAAAGGTAATTAAGCATATCGAATGATTTGAAAGGTGTTCACACACCACAAAATCTCATAAGAGACTCTGATAGATTTAACGTTTTATTTGCAATGAGTTTGATCCCAGGGCTTCATATGATTTAAACATATCTAATACCTATTCAAGGAGTCAAAATCAATAGGAAATTAAGCACATCAAATTATTTGAAAGGTGTTCATACACAACAAAATCTCGTAAGAGACGATGATAGTTTTAACCTTGATTTGAAATGAGTTTGATCAAAGGGCTTCATATGATTTAAATATACCTAATACCTATTCAAGGAGTCAAAAACAATAGGTAATTAAGCAGATCAAATGATTTGAAAGGTGTTCATACACCACAAAATCTCGTAAGAGACTATGATAGTTTTAACCTTTGATTTGAAATGAGTTTGATCCAAGGGCTTCATATCATTTAAATATACCTAATACCTATTCAAGGAGTCAAAAACAATAGTTAATTAAGCACATCAAGTTATTTGAAAGGTGTTCATACGCCACAAAATCTCGTAAGTAACTAATCGTTTTAACCTTTGATTTGAAATGAGTTTTGATCAAAAGGCTTCATATGCTTAAAATATACCTAATACCTATAAAAGGAGTCAAGAAAAATAGGTAATTAAGCACATCAAATGATTTTAAACGTGTTCATACATCACAAAATCTCGTAAGAGACTTTGATAGTTTTAACCTTTGATTTGAAATGAGTTTGATCCAAGGGCTTCATATGCTTTACATACACCTAATACCTATTAAAGGAGTCAAAAACAATAGGTAATTAACCACATCAAATGATTTGAAAGGTTTTCATACACCAAAAAATCTCGTAAGACACTATGATAGTTCCTTTAATTTGAGATGAGTTTGATCTAAGGGTTTCAAATGATTTAAATATTCCTAATACCTATTCAAGGAATCAAAAACAATAGGTAATTAAGCACATCAAATGATTTGAAAGGTGTTCATAAACCACAAAATCTCGTAAGAGACTATGATATGTTTTAACCTTTGATTTGAAATGAGTTTGATCCAAGGGCTTCAGATGATCTAAAAATATACCTAATACATATTAAATGAGTCAAAAACAAAAGGTAATTAAGCATATCGAATGATTTGAAAGGTGTTCACACACCACAAAATCTCATAAGAGACTCTGATAGATTTAACGTTTTATTTGAAATGAGTTTGATCCAAGGGCTTCATATGATTTAAATATACCTAATAACTATTCAAGGAGTCAAAATCAATAGGAAATTAAGCACATCAAATTATTTGAAAGGTGTTCATACACAACAAAATCTCGTAAGAGACTATGATAGTTTTAACCTTCGATTTGAAATGAGTTTGATCCAAGGGCTTCATATGATTGAAATATATCTAATACCTATTCAAGGAGTCAAAAACAATAGGTAATTAAGCAGATCAAATGATTTGAAAGGTGTTCATACACCACAAAATCTCGTAAGAGACTATGATAGTTTTAACCTTTGATTTGAAATGAGTTTGATCCAAGGGCTTCATATCATTTAAATATACCTAATACCTATTCAAGGAGTCAAAAACAATAGGTAATTAAGCACATCAAGTTTTTTGAAAGGTGTTCATACACCACAAAATCTCGTAAGAGAGTATGATAATTTTTACCTTTGATTAGAAATGAGTTTTATCCAAGGTCTTCATATGCTTTAAATATACCTAATACCTATAAAAGGAGTAAAAAACAATAGATAATTAAGCAAATCAAGTGATTTGAAAGGTGTTCATACACCAAAAAATCTCATAAGAGACTATGATAGTTTTAACTTTTGAATTGAAATGAGTTTGATCCAAGGGCTACATATTATTTAAATATACCTAATACCTATTCAAGGAGTCAAAAACAAGGTAATTAAGAATAAATGATTTGAAAGGTGTATAATAAAAATGAGAAGAGATTATATTTTTTATTTATTTAAATGGGAAAATAGGTAATTAAGCACATCAAATGATTTTGAAAGGTGTTCATACATCACAAAATCTCGTAAGAGACTATGATAGTTTTAACCTTTAATTTGAAATGAGTTTGATCCAAGGACTTCATATGATTTAAATATACCTAATACCTAATCAAGGAGTCAAAAAAAATAGGTAATTAAGCAATTTAAATGATTTGAAAGGTGTTCATACACCACAAAATCTCGTAAGAGACTATGATAGTTTTAACCTTTGATTTGAACTGAGTTTGTAAGAAGGGATTCATATCATTTAAATATACCTAATACCTATTCAAGGAGTCAAAAACAATAGGTAATTAAAGCACATCAAGTGATTTGAAAGGTGTTCATACACCACAAAATCTCGTAAGTGACTAATCATTTTCACCTTTGATTTGAAATGAGTTTTGATCAAAGGGCTTCATATGCTTAAAATATACCTAATACTTATTAAAGGAGTCAAAAACAATAGGTAATTAAGCACATCAAATGATGTGAAAGGTGTTCATACACCACAAAATCTCGTAAGAGACTATGATAGTTTTAACTTTTGATTTGAAATGAGTTTGATCCAAGGGCTACATATCATTTAAATATACCTAATACCTATTCAAGGAGTCAAAAACAATAGGTAATTAAGCACATCAAATGATTTGAAAGGTGTTCATACACTAAAAAGTCTCGTAAGAGACTATGATTGTTCCTTTAATTTGAAATGAGTTTGATCCAAGGGTTTCATATGATTTAATTATACCTAATACCTATTCAAGGAGTCCAAAACAATATGTAATTAAGCACATCAAATGATTTGAAAGGTGTTCATACACCACAAAATCTCGTAAGAGACTATGATAGTTTTAACCTTCGATTTGAAATGAGTTTTATCCAAGGGCTTCATATGATTTAAGTATACCTAATACCTATTTAAGTAGTCAAAAACAATAGGTAATTCAGCACATCAAATGATTTGAAAGGTGTTCATACACCACAAAATCTGGTAAGAGACTATAATAGTTTTAACCTTTGATTTGAAATGAGTTTGATTCAAGGGCTTCATATGATTTCAATATACCTAATACCTATTCAAGGAGTCAAAAACAATAGGTAATTAAGCACATCAAATGATTTGAAAGGTGTTCATACCCACAAAATCTCGTAAGAGAGTATGATAATTTTTACCTTTGATTAGAAATGAGTTTTATCCAAGGTCTTCATATGCTTTAAATATACCTAATACCTATAAAAGGAGTAAAAAACAATAGATAATTAAGCACATCAAGTGATTTGAAAGGTGTTCATACACCAAAAAATCTCATAAGAGACTATGATAGTTTTAACTTTTGATTCGAAATGAGTTTGATCCAAGGGCTACATATTATTTAAATATACCTAATACGTATTCAAGGAGTCAAAAACAATAGGTAATTAAGCACATCAAATGATTTGAAAGGTGTTCATACATCACAAAATCGAGTAAGAGACTATGATAGTTTTAACCTTTAATTTGAAATGAGTTTGATCCAAGGGCTTCATATGATTTAAATATACCTAATACCTATTCAAGGAGTTAAAAACAATAGGTAATTAAGCACATCAAATGATTTTAAAGGTGTTCATACATCACAAAATCTCGTAAGAGACTATGATAGTTTTAACCTTTGATTTGAACTGAGTTAGTACCAAGGGATTCATATCATTTAAATTTACCTAATACCTATTCAAGGAGTCAAAAACAATATGTAATTAAAGAACATCAAGTGATTTGAAAGGTGTTCATACACCACAAAATCTCGTAAGAGAGTATGATAGTTTTAACCTTTGATTTGAAATGAGTGTTATTCAAGGGCTTCATATGATTTAAATATACCTAATACCTATAAAAGGAGTAAAAAAAATAGGTAATTTAGCACATCAAATGATTTTGAAAGGTGTTCATACATCACAAAATCTCGTAAGAGACTATGATAGTTTTAACCTTTAATTTGAAATGAGTTTGATCCAAGGGCTTCATATGATTTAAATATACCTAATACCTATTCAAGGAGTTAAAAACAATAGGTAATTAAGCACATCAAATGATTTTAAAGGTGTTCATACATCACAAAATCTCGTAAGAGACTATGATAGTTTTAACCTTTGATTTGAACTGAGTTAGTACCAAGGGATTCATATCATTTAAATTTACCTAATACCTATTCAAGGAGTCAAAAACAATATGTAATTAAAGAACATCAAGTGATTTGAAAGGTGTTCATACACCACAAAATCTCGTACGAGAGTATGATAATTTTAACCTTTGATTAGAAATGTGTTTGATCCAAGGTCTCCATATGCTTTAAATATACCTAATACCTATAAAAGGAGTCAAAAACAATAGATAATTAAGCTCATCAAGTGATTTGAAAGGTGTTCATACACCACAAAATCTCGTAAGAGACTATGATAGTTTTAACTTTTGATTTGAAATGAGTTTCATCCAAGGGCTACATATCATTTAAATATACCTAATACCTATTCAAGGAGTAAAAAAAAATAGGTAATTAAGCACATCAAATGATTTTGAAAGGTGTTCATACATCACAAAATCTCGTAAGAGACTATGATAGTTTTAACCTTTAATTTGAAATGAGTTTGATCCAAGGACTTCATATGATTTAAATATACCTAATACCTATTCAAGGAGTCAAAAAAAATAGGTAATTAAGCACATCAAATGATTTGAAAGGTGTTCATACACTAAAAAGTCTCGTAAGAGACTATGATTGTTCCTTTAATTTGAAATGAGTTTGATCCAAGGGTTTCATATGATTTAATTATACCTAATACCTATTCAAGGAGTCCAAAACAATATGTAATTAAGCACATCAAATGATTTGAAAGGTGTTCATACACCACAAAATCTCGTAAGAGACTATGATAGTTTTAACCTTCGATTTGAAATGAGTTTTATCCAAGGGCTTCATATGATTTAAGTATACCTAATACCTATTTAAGTAGTCAAAAACAATAGGTAATTCAGCACATCAAATGATTTGAAAGGTGTTCATACACCACAAAATCTGGTAAGAGACTATAATAGTTTTAACCTTTGATTTGAAATGAGTTTGATTCAAGGGCTTCATATGATTTCAATAT
Organism: Patellifolia procumbens; assembly: GCA_947645195.1. Classification (NCBI taxonomy): domain Eukaryota; kingdom Viridiplantae; phylum Streptophyta; class Magnoliopsida; order Caryophyllales; family Amaranthaceae; genus Patellifolia; species Patellifolia procumbens. The sequence continues at coordinate 151,527 of CANSGD010000427.1, forward strand.
ACCTAATACCTATTCAAGGAGTCAAAAACAATAGGTAATTAAGCACATCAAATGATTTGAAAGGTGTTCATACCCACAAAATCTCGTAAGAGAGTATGATAATTTTTACCTTTGATTAGAAATGAGTTTTATCCAAGGTCTTCATATGCTTTAAATATACCTAATACCTATAAAAGGAGTAAAAAACAATAGATAATTAAGCACATCAAGTGATTTGAAAGGTGTTCATACACCAAAAAATCTCATAAGAGACTATGATAGTTTTAACTTTTGATTCGAAATGAGTTTGATCCAAGGGCTACATATTATTTAAATATACCTAATACGTATTCAAGGAGTCAAAAACAATAGGTAATTAAGCACATCAAATGATTTGAAAGGTGTTCATACATCACAAAATCGAGTAAGAGACTATGATAGTTTTAACCTTTAATTTGAAATGAGTTTGATCCAAGGGCTTCATATGATTTAAATATACCTAATACCTATTCAAGGAGTTAAAAACAATAGGTAATTAAGCACATCAAATGATTTTAAAGGTGTTCATACATCACAAAATCTCGTAAGAGACTATGATAGTTTTAACCTTTGATTTGAACTGAGTTAGTACCAAGGGATTCATATCATTTAAATTTACCTAATACCTATTCAAGGAGTCAAAAACAATATGTAATTAAAGAACATCAAGTGATTTGAAAGGTGTTCATACACCACAAAATCTCGTAAGAGAGTATGATAGTTTTAACCTTTGATTTGAAATGAGTGTTATTCAAGGGCTTCATATGATTTAAATATACCTAATACCTATAAAAGGAGTAAAAAAAAATAGGTAATTTAGCACATCAAATGATTTTGAAAGGTGTTCATACATCACAAAATCTCGTAAGAGACTATGATAGTTTTAACCTTTAATTTGAAATGAGTTTGATCCAAGGGCTTCATATGATTTAAATATACCTAATACCTATTCAAGGAGTTAAAAACAATAGGTAATTAAGCACATCAAATGATTTTAAAGGTGTTCATACATCACAAAATCTCGTAAGAGACTATGATAGTTTTAACCTTTGATTTGAACTGAGTTAGTACCAAGGGATTCATATCATTTAAATTTACCTAATACCTATTCAAGGAGTCAAAAACAATATGTAATTAAAGAACATCAAGTGATTTGAAAGGTGTTCATACACCACAAAATCTCGTACGAGAGTATGATAATTTTAACCTTTGATTAGAAATGTGTTTGATCCAAGGTCTCCATATGCTTTAAATATACCTAATACCTATAAAAGGAGTCAAAAACAATAGATAATTAAGCTCATCAAGTGATTTGAAAGGTGTTCATACACCACAAAATCTCGTAAGAGACTATGATAGTTTTAACTTTTGATTTGAAATGAGTTTCATCCAAGGGCTACATATCATTTAAATATACCTAATACCTATTCAAGGAGTAAAAAAAAATAGGTAATTAAGCACATCAAATGATTTTGAAAGGTGTTCATACATCACAAAATCTCGTAAGAGACTATGATAGTTTTAACCTTTAATTTGAAATGAGTTTGATCCAAGGACTTCATATGATTTAAATATACCTAATACCTATTCAAGGAGTCAAAAAAATAGGTAATTAAGCAATTCAAATGATTTGAAAGGTGTTCATACACCACAAAATCTCGTAAGAGACTATGATAGTTTTAACCTTTGATTTCAACAGAGTTTGTAAGAAGGGATTCATATCATTTAAATATACCTAATACCTATTCAAGGAGTCAAAAACAATTGGTAATTAAAGCACATCAAGTGATTTGAAAGGTGTTCATACACCACAAAATCTCGTAAGTGACTAATCATTTTCACCTTTGATTTGAAATGAGTTTTGATCAAAGGGCTTCATATGCTTAAAATATACCTAATACTTATTAAAGGAGTCAAAAACAATAGGTAATTAAGCACATCAAATGATGTGAAAGGTGTTCATACACCACAAAATCTCGTAAGAGACTATGATAGTTTTAACTTTTGATTTGAAATGAGTTTGATCCAAGGGCTACATATCATTTAAATATACCTAATACCTATTCAAGGAGTCAAAAACAATAGGTAATTAAGCACATCAAATGATTTGAAAGGTGTTCATACACTAAAAAGTCTCGTAAGAGACTATGATTGTTTCCTTTAATTTGAAATGAGTTTGATCCAAGGGTTTCATATGATTTAATTATACCTAATACCTATTCAAGGAGTCCAAAATAATATGTAATTAAGCACATCAAATGATTTGAAAGGTGTTCATACACCACAAAATCTCGTAAGAGACTATGATAGTTTTAACCTTCGATTTGAAATGAGTTTTATCCAAGGGCTTCATATGATTTAAGTATACCTAATACCTATTTAAGTAGTCAAAAACAATAGGTAATTCAGCACATCAAATGATTTGAAAGGTGTTCATACACCACAAAATCTGGTAAGAGACTATAATAGTTTTAACCTTTGATTTGAAATGAGTTTGATTCAAGGGCTTCATATGATTTCAATATACCTAATACCTATTCAAGGAGTCAAAAACAATAGGTAATTAAGCACATCAAATGATTTGAAAGGTGTTCATACCCACAAAATCTCGTAAGAGAGTATGATAATTTGGACCTTTGATTAGAAATGAGTTTTATCCAAGGTCTTCATATGCTTTAAATATACCTAATACCTATAAAAGGAGTAAAAAACAATAGATAATTAAGCACATCAAGTGATTTGAAAGGTGTTCATACACCAAAAAATCTCATAAGAGACTATGATAGTTTTAACTTTTGATTCGAAATGAGTTTGATCCAAGGGCTACATATTATTTAAATATACCTAATACGTATTCAAGGAGTCAAAAACAATAGGTAATTAAGCACATCAAATGATTTGAAAGGTGTTCATACATCACAAAATCGAGTAAGAGACTATGATAGTTTTAACCTTTAATTTGAAATGAGTTTGATCCAAGGGCTTCATATGATTTAAATATACCTAATACCTATTCAAGGAGTTAAAAACAATAGGTAATTAAGCACATCAAATGATTTTAAAGGTGTTCATACATCACAAAATCTCGTAAGAGACTATGATAGTTTTAACCTTTGATTTGAACTGAGTTAGTACCAAGGGATTCATATCATTTAAATTTACCTAATACCTATTCAAGGAGTCAAAAACAATATGTAATTAAAGAACATCAAGTGATTTGAAAGGTGTTCATACACCACAAAATCTCGTAAGAGAGTATGATAATTTTAACCTTTGATTAGAAATGTGTTTGATCCAAGGTCTCCATATGCTTTAAATATACCTAATACCTATAAAAGGAGTCAAAAACAATAGATAATTAAGCTCATCAAGTGATTTGAAAGGTGTTCATACACCACAACATCTCGTAAGAGACTATGATAGTTTTAACTTTTGATTTGAAATGAGTTTCATCCAAGGGCTACATATCATTTAAATATACCTAATACCTATTCAAGGAGTAAAAAAAAATAGGTAATTAAGCACATCAAATGATTTTGAAAGGTGTTCATACATCACAAAATCTCGTAAGAGACTATGATAGTTTTAACCTTTAATTTGAAATGAGTTTGATCCAAGGACTTCATATGATTTAAATATACCTAATACCTATTCAAGGAGTCAAAAAAAATAGGTAATTAAGCAATTCAAATGATTTGAAAGGTGTTCATACACCACAAAATCTCGTAAGAGACTATGATAGTTTTAACCTTTGATTTGAACTGAGTTTGTAAGAAGGGATTCATATCATTTAAATATACCTAATACCTATTCAAGGAGTCAAAAACAATTGGTAATTAAAGCACATCAAGTGATTTGAAAGGTGTTCATACACCACAAAATCTCGTAAGTGACTAATCATTTTCACCTTTGATTTGAAATGAGTTTTGATCAAAGGGCTTCATATGCTTAAAATATACCTAATACTTATTAAAGGAGTCAAAAACAATAGGTAATTAAGCACATCAAATGATGTGAAAGGTGTTCATACACCACAAAATCTCGTAAGAGACTATGATAGTTTTAACTTTTGATTTGAAATGAGTTTGATCCAAGGGCTACATATCATTTAAATATACCTAATACCTATTCAAGGAGTCAAAAACAATAGGTAATTAAGCACATCAAATGATTTGAAAGGTGTTCATACACTAAAAAGTCTCGTAAGAGACTATGATTGTTCCTTTAATTTGAAATGAGTTTGATCCAAGGGTTTCATATGATTTAATTATACCTAATACCTATTCAAGGAGTCCAAAACAATATGTAATTAAGCACATCAAATGATTTGAAAGGTGTTCATACACCACAAAATCTCGTAAGAGACTATGATAGTTTTAACCTTCGATTTGAAATGAGTTTTATCCAAGGGCTTCATATGATTTAAGTATACCTAATACCTATTTAAGTAGTCAAAAACAATAGGTAATTCAGCACATCAAATGATTTGAAAGGTGTTCATACACCACAAAATCTGGTAAGAGACTATAATAGTTTTAACCTTTGATTTGAAATGAGTTTGATTCAAGGGCTTCATATGATTTCAATATACCTAATACCTATTCAAGGAGTCAAAAACAATAGGTAATTAAGCACATCAAATGATTTGAAAGGTGTTCATACCCACAAAATCTCGTAAGAGAGTATGATAATTTTGACCTTTGATTAGAAATGAGTTTGATCCAAGGTCTTCATATGCTTTAAATATACCTAATACCTATAAAAGGAGTAAAAAACAATAGATAATTAAGCACATCAAGTGATTTGAAAGGTGTTCATACACCAAAAAATCTCATAAGAGACTATGATAGTTTTAACTTTTGATTTGAAATGAGTTTGATCCAAGGGCTACATATTATTTAAATATACCTAATACGTATTCAAGGAGTCAAAAACAATAGGTAATTAAGCACATCAAATGATTTGAAAGGTGTTCATACATCACAAAATCGAGTAAGAGACTATGATAGTTTTAACCTTTAATTTGAAATGAGTTTGATCCAAGGGCTTCATATGATTTAAATATACCTAATACCTATTCAAGGAGTTAAAAACAATAGGTAATTAAGCACATCAAATGATTTTAAAGGTGTTCATACATCACAAAATCTGGTAAGAGACTATGATAGTTTTAACCTTTGATTTGAACTGAGTTAGTACCAAGGGATTCAAATCATTTAAATTTACCTAATACCTATTCAAGGAGTCAAAAATAATATGTAATTAAAGAACATCAAGTGATTTGAAAGGTGTTCATACACCACAAAATCTCGTAAGAGAGTATGATAATTTTAACCTTTGATTAGAAATGTGTTTGATCCAAGGTCTCCATATGCTTTAAATATACCTAATACCTATAAAAGGAGTAAAAAACAATAGATAATTAAGCTCATCAAGTGATTTGAAAGGTGTTCATACACCACAAAATCTCGTAAGAGACTATGATAGTTTTAACTTTTGATTTGAAATGAGTTTCATCCAAGGGCTACATATCATTTAAATATACCTAATACCTATTCAAGGAGTAAAAAAAAATAGGTAATTTAGCACATCAAATGATTTTTGAAAGGTGTTCATACATCACAAAATCTCGTAAGAGACTATGATAGTTTTAACCTTTAATTTGAAATGAGTTTGATCCAAGGACTTCATATGATTTAAATATACCTAATACCTATTCAAGGAGTAAAAAAAAATAGGTAATTAAGCAATTCAAATGATTTGAAAGGTGTTCATACACCACAAAATCTCGTAAGAGACTATGATAGTTTTAACCTTTGATTTGAACTGAGTTTGTAAGAAGGGATTCATATCATTTAAATATACCTAATACCTATTCAAGGAGTCAAAAACAATAGGTAATTAAAGCACATCAAGTGATTTGAAAGGTGTTCATACACCACAAAATCTCGTAAGTGACTAATCATTTTCACCTTTGATTTGAAATGAGTTTTGATCAAAGGGCTTCATATGCTTAAAATATACCTAATACTTATTAAAGGAGTCAAAAACAATAGGTAATTAAGCACATCAAATGATGTGAAAGGTGTTCATACACCACAAAATCTCGTAAGAGACTATGATAGTTTTAACTTTTGATTTGAAATGAGTTTGATCCAAGGGCTACATATCATTTAAATATACCTAATACCTATTCAAGGAGTCAAAAACAATAGGTAATTAAGCACATCAAATGATTTGAAAGGTGTTCATACACTAAAAAGTCTCGTAAGAGACTATGATTGTTCCTTTAATTTGAAATGAGTTTGATCCAAGGGTTTCATATGATTTAATTATACCTAATACCTATTCAAGGAGTCCAAAACAATATGTAATTAAGCACATCAAATGATTTGAAAGGTGTTCATACACCACAAAATCTCGTAAGAGACTATGATAGTTTTAACCTTCGATTTGAAATGAGTTTTATCCAAGGGCTTCATATGATTTAAGTATACCTAATACCTATTTAAGTAGTCAAAAACAATAGGTAATTCAGCACATCAAATGATTTGAAAGGTGTTCATACACCACAAAATCTGGTAAGAGACTATAATAGTTTTAACCTTTGATTTGAAATGAGTTTGATTCAAGGGCTTCATATGATTTCAATATACCTAATACCTATTCAAGGAGTCAAAAACAATAGGTAATTAAGCACATCAAATGATTTGAAAGGTGTTCATACCCACAAAATCTCGTAAGAGAGTATGATAATTTTGACCTTTGATTAGAAATGAGTTTGATCCAAGGTCTTCATATGCTTTAAATATACCTAATACCTATAAAAGGAGTAAAAAACAATAGATAATTAAGCACATCAAGTGATTTGAAAGGTGTTCATACACCAAAAAATCTCATAAGAGACTATGATAGTTTTAACTTTTGATTTGAAATGAGTTTGATCCAAGGGCTACATATATTTAAATATACCTAATACGTATTCAAGGAGTCAAAAACAATAGGTAATTAAGCACATCAAATGATTTGAAAGGTGTTCATACATCACAAAATCGAGTAAGAGACTATGATAGTTTTAACCTTTAATTTGAAATGAGTTTGATCCAAGGGCTTCATATGATTTAAATATACCTAATACCTATTCAAGGAGTTAAAAACAATAGGTAATTAAGCACATCAAATGATTTTAAAGGTGTTCATACATCACAAAATCTCGTAAGAGACTATGATAGTTTTAACCTTTGATTTGAACTGAGTTTGTACCAAGGGATTCATATCATTTAAATTTACCTAATACCTATTCAAGGAGTCAAAAACAATATGTAATTAAAGAACATCAAGTGATTTGAAAGGTGTTCATACACCACAAAATCTCGTAAGAGAGTATGATAATTTTAACCTTTGATTAGAAATGTGTTTGATCCAAGGTCTCCATATGCTTTAAATATACCTAATACCTATAAAAGGAGTCAAAAACAATAGATAATTAAGCTCATCAAGTGATTTGAAAGGTGTTCATACACCACAAAATCTCGTAAGAGACTATGATAGTTTTAACTTTTGATTTGAAATGAGTTTCATCCAAGGGCTACATATCATTTAAATATACCTAATACCTATTCAAGGAGTAAAAAAAAATAGGTAATTTAGCACATCAAATGATTTTGAAAGGTGTTCATACATCACAAAATCTCGTAAGAGACTATGATAGTTTTAACCTTTAATTTGAAATGAGTTTGATCCAAGGACTTCATATGATTTAAATATACCTAATACCTATTCAAGGAGTCAAAAAAATAGGTAATTAAGCAATTCAAATGATTTGAAAGGTGTTCATACACCACAAAATCTCGTAAGAGACTATGATAGTTTTAACCTTTGATTTGAACTGAGTTTGTAAGAAGGGATTCATATCATTTAAATATACCTAATACCTATTCAAGGAGTCAAAAACAATAGGTAATTAAAGCACATCAAGTGATTTGAAAGGTGTTCATACACCACAAAATCTCGTAAGTGACTAATCATTTTCACCTTTGATTTGAAATGAGTTTTGATCAAAGGGCTTCATATGCTTAAAATATACCTAATACTTATTAAAGGAGTCAAAAACAATAGGTAATTAAGCACATCAAATGATGTGAAAGGTGTTCATACACCACAAAATCTCGTAAGAGACTATGATAGTTTTAACTTTTGATTTGAAATGAGTTTGATCCAAGGGCTACATATCATTTAAATATACCTAATACCTATTCAAGGAGTCAAAAACAATAGGTAATTAAGCACATCAAATGATTTGAAAGGTGTTCATACACTAAAAAGTCTCGTAAGAGACTATGATTGTTCCTTTAATTTGAAATGAGTTTGATCCAAGGGTTTCATATGATTTAATTATACCTAATACCTATTCAAGGAGTCCAAAACAATATGTAATTAAGCACATCAAATGATTTGAAAGGTGTTCATACACCACAAAATCTCGTAAGAGACTATGATAGTTTTAACCTTCGATTTGAAATGAGTTTTATCCAAGGGCTTCATATGATTTAAGTATACCTAATACCTATTTAAGTAGTCAAAAACAATAGGTAATTCAGCACATCAAATGATTTGAAAGGTGTTCATACACCACAAAATCTGGTAAGAGACTATAATAGTTTTAACCTTTGATTTGAAATGAGTTTGATTCAAGGGCTTCATATGATTTCAATATACCTAATACCTATTCAAGGAGTCAAAAACAATAGGTAATTAAGCACATCAAATGATTTGAAAGGTGTTCATACCCACAAAATCTCGTAAGAGAGTATGATAATTTTGACCTTTGATTAGAAATGAGTTTGATCCAAGGTCTTCATATGCTTTAAATATACCTAATACCTATAAAAGGAGTAAAAAACAATAGATAATTAAGCACATCAAGTGATTTGAAAGGTGTTCATACACCAAAAAATCTCATAAGAGACTATGATAGTTTTAACTTTTGATTTGAAATGAGTTTGATCCAAGGGCTACATATTATTTAAATATACCTAATACGTATTCAAGGAGTCAAAAACAATAGGTAATTAAGCACATCAAATGATTTGAAAGGTGTTCATACATCACAAAATCGAGTAAGAGACTATGATAGTTTTAACCTTTAATTTGAAATGAGTTTGATCCAAGGGCTTCATATGATTTAAATATACCTAATACCTATTCAAGGAGTTAAAAACAATAGGTAATTAAGCACATCAAATGATTTTAAAGGTGTTCATACATCACAAAATCTCGTAAGAGACTATGATAGTTTTAACCTTTTATTTGAACTGAGTTTGTAAGAAGGGATTCATATCATTTAAATATACCTAATACCTATTCAAGGAGTCAAAAACAATAGGTAATTAAAGCACATCAAGTGATTTGAAAGGTGTTCATACACCACAAAATCTCGTAAGTGACTAATCATTTTCACCTTTGATTTGAAATGAGTTTTGATCAAAGGGCTTCATATGCTTAATATATACCTAATACTTATTAAAGGAGTCAAAAACAATAGGTAATTAAGCACATCAAATGATGTGAAAGGTGTTCATACACCACAAAATCTCGTAAGAGACTATGATAGTTTTAACTTTTGATTTGAAATGAGTTTGATCCAAGGGCACATATCATTTAAATATACCTAATACCTATTCAAGGAGTCAAAAACAATAGGTAATTAAGCACATCAAATGATTTGAAAGGTGTTCATACACAAAAAGTCTCGTAAGAGACTATGATGTTCCTTTAATTTGAAATGAGTTTGATCCAAGGGTTTCTATGATTTAATTATACCTAATACCTATTCAAGGAGTCCAAAACAATATGTAATTAAGCACATCAAATGATTTGAAAGGTGTTCATACACCACAAAATCTCGTAAGAGACTATGATAGTTTTAACCTTCGATTTGAAATGATTTTTATCCAAGGGCTTCATATGACTTAAGTATACCTAATACCTATTTAAGTAGTCAAAAACAATAGGTAATTCAGCACATCAAATGATTTGAAAGGTGTTCATACACCACAAAATCTGGTAAGAGACTATAATAGTTTTAACCATGATTTGAAATGAGTTTGATTCAAGGGCATATGATTTCAATATACCAATACCATTCAAGGAGAAAAACAATAGGAATTAAGCACATCAAATGATTTGAAAGGTGTTCATACCCACAAAATCCGTAAGCGAGATGATAATTTGACCTTGATTAGAAATGAGGGGAATAATGATTGAAATAGTTTATCCAAGCATAATTTCAAAACTAATACTATTAAGAGAAAAACAATAGGTAATTAACACATAAAGATTTGAAATGTAACAAAGGAATAATAAAACCTGACCATACAAACAAGAAAAAGAAATCCCACAAAATCTGTAAGGAGCATGATAATTTAACCTGATTAGAAATGAGTTTGATCCAAGGTCTTCATATGCTTTAAATATACCTAATACCTATAAAAGGAGTAAAAAACAATAGATAATTAAGCACATCAAGTGATTTGAAAGGTGTCCATACACCAAAAAATCTCATAAGAGACTATGATAGTTTTAACTTTTGATTTGAAATGAGTTTGATCCAAGGGCTACATATTATTTAAATATACCTAATACGTATTCAAGGAGTCAAAAACAATAGGTAATTAAGCACATCAAATGATTTGAAGAGATAAGGTGTTCATACATCACAAAATCGAGTAAGAGACTATGATAGTTTTAACCTTTAATTTGAAATGAGTTTGATCCAAGGGCTTCATATGATTTAAATATACCTTATACCTATTCAAGGAGTTAAAAACAATAGGTAATCAAGCACATCAAATGATTTTAAAGGTGTTCATACATCACAAAATCTCGTAAGAGACTATGATAGTTTTAACCTTTGATTTGAACTGAGTTAGTACCAAGGGATTCATATCATTTAAATTTACCTAATACCTATTCAAGGAGTCAAAAACAATATGTAATTAAAGAACATCAAGTGATTTGAAAGGTGTTCATACACCACAAAATCTCGTAAGAGAGTATGATAATTTTAACCTTTGATTAGAAATGTGTTTGATCCAAGGTCTCCATATGCTTTAAATATACCTAATACCTATAAAAGGAGTCAAAAACAATAGATAATTAAGCTCATCAAGTGATTTGAAAGGTGTTCATACACCACAAAATCTCGTAAGAGACTATGATAGTTTTAACTTTTGATTTGAAATGAGTTTCATCCAAGGGCTACATATCATTTAAATATACCTAATACCTATTCAAGGAGTAAAAAAAAAAGGTAATTTAGCACATCAAATGATTTTGAAAGGTGTTCATACATCACAAAATCTCGTAAGAGACTATGATAGTTTTAACCTTTAATTTGAAATGAGTTTGATCCAAGGACTTCATATGATTTAAATATACCTAATACCTATTCAAGGAGTCAAAAAAATAGGTAATTAAGCAATTCAAATGATTTGAAAGGTGTTCATACACCACAAAATCTCGTAAGAGACTATGATAGTTTTAACCTTTGATTTGAACTGAGTTTGTAAGAAGGGATTCATATCATTTAAATATACCTAATACCTATTCAAGGAGTCAAAAACAATAGGTAATTAAAGCACATCAAGTGATTTGAAAGGTGTTCATACACCACAAAATCTCGTAAGTGACTAATCATTTTCACCTTTGATTTGAAATGAGTTTTGATCAAAGGGCTTCATATGCTTAAAATATACCTAATACTTATTAAAGGAGTCAAAAACAATAGGTAATTAAGCACATCAAATGATGTGAAAGGTGTTCATACACCACAAAATCTCGTAAGAGACTATGATAGTTTTAACTTTTGATTTGAAATGAGTTTGATCCAAGGGCTACATATCATTTAAATATACCTAATACCTATTCAAGGAGTCAAAAACAATAGGTAATTAAGCACATCAAATGATTTGAAAGGTGTTCATACACTAAAAAGTCTCGTAAGAGACTATGATTGTTCCTTTAATTTGAAATGAGTTTGATCCAAGGGTTTCATATGATTTAATTATACCTAATACCTATTCAAGGAGTCCAAAACAATATGTAATTAAGCACATCAAATGATTTGAAAGGTGTTCATACACCACAAAATCTCGTAAGAGACTATGATAGTTTTAACCTTCGATTTGAAATGAGTTTTATCCAAGGGCTTCATATGATTTAAGTATACCTAATACCTATTTAAGTAGTCAAAAACAATAGGTAATTCAGCACATCAAATGATTTGAAAGGTGTTCATACACCACAAAATCTGGTAAGAGACTATAATAGTTTTAACCTTTGATTTGAAATGAGTTTGATTCAAGGGCTTCATATGATTTCAATATACCTAATACCTATTCAAGGAGTCAAAAACAATAGGTAATTAAGCACATCAAATGATTTGAAAGGTGTTCATACCCACAAAATCTCGTAAGAGAGTATGATAATTTTGACCTTTGATTAGAAATGAGTTTGATCCAAGGTCTTCATATGCTTTAAATATACCTAATACCTATAAAAGGAGTAAAAAACAATAGATAATTAAGCACATCAAGTGATTTGAAAGGTGTTCATACACCAAAAAATCTCATATGAGACTATGATAGTTTTAACTTTTGATTTGAAATGAGTTTGATCCAAGGGCTACATATTATTTAAATATACCTAATACGTATTCAAGGAGTCAAAAACAATAGGTAATTAAGCACATCAAATGATTTGAAAGGTGTTCATACATCACAAAATCGAGTAAGAGACTATGATAGTTTTAACCTTTAATTTGAAATGAGTTTGATCCAAGGGCTTCATATGATTTAAATATACCTAATACCTATTCAAGGAGTTAAAAACAATAGGTAATTAAGCACATCAAATGATTTTAAAGGTGTTCATACATCACAAAATCTCGTAAGAGACTATGATAGTTTTAACCTTTGATTTGAACTGAGTTTGTAAGAAGGGATTCATATCATTTAAATATACCTAATACCTATTCAAGGAGTCAAAAACAATAGGTAATTAAAGCACATCAAGTGATTTGAAAGGTGTTCATACACCACAAAATCTCGTAAGTGACTAATCATTTTCACCTTTGATTTGAAATGAGTTTTGATCAAAGGGCTTCATATGCTTAATATATACCTAATACTTATTAAAGGAGTCAAAAACAATAGGTAATTAAGCACATCAAATGATGTGAAAGGTGTTCATACACCACAAAATCTCGTAAGAGACTATGATAGTTTTAACTTTTGATTTGAAATGAGTTTGATCCAAGGGCTACATATCATTTAAATATACCTAATACCTATTCAAGGAGTCAAAAACAATAGGTAATTAAGCACATCAAATGATTTGAAAGGTGTTCATACACTAAAAAGTCTCGTAAGAGACTATGATTGTTCCTTTAATTTGAAATGAGTTTGATCCAAGGGTTTCATATGATTTAATTATACCTAATACCTATTCAAGGAGTCCAAAACAATATGTAATTAAGCACATCAAATGATTTGAAAGGTGTTCATACACCACAAAATCTCGTAAGAGACTATGATAGTTTTAACCTTCGATTTGAAATGAGTTTTATCCAAGGGCTTCATATGATTTAAGTATACCTAATACCTATTTAAGTAGTCAAAAACAATAGGTAATTCAGCACATCAAATGATTTGAAAGGTGTTCATACACCACAAAATCTGGTAAGAGACTATAATAGTTTTAACCTTTGATTTGAAATGAGTTTGATTCAAGGGCTTCATATGATTTCAATATACCTAATACCTATTCAAGGAGTCAAAAACAATAGGTAATTAAGCACATCAAATGATTTGAAAGGTGTTCATACCCACAAAATCTCGTAAGCGAGTATGATAATTTTGACCTTTGATTAGAAATGAGTTTGATCCAAGGTCTTCATATGCTTTAAATATACCTAATACCTATAAAAGGAGTAAAAAACAATAGATAATTAAGCACATCAAGTGATTTGAAAGGTGTCCATACACCAAAAAATCTCATAAGAGACTATGATAGTTTTAACTTTTGATTTGAAATGAGTTTGATCCAAGGGCTACATATTATTTAAATATACCTAATACGTATTCAAGGAGTCAAAAACAATAGGTAATTAAGCACATCAAATGATTTGAAAGGTGTTCATACATCACAAAATCGAGTAAGAGACTATGATAGTTTTAACCTTTAATTTGAAATGAGTTTGATCCAAGGGCTTCATATGATTTAAATATACCTTATACCTATTCAAGGAGTTAAAAACAATAGGTAATTAAGCACATCAAATGATTTTAAAGGTGTTCATACATCACAAAATCTCGTAAGAGACTATGATAGTTTTAACCTTTGATTTGAACTGAGTTAGTACCAAGGGATTCATATCATTTAAATTTACCTAATACCTATTCAAGGAGTCAAAAACAATATGTAATTAAAGAACATCAAGTGATTTGAAAGGTGTTCATACACCACAAAATCTCGTAAGAGAGTATGATAATTTTAACCTTTGATTAGAAATGTGTTTGATCCAAGGTCTCCATATGCTTTAAATATACCTAATACCTATAAAAGGAGTCAAAAACAATAGATAATTAAGCTCATCAAGTGATTTGAAAGGTGTTCATACACCACAAAATCTCGTAAGAGACTATGATAGTTTTAACTTTTGATTTGAAATGAGTTTCATCCAAGGGCTACATATCATTTAAATATACCTAATACCTATTCAAGGAGTAAAAAAAATAGGTAATTTAGCACATCAAATGATTTTGAAAGGTGTTCATACATCACAAAATCTCGTAAGAGACTATGATAGTTTTAACCTTTAATTTGAAATGAGTTTGATCCAAGGACTTCATATGATTTAAATATACCTAATACCTATTCAAGGAGTCAAAAAAAATAGGTAATTAAGCAATTCAAATGATTTGAAAGGTGTTCATACACCACAAAATCTCGTAAGAGACTATGATAGTTTTAACCTTTGATTTGAACTGAGTTTGTAAGAAGGGATTCATATCATTTAAATATACCTAATACCTATTCAAGGAGTCAAAAACAATAGGTAATTAAAGCACATCAAGTGATTTGAAAGGTGTTCATACACCACAAAATCTCGTAAGTGACTAATCATTTTCACCTTTGATTTGAAATGAGTTTTGATCAAAGGGCTTCATATGCTTAAAATATACCTAATACTTATTAAAGGAGTCAAAAACAATAGGTAATTAAGCACATCAAATGATGTGAAAGGTGTTCATACACCACAAAATCTCGTAAGAGACTATGATAGTTTTAACTTTTGATTTGAAATGAGTTTGATCCAAGGGCTACATATCATTTAAATATACCTAATACCTATTCAAGGAGTCAAAAACAATAGGTAATTAAGCACATCAAATGATTTGAAAGGTGTTCATACACTAAAAAGTCTCGTAAGAGACTATGATTGTTCCTTTAATTTGAAATGAGTTTGATCCAAGGGTTTCATATGATTTAATTATACCTAATACCTATTCAAGGAGTCCAAAACAATATGTAATTAAGCACATCAAATGATTTGAAAGGTGTTCATACACCACAAAATCTCGTAAGAGACTATGATAGTTTTAACCTTCGATTTGAAATGAGTTTTATCCAAGGGCTTCATATGATTTAAGTATACCTAATACCTATTTAAGTAGTCAAAAACAATAGGTAATTCAGCACATCAAATGATTTGAAAGGTGTTCATACACCACAAAATCTGGTAAGAGACTATAATAGTTTTAACCTTTGATTTGAAATGAGTTTGATTCAAGGGCTTCATATGATTTCAATATACCTAATACCTATTCAAGGAGTCAAAAACAATAGGTAATTAAGCACATCAAATGATTTGAAAGGTGTTCATACCCACAAAATCTCGTAAGAGAGTATGATAATTTTGACCTTTGATTAGAAATGAGTTTGATCCAAGGTCTTCATATGCTTTAAATATACCTAATACCTATAAAAGGAGTAAAAAACAATAGATAATTAAGCACATCAAGTGATTTGAAAGGTGTTCATACACCAAAAAATCTCATAAGAGACTATGATAGTTTTAACTTTTGATTTGAAATGAGTTTGATCCAAGGGCTACATATTATTTAAATATACCTAATACGTATTCAAGGAGTCAAAAACAATAGGTAATTAAGCACATCAAATGATTTGAAAGGTGTTCATACATCACAAAATCGAGTAAGAGACTATGATAGTTTTAACCTTTAATTTGAAATGAGTTTGATCCAAGGGCTTCATATGATTTAAATATACCTAATACCTATTCAAGGAGTTAAAAACAATAGGTAATTAAGCACATCAAATGATTTTAAAGGTGTTCATACATCACAAAATCTCGTAAGAGACTATGATAGTTTTAACCTTTGATTTGAACTGAGTTAGTACCAAGGGATTCATATCATTTAAATTTACCTAATACCTATTCAAGGAGTCAAAAACAATATGTAATTAAAGAACATCAAGTGATTTGAAAGGTGTTCATACACCACAAAATCTCGTAAGAGAGTATGATAATTTTAACCTTTGATTAGAAATGTGTTTGATCCAAGGTCTCCATATGCTTTAAATATACCTAATACCTATAAAAGGAGTCAAAAACAATAGATAATTAAGCTCATCAAGTGATTTGAAAGGTGTTCATACACCACAAAATCTCGTAAGAGACTATGATAGTTTTAACTTTTGATTTGAAATGAGTTTCATCCAAGGGCTACATATCATTTAAATATACCTAATACCTATTCAAGGAGTAAAAAAAATAGGTAATTTAGCACATCAAATGATTTTGAAAGGTGTTCATACATCACAAAATCTCGTAAGAGACTATGATAGTTTTAACCTTTAATTTGAAATGAGTTTGATCCAAGGACTTCATATGATTTAAATATACCTAATACCTATTCAAGGAGTCAAAAAAATAGGTAATTAAGCAATTCAAATGATTTGAAAGGTGTTCATACACCACAAAATCTCGTAAGAGACTATGATAGTTTTAACCTTTGATTTGAACTGAGTTTGTAAGAAGGGATTCATATCATTTAAATATACCTAATACCTATTCAAGGAGTCAAAAACAATAGGTAATTAAAGCACATCAAGTGATTTGAAAGGTGTTCATACACCACAAAATCTCGTAAGTGACTAATCATTTTCACCTTTGATTTGAAATGAGTTTTGATCAAAGGGCTTCATATGCTTAAAATATACCTAATACTTATTAAAGGAGTCAAAAACAATAGGTAATTAAGCACATCAAATGATGTGAAAGGTGTTCATACACCACAAAATCTCGTAAGAGACTATGATAGTTTTAACTTTTGATTTGAAATGAGTTTGATCCAAGGGCTACATATCATTTAAATATACCTAATACCTATTCAAGGAGTCAAAAACAATAGGTAATTAAGCACATCAAATGATTTGAAAGGTGTTCATACACTAAAAAGTCTCGTAAGAGACTATGATTGTTCCTTTAATTTGAAATGAGTTTGATCCAAGGGTTTCATATGATTTAATTATACCTAATACCTATTCAAGGAGTCCAAAACAATATGTAATTAAGCACATCAAATGATTTGAAAGGTGTTCATACACCACAAAATCTCGTAAGAGACTATGATAGTTTTAACCTTCGATTTGAAATGAGTTTTATCCAAGGGCTTCATATGATTTAAGTATACCTAATACCTATTTAAGTAGTCAAAAACAATAGGTAATTCAGCACATCAAATGATTTGAAAGGTGTTCATACACCACAAAATCTGGTAAGAGACTATAATAGTTTTAACCTTTGATTTGAAATGAGTTTGATTCAAGGGCTTCATATGATTTCAATATACCTAATACCTATTCAAGGAGTCAAAAACAATAGGTAATTAAGCACATCAAATGATTTGAAAGGTGTTCATACCCACAAAATCTCGTAAGCGAGTATGATAATTTTGACCTTTGATTAGAAATGAGTTTGATCCAAGGTCTTCATATGCTTTAAATATACCTAATACCTATAAAAGGAGTAAAAAACAATAGATAATTAAGCACATCAAGTGATTTGAAAGGTGTTCATACACCAAAAAATCTCATAAGAGACTATGATAGTTTTAACTTTTGATTTGAAATGAGTTTGATCCAAGGGCTACATATTATTTAAATATACCTAATACGTATTCAAGGAGTCAAAAACAATAGGTAATTAAGCACATCAAATGATTTGAAAGGTGTTCATACATCACAAAATCGAGTAAGAGACTATGATAGTTTTAACCTTTAATTTGAAATGAGTTTGATCCAAGGGCTTCATATGATTTAAATATACCTTATACCTATTCAAGGAGTTAAAAACAATAGGTAATTAAGCACATCAAATGATTTTAAAGGTGTTCATACATCACAAAATCTCGTAAGAGACTATGATAGTTTTAACCTTTGATTTGAACTGAGTTAGTACCAAGGGATTCATATCATTTAAATTTACCTAATACCTATTCAAGGAGTCAAAAACAATATGTAATTAAAGAACATCAAGTGATTTGAAAGGTGTTCATACACCACAAAATCTCGTAAGAGAGTATGATAATTTTAACCTTTGATTAGAAATGTGTTTGATCCAAGGTCTCCATATGCTTTAAATATACCTAATACCTATAAAAGGAGTCAAAAACAATAGATAATTAAGCTCATCAAGTGATTTGAAAGGTGTTCATACACCACAAAATCTCGTAAGAGACTATGATAGTTTTAACTTTTGATTTGAAATGAGTTTCATCCAAGGGCTACATATCATTTAAATATACCTAATACCTATTCAAGGAGTAAAAAAAAATAGGTAATTTAGCACATCAAATGATTTTGAAAGGTGTTCATACATCACAAAATCTCGTAAGAGACTATGATAGTTTTAACCTTTAATTTGAAATGAGTTTGATCCAAGGACTTCATATGATTTAAATATACCTAATACCTATTCAAGGAGTCAAAAAAAATAGGTAATTAAGCAATTCAAATGATTTGAAAGGTGTTCATACACCACAAAATCTCGTAAGAGACTATGATAGTTTTAACCTTTGATTTGAACTGAGTTTGTAAGAAGGGATTCATATCATTTAAATATACCTAATACCTATTCAAGGAGTCAAAAACAATAGGTAATTAAAGCACATCAAGTGATTTGAAAGGTGTTCATACACCACAAAATCTCGTAAGTGACTAATCATTTTCACCTTTGATTTGAAATGAGTTTTGATCAAAGGGCTTCATATGCTTAAAATATACCTAATACTTATTAAAGGAGTCAAAAACAATAGGTAATTAAGCACATCAAATGATGTGAAAGGTGTTCATACACCACAAAATCTCGTAAGAGACTATGATAGTTTTAACTTTTGATTTGAAATGAGTTTGATCCAAGGGCTACATATCATTTAAATATACCTAATACCTATTCAAGGAGTCAAAAACAATAGGTAATTAAGCACATCAAATGATTTGAAAGGTGTTCATACACTAAAAAGTCTCGTAAGAGACTATGATTGTTCCTTTAATTTGAAATGAGTTTGATCCAAGGGTTTCATATGATTTAATTATACCTAATACCTATTCAAGGAGTCCAAAACAATATGTAATTAAGCACATCAAATGATTTGAAAGGTGTTCATACACCACAAAATCTCGTAAGAGACTATGATAGTTTTAACCTTCGATTTGAAATGAGTTTTATCCAAGGGCTTCATATGATTTAAGTATACCTAATACCTATTTAAGTAGTCAAAAACAATAGGTAATTCAGCACATCAAATGATTTGAAAGGTGTTCATACACCACAAAATCTGGTAAGAGACTATAATAGTTTTAACCTTTGATTTGAAATGAGTTTGATTCAAGGGCTTCATATGATTTCAATATACCTAATACCTATTCAAGGAGTCAAAAACAATAGGTAATTAAGCACATCAAATGATTTGAAAGGTGTTCATACCCACAAAATCTCGTAAGAGAGTATGATAATTTTGACCTTTGATTAGAAATGAGTTTGATCCAAGGTCTTCATATGCTTTAAATATACCTAATACCTATAAAAGGAGTAAAAAACAATAGATAATTAAGCACATCAAGTGATTTGAAAGGTGTTCATACACCAAAAAATCTCATAAGAGACTATGATAGTTTTAACTTTTGATTTGAAATGAGTTTGATCCAAGGGCTACATATTATTTAAATATACCTAATACGTATTCAAGGAGTCAAAAACAATAGGTAATTAAGCACATCAAATGATTTGAAAGGTGTTCATACATCACAAAATCGAGTAAGAGACTATGATAGTTTTAACCTTTAATTTGAAATGAGTTTGATCCAAGGGCTTCATATGATTTAAATATACCTAATACCTATTCAAGGAGTTAAAAACAATAGGTAATTAAGCACATCAAATGATTTTAAAGGTGTTCATACATCACAAAATCTCGTAAGAGACTATGATAGTTTTAACCTTTGATTTGAACTGAGTTAGTACCAAGGGATTCATATCATTTAAATTTACCTAATACCTATTCAAGGAGTCAAAAACAATATGTAATTAAAGAACATCAAGTGATTTGAAAGGTGTTCATACACCACAAAAATCTCGTAAGAGAGTATGATAATTTTAACCTTTGATTAGAAATGTGTTTGATCCAAGGTCTCCATATGCTTTAAATATACCTAATACCTATAAAAGGAGTCAAAAACAATAGATAATTAAGCTCATCAAGTGATTTGAAAGGTGTTCATACACCACAAAATCTCGTAAGAGACTATGATAGTTTTAACTTTTGATTTGAAATGAGTTTCATCCAAGGGCTACATATCATTTAAATATACCTAATACCTATTCAAGGAGTAAAAAAAAATAGGTAATTTAGCACATCAAATGATTTTGAAAGGTGTTCATACATCACAAAATCTCGTAAGAGACTATGATAGTTTTAACCTTTAATTTGAAATGAGTTTGATCCAAGGACTTCATATGATTTAAATATACCTAATACCTATTCAAGGAGTCAAAAAAAATAGGTAATTAAGCAATTCAAATGATTTGAAAGGTGTTCATACACCACAAAATCTCGTAAGAGACTATGATAGTTTTAACCTTTGATTTGAACTGAGTTTGTAAGAAGGGATTCATATCATTTAAATATACCTAATACCTATTCAAGGAGTCAAAAACAATAGGTAATTAAAGCACATCAAGTGATTTGAAAGGTGTTCATACACCACAAAATCTCGTAAGTGACTAATCATTTTCACCTTTGATTTGAAATGAGTTTTGATCAAAGGGCTTCATATGCTTAAAATATACCTAATACTTATTAAAGGAGTCAAAAACAATAGGTAATTAAGCACATCAAATGATGTGAAAGGTGTTCATACACCACAAAATCTCGTAAGAGACTATGATAGTTTTAACTTTTGATTTGAAATGAGTTTGATCCAAGGGCTACATATCATTTAAATATACCTAATACCTATTCAAGGAGTCAAAAACAATAGGTAATTAAGCACATCAAATGATTTGAAAGGTGTTCATACACTAAAAAGTCTCGTAAGAGACTATGATTGTTCCTTTAATTTGAAATGAGTTTGATCCAAGGGTTTCATATGATTTAATTATACCTAATACCTATTCAAGGAGTCCAAAACAATATGTAATTAAGCACATCAAATGATTTGAAAGGTGTTCATACACCACAAAATCTCGTAAGAGACTATGATAGTTTTAACCTTCGATTTGAAATGAGTTTTATCCAAGGGCTTCATATGATTTAAGTATACCTAATACCTATTTAAGTAGTCAAAAACAATAGGTAATTCAGCACATCAAATGATTTGAAAGGTGTTCATACACCACAAAATCTGGTAAGAGACTATAATAGTTTTAACCTTTGATTTGAAATGAGTTTGATTCAAGGGCTTCATATGATTTCAATATACCTAATACCTATTCAAGGAGTCAAAAACAATAGGTAATTAAGCACATCAAATGATTTGAAAGGTGTTCATACCCACAAAATCTCGTAAGCGAGTATGATAATTTTGACCTTTGATTAGAAATGAGTTTGATCCAAGGTCTTCATATGCTTTAAATATACCTAATACCTATAAAAGGAGTAAAAAACAATAGATAATTAAGCACATCAAGTGATTTGAAAGGTGTTCATACACCAAAAAATCTCATAAGAGACTATGATAGTTTTAACTTTTGATTTGAAATGAGTTTGATCCAAGGGCTACATATTATTTAAATATACCTAATACGTATTCAAGGAGTCAAAAACAATAGGTAATTAAGCACATCAAATGATTTGAAAGGTGTTCATACATCACAAAATCGAGTAAGAGACTATGATAGTTTTAACCTTTAATTTGAAATGAGTTTGATCCAAGGGCTTCATATGATTTAAATATACCTTATACCTATTCAAGGAGTTAAAAACAATAGGTAATTAAGCACATCAAATGATTTTAAAGGTGTTCATACATCACAAAATCTCGTAAGAGACTATGATAGTTTTAACCTTTGATTTGAACTGAGTTAGTACCAAGGGATTCATATCATTTAAATTTACCTAATACCTATTCAAGGAGTCAAAAACAATATGTAATTAAAGAACATCAAGTGATTTGAAAGGTGTTCATACACCACAAAATCTCGTAAGAGAGTATGATAATTTTAACCTTTGATTAGAAATGTGTTTGATCCAAGGTCTCCATATGCTTTAAATATACCTAATACCTATAAAAGGAGTCAAAAACAATAGATAATTAAGCTCATCAAGTGATTTGAAAGGTGTTCATACACCACAAAATCTCGTAAGAGACTATGATAGTTTTAACTTTTGATTTGAAATGAGTTTCATCCAAGGGCTACATATCATTTAAATATACCTAATACCTATTCAAGGAGTAAAAAAAATAGGTAATTTAGCACATCAAATGATTTTGAAAGGTGTTCATACATCACAAAATCTCGTAAGAGACTATGATAGTTTTAACCTTTAATTTGAAATGAGTTTGATCCAAGGACTTCATATGATTTAAATATACCTAATACCTATTCAAGGAGTCAAAAAAATAGGTAATTAAGCAATTCAAATGATTTGAAAGGTGTTCATACACCACAAAATCTCGTAAGAGACTATGATAGTTTTAACCTTTGATTTGAACTGAGTTTGTAAGAAGGGATTCATATCATTTAAATATACCTAATACCTATTCAAGGAGTCAAAAACAATAGGTAATTAAAGCACATCAAGTGATTTGAAAGGTGTTCATACACCACAAAATCTCGTAAGTGACTAATCATTTTCACCTTTGATTTGAAATGAGTTTTGATCAAAGGGCTTCATATGCTTAAAATATACCTAATACTTATTAAAGGAGTCAAAAACAATAGGTAATTAAGCACATCAAATGATGTGAAAGGTGTTCATACACCACAAAATCTCGTAAGAGACTATGATAGTTTTAACTTTTGATTTGAAATGAGTTTGATCCAAGGGCTACATATCATTTAAATATACCTAATACCTATTCAAGGAGTCAAAAACAATAGGTAATTAAGCACATCAAATGATTTGAAAGGTGTTCATACACTAAAAAGTCTCGTAAGAGACTATGATTGTTCCTTTAATTTGAAATGAGTTTGATCCAAGGGTTTCATATGATTTAATTATACCTAATACCTATTCAAGGAGTCCAAAACAATATGTAATTAAGCACATCAAATGATTTGAAAGGTGTTCATACACCACAAAATCTCGTAAGAGACTATGATAGTTTTAACCTTCGATTTGAAATGAGTTTTATCCAAGGGCTTCATATGATTTAAGTATACCTAATACCTATTTAAGTAGTCAAAAACAATAGGTAATTCAGCACATCAAATGATTTGAAAGGTGTTCATACACCACAAAATCTGGTAAGAGACTATAATAGTTTTAACCTTTGATTTGAAATGAGTTTGATTCAAGGGCTTCATATGATTTCAATATACCTAATACCTATTCAAGGAGTCAAAAACAATAGGTAATTAAGCACATCAAATGATTTGAAAGGTGTTCATACCCACAAAATCTCGTAAGAGAGTATGATAATTTTGACCTTTGATTAGAAATGAGTTTGATCCAAGGTCTTCATATGCTTTAAATATACCTAATACCTATAAAAGGAGTAAAAAACAATAGATAATTAAGCACATCAAGTGATTTGAAAGGTGTTCATACACCAAAAAATCTCATAAGAGACTATGATAGTTTTAACTTTTGATTTGAAATGAGTTTGATCCAAGGGCTACATATTATTTAAATATACCTAATACGTATTCAAGGAGTCAAAAACAATAGGTAATTAAGCACATCAAATGATTTGAAAGGTGTTCATACATCACAAAATCGAGTAAGAGACTATGATAGTTTTAACCTTTAATTTGAAATGAGTTTGATCCAAGGGCTTCATATGATTTAAATATACCTAATACCTATTCAAGGAGTTAAAAACAATAGGTAATTAAGCACATCAAATGATTTTAAAGGTGTTCATACATCACAAAATCTCGTAAGAGACTATGATAGTTTTAACCTTTGATTTGAACTGAGTTAGTACCAAGGGATTCATATCATTTAAATTTACCTAATACCTATTCAAGGAGTCAAAAACAATAGGTAATTAAAGAACATCAAGTGATTTGAAAGGTGTTCATACACCACAAAATCTCGTAAGAGAGTATGATAATTTTAACCTTTGATTAGAAATGTGTTTGATCCAAGGTCTCCATATGCTTTAAATATACCTAATACCTATAAAAGGAGTCAAAAACAATAGATAATTAAGCTCATCAAGTGATTTGAAAGGTGTTCATACACCACAAAATCTCGTAAGAGACTATGATAGTTTTAACTTTTGATTTGAAATGAGTTTCATCCAAGGGCTACATATCATTTAAATATACCTAATACCTATTCAAGGAGTCAAAAAAATAGGTAATTTAGCACATCAAATGATTTTGAAAGGTGTTCATACACCACAAAATCTCGTAAGAGACTATGATAGTTTTAACCTTTAATTTGAAATGAGTTTGATCCAAGGACTTCATATGATTTAAATATACCTAATACCTATTCAAGGAGTCAAAAAAAATAGGTAATTAAGCAATTCAAATGATTTGAAAGGTGTTCATACACCACAAAATCTCGTAAGAGACTATGATAGTTTTAACCTTTGATTTGAACTGAGTTTGTAAGAAGGGATTCATATCATTTAAATATACCTAATACCTATTCAAGGAGTCAAAAACAATAGGTAATTAAAGCACATCAAGTGATTTGAAAGGTGTTCATACACCACAAAATCTCGTAAGTGACTAATCATTTTCACCTTTGATTTGAAATGAGTTTTGATCAAAGGGCTTCATATGCTTAAAATATACCTAATACTTATTAAAGGAGTCAAAAACAATAGGTAATTAAGCACATCAAATGATGTGAAAGGTGTTCATACACCACAAAATCTCGTAAGAGACTATGATAGTTTTAACTTTTGATTTGAAATGAGTTTGATCCAAGGGCTACATATCATTTAAATATACCTAATACCTATTCAAGGAGTCAAAAACAATAGGTAATTAAGCACATCAAATGATTTGAAAGGTGTTCATACACTAAAAAGTCTCGTAAGAGACTATGATTGTTCCTTTAATTTGAAATGAGTTTGATCCAAGGGTTTCATATGATTTAATTATACCTAATACCTATTCAAGGAGTCCAAAACAATATGTAATTAAGCACATCAAATGATTTGAAAGGTGTTCATACACCACAAAATCTCGTAAGAGACTATGATAGTTTTAACCTTCGATTTGAAATGAGTTTTATCCAAGGGCTTCATATGATTTAAGTATACCTAATACCTATTTAAGTAGTCAAAAACAATAGGTAATTCAGCACATCAAATGATTTGAAAGGTGTTCATACACCACAAAATCTGGTAAGAGACTATAATAGTTTTAACCTTTGATTTGAAATGAGTTTGATTCAAGGGCTTCATATGATTTCAATATACCTAATACCTATTCAAGGAGTCAAAAACAATAGGTAATTAAGCACATCAAATGATTTGAAAGGTGTTCATACCCACAAAATCTCGTAAGAGAGTATGATAATTTTGACCTTTGATTAGAAATGAGTTTGATCCAAGGTCTTCATATGCTTTAAATATACCTAATACCTATAAAAGGAGTAAAAAACAATAGATAATTAAGCACATCAAGTGATTTGAAAGGTGTTCATACACCAAAAAATCTCATAAGAGACTATGATAGTTTTAACTTTTGATTTGAAATGAGTTTGATCCAAGGGCTACATATTATTTAAATATACCTAATACGTATTCAAGGAGTCAAAAACAATAGGTAATTAAGCACATCAAATGATTTGAAAGGTGTTCATACATCACAAAATCGAGTAAGAGACTATGATAGTTTTAACCTTTAATTTGAAATGAGTTTGATCCAAGGGCTTCATATGATTTAAATATACCTAATACCTATTCAAGGAGTTAAAAACAATAGGTAATTAAGCACATCAAATGATTTTAAAGGTGTTCATACATCACAAAATCTCGTAAGAGACTATGATAGTTTTAACCTTTGATTTGAACTGAGTTAGTACCAAGGGATTCATATCATTTAAATTTACCTAATACCTATTCAAGGAGTCAAAAACAATATGTAATTAAAGAACATCAAGTGATTTGAAAGGTGTTCATACACCACAAAATCTCGTAAGAGAGTATGATAATTTTAACCTTTGATTAGAAATGTGTTTGATCCAAGGTCTCCATATGCTTTAAATATACCTAATACCTATAAAAGGAGTCAAAAACAATAGATAATTAAGCTCATCAAGTGATTTGAAAGGTGTTCATACACCACAAAATCTCGTAAGAGACTATGATAGTTTTAACTTTTGATTTGAAATGAGTTTCATCCAAGGGCTACATATCATTTAAATATACCTAATACCTATTCAAGGAGTAAAAAAAAATAGGTAATTTAGCACATCAAATGATTTTGAAAGGTGTTCATACATCACAAAATCTCGTAAGAGACTATGATAGTTTTAACCTTTAATTTGAAATGAGTTTGATCCAAGGACTTCATATGATTTAAATATACCTAATACCTATTCAAGGAGTCAAAAAAAATAGGTAATTAAGCAATTCAAATGATTTGAAAGGTGTTCATACACCACAAAATCTCGTAAGAGACTATGATAGTTTTAACCTTTGATTTGAACTGAGTTTGTAAGAAGGGATTCATATCATTTAAATATACCTAATACCTATTCAAGGAGTCAAAAACAATAGGTAATTAAAGCACATCAAGTGATTTGAAAGGTGTTCATACACCACAAAATCTCGTAAGTGACTAATCATTTTCACCTTTGATTTGAAATGAGTTTTGATCAAAGGGCTTCATATGCTTAAAATATACCTAATACTTATTAAAGGAGTCAAAAACAATAGGTAATTAAGCACATCAAATGATGTGAAAGGTGTTCATACACCACAAAATCTCGTAAGAGACTATGATAGTTTTAACTTTTGATTTGAAATGAGTTTGATCCAAGGGCTACATATCATTTAAATATACCTAATACCTATTCAAGGAGTCAAAAACAATAGGTAATTAAGCACATCAAATGATTTGAAAGGTGTTCATACACTAAAAAGTCTCGTAAGAGACTATGATTGTTCCTTTAATTTGAAATGAGTTTGATCCAAGGGTTTCATATGATTTAATTATACCTAATACCTATTCAAGGAGTCCAAAACAATATGTAATTAAGCACATCAAATGATTTGAAAGGTGTTCATACACCACAAAATCTCGTAAGAGACTATGATAGTTTTAACCTTCGATTTGAAATGAGTTTTATCCAAGGGCTTCATATGATTTAAGTATACCTAATACCTATTTAAGTAGTCAAAAACAATAGGTAATTCAGCACATCAAATGATTTGAAAGGTGTTCATACACCACAAAATCTGGTAAGAGACTATAATAGTTTTAACCTTTGATTTGAAATGAGTTTGATTCAAGGGCTTCATATGATTTCAATATACCTAATACCTATTCAAGGAGTCAAAAACAATAGGTAATTAAGCACATCAAATGATTTGAAAGGTGTTCATACCCACAAAATCTCGTAAGAGAGTATGATAATTTTGACCTTTGATTAGAAATGAGTTTGATCCAAGGTCTTCATATGCTTTAAATATACCTAATACCTATAAAAGGAGTAAAAAACAATAGATAATTAAGCACATCAAGTGATTTGAAAGGTGTTCATACACCAAAAAATCTCATAAGAGACTATGATAGTTTTAACTTTTGATTTGAAATGAGTTTGATCCAAGGGCTACATATTATTTAAATATACCTAATACGTATTCAAGGAGTCAAAAACAATAGGTAATTAAGCACATCAAATGATTTGAAAGGTGTTCATACATCACAAAATCGAGTAAGAGACTATGATAGTTTTAACCTTTAATTTGAAATGAGTTTGATCCAAGGGCTTCATATGATTTAAATATACCTAATACCTATTCAAGGAGTTAAAAACAATAGGTAATTAAGCACATCAAATGATTTTAAAGGTGTTCATACATCACAAAATCTCGTAAGAGACTATGATAGTTTTAACCTTTGATTTGAACTGAGTTAGTACCAAGGGATTCATATCATTTAAATTTACCTAATACCTATTCAAGGAGTCAAAAACAATATGTAATTAAAGAACATCAAGTGATTTGAAAGGTGTTCATACACCACAAAATCTCGTAAGAGAGTATGATAATTTTAACCTTTGATTAGAAATGTGTTTGATCCAAGGTCTCCATATGCTTTAAATATACCTAATACCTATAAAAGGAGTCAAAAACAATAGATAATTAAGCTCATCAAGTGATTTGAAAGGTGTTCATACACCACAAAATCTCGTAAGAGACTATGATAGTTTTAACTTTTGATTTGAAATGAGTTTCACCCAAGGGCTACATATCATTTAAATATACCTAATACCTATTCAAGGAGTAAAAAAAAATAGGTAATTTAGCACATCAAATGATTTTGAAAGGTGTTCATACATCACAAAATCTCGTAAGAGACTATGATAGTTTTAACCTTTAATTTGAAATGAGTTTGATCCAAGGACTTCATATGATTTAAATATACCTAATACCTATTCAAGGAGTCAAAAAAAATAGGTAATTAAGCAATTCAAATGATTTGAAAGGTGTTCATACACCACAAAATCTCGTAAGAGACTATGATAGTTTTAACCTTTGATTTGAACTGAGTTTGTAAGAAGGGATTCATATCATTTAAATATACCTAATACCTATTCAAGGAGTCAAAAACAATAGGTAATTAAAGCACATCAAGTGATTTGAAAGGTGTTCATACACCACAAAATCTCGTAAGTGACTAATCATTTTCACCTTTGATTTGAAATGAGTTTTGATCAAAGGGCTTCATATGCTTAAAATATACCTAATACTTATTAAAGGAGTCAAAAACAATAGGTAATTAAGCACATCAAATGATGTGAAAGGTGTTCATACACCACAAAATCTCGTAAGAGACTATGATAGTTTTAACTTTTGATTTGAAATGAGTTTGATCCAAGGGCTACATATCATTTAAATATACCTAATACCTATTCAAGGAGTCAAAAACAATAGGTAATTAAGCACATCAAATGATTTGAAAGGTGTTCATACACTAAAAAGTCTCGTAAGAGACTATGATTGTTCCTTTAATTTGAAATGAGTTTGATCCAAGGGTTTCATATGATTTAATTATACCTAATACCTATTCAAGGAGTCCAAAACAATATGTAATTAAGCACATCAAATGATTTGAAAGGTGTTCATACACCACAAAATCTCGTAAGAGACTATGATAGTTTTAACCTTCGATTTGAAATGAGTTTTATCCAAGGGCTTCATATGATTTAAGTATACCTAATACCTATTTAAGTAGTCAAAAACAATAGGTAATTCAGCACATCAAATGATTTGAAAGGTGTTCATACACCACAAAATCTGGTAAGAGACTATAATAGTTTTAACCTTTGATTTGAAATGAGTTTGATTCAAGGGCTTCATATGATTTCAATATACCTAATACCTATTCAAGGAGTCAAAAACAATAGGTAATTAAGCACATCAAATGATTTGAAAGGTGTTCATACCCACAAAATCTCGTAAGAGAGTATGATAATTTTGACCTTTGATTAGAAATGAGTTTGATCCAAGGTCTTCATATGCTTTAAATATACCTAATACCTATAAAAGGAGTAAAAAACAATAGATAATTAAGCACATCAAGTGATTTGAAAGGTGTTCATACACCAAAAAATCTCATAAGAGACTATGATAGTTTTAACTTTTGATTTGAAATGAGTTTGATCCAAGGGCTACATATTATTTAAATATACCTAATACGTATTCAAGGAGTCAAAAACAATAGGTAATTAAGCACATCAAATGATTTGAAAGGTGTTCATACATCACAAAATCGAGTAAGAGACTATGATAGTTTTAACCTTTAATTTGAAATGAGTTTGATCCAAGGGCTTCATATGATTTAAATATACCTAATACCTATTCAAGGAGTTAAAAACAATAGGTAATTAAGCACATCAAATGATTTTAAAGGTGTTCATACATCACAAAATCTCGTAAGAGACTATGATAGTTTTAACCTTTGATTTGAACTGAGTTAGTACCAAGGGATTCATATCATTTAAATTTACCTAATACCTATTCAAGGAGTCAAAAACAATATGTAATTAAAGAACATCAAGTGATTTGAAAGGTGTTCATACACCACAAAATCTCGTAAGAGAGTATGATAATTTTAACCTTTGATTAGAAATGTGTTTGATCCAAGGTCTCCATATGCTTTAAATATACCTAATACCTATAAAAGGAGTCAAAAACAATAGATAATTAAGCTCATCAAGTGATTTGAAAGGTGTTCATACACCACAAAATCTCGTAAGAGACTATGATAGTTTTAACTTTTGATTTGAAATGAGTTTCATCCAAGGGCTACATATCATTTAAATATACCTAATACCTATTCAAGGAGTAAAAAAAATAGGTAATTTAGCACATCAAATGATTTTGAAAGGTGTTCATACATCACAAAATCTCGTAAGAGACTATGATAGTTTTAACCTTTAATTTGAAATGAGTTTGATCCAAGGACTTCATATGATTTAAATATACCTAATACCTATTCAAGGAGTCAAAAAAAATAGGTAATTAAGCAATTCAAATGATTTGAAAGGTGTTCATACACCACAAAATCTCGTAAGAGACTATGATAGTTTTAACCTTTGATTTGAACTGAGTTTGTAAGAAGGGATTCATATCATTTAAATATACCTAATACCTATTCAAGGAGTCAAAAACAATAGGTAATTAAAGCACATCAAGTGATTTGAAAGGTGTTCATACACCACAAAATCTCGTAAGTGACTAATCATTTTCACCTTTGATTTGAAATGAGTTTTGATCAAAGGGCTTCATATGCTTAAAATATACCTAATACTTATTAAAGGAGTCAAAAACAATAGGTAATTAAGCACATCAAATGATGTGAAAGGTGTTCATACACCACAAAATCTCGTAAGAGACTATGATAGTTTTAACTTTTGATTTGAAATGAGTTTGATCCAAGGGCTACATATCATTTAAATATACCTAATACCTATTCAAGGAGTCAAAAACAATAGGTAATTAAGCACATCAAATGATTTGAAAGGTGTTCATACACTAAAAAGTCTCGTAAGAGACTATGATTGTTCCTTTAATTTGAAATGAGTTTGATCCAAGGGTTTCATATGATTTAATTATACCTAATACCTATTCAAGGAGTCCAAAACAATATGTAATTAAGCACATCAAATGATTTGAAAGGTGTTCATACACCACAAAATCTCGTAAGAGACTATGATAGTTTTAACCTTCGATTTGAAATGAGTTTTATCCAAGGGCTTCATATGATTTAAGTATACCTAATACCTATTTAAGTAGTCAAAAACAATAGGTAATTCAGCACATCAAATGATTTGAAAGGTGTTCATACACCACAAAATCTGGTAAGAGACTATAATAGTTTTAACCTTTGATTTGAAATGAGTTTGATTCAAGGGCTTCATATGATTTCAATATACCTAATACCTATTCAAGGAGTCAAAAACAATAGGTAATTAAGCACATCAAATGATTTGAAAGGTGTTCATACCCACAAAATCTCGTAAGAGAGTATGATAATTTTGACCTTTGATTAGAAATGAGTTTGATCCAAGGTCTTCATATGCTTTAAATATACCTAATACCTATAAAAGGAGTAAAAAACAATAGATAATTAAGCACATCAAGTGATTTGAAAGGTGTTCATACACCAAAAAATCTCATAAGAGACTATGATAGTTTTAACTTTTGATTTGAAATGAGTTTGATCCAAGGGCTACATATTATTTAAATATACCTAATACGTATTCAAGGAGTCAAAAACAATAGGTAATTAAGCACATCAAATGATTTGAAAGGTGTTCATACATCACAAAATCGAGTAAGAGACTATGATAGTTTTAACCTTTAATTTGAAATGAGTTTGATCCAAGGGCTTCATATGATTTAAATATACCTAATACCTATTCAAGGAGTTAAAAACAATAGGTAATTAAGCACATCAAATGATTTTAAAGGTGTTCATACATCACAAAATCTCGTAAGAGACTATGATAGTTTTAACCTTTGATTTGAACTGAGTTTGTACCAAGGGATTCATATCATTTAAATTTACCTAATACCTATTCAAGGAGTCAAAAACAATATGTAATTAAAGAACATCAAGTGATTTGAAAGGTGTTCATACACCACAAAATCTCGTAAGAGAGTATGATAATTTTAACCTTTGATTAGAAATGTGTTTGATCCAAGGTCTCCATATGCTTTAAATATACCTAATACCTATAAAAGGAGTCAAAAACAATAGATAATTAAGCTCATCAAGTGATTTGAAAGGTGTTCATACACCACAAAATCTCGTAAGAGACTATGATAGTTTTAACTTTTGATTTGAAATGAGTTTCATCCAAGGGCTACATATCATTTAAATATACCTAATACCTATTCAAGGAGTAAAAAAAAATAGGTAATTTAGCACATCAAATGATTTTGAAAGGTGTTCATACATCACAAAATCTCGTAAGAGACTATGATAGTTTTAACCTTTAATTTGAAATGAGTTTGATCCAAGGACTTCATATGATTTAAATATACCTAATACCTATTCAAGGAGTCAAAAAAAATAGGTAATTAAGCAATTCAAATGATTTGAAAGGTGTTCATACACCACAAAATCTCGTAAGAGACTATGATAGTTTTAACCTTTGATTTGAACTGAGTTTGTAAGAAGGGATTCATATCATTTAAATATACCTAATACCTATTCAAGGAGTCAAAAACAATAGGTAATTAAAGCACATCAAGTGATTTGAAAGGTGTTCATACACCACAAAATCTCGTAAGTGACTAATCATTTTCACCTTTGATTTGAAATGAGTTTTGATCAAAGGGCTTCATATGCTTAAAATATACCTAATACTTATTAAAGGAGTCAAAAACAATAGGTAATTAAGCACATCAAATGATGTGAAAGGTGTTCATACACCACAAAATCTCGTAAGAGACTATGATAGTTTTAACTTTTGATTTGAAATGAGTTTGATCCAAGGGCTACATATCATTTAAATATACCTAATACCTATTCAAGGAGTCAAAAACAATAGGTAATTAAGCACATCAAATGATTTGAAAGGTGTTCATACACTAAAAAGTCTCGTAAGAGACTATGATTGTTCCTTTAATTTGAAATGAGTTTGATCCAAGGGTTTCATATGATTTAATTATACCTAATACCTATTCAAGGAGTCAAAAACAATATGTAATTAAGCACATCAAATGATTTGAAAGGTGTTCATACACCACAAAATCTCGTAAGAGACTATGATAGTTTTAACCTTCGATTTGAAATGAGTTTTATCCAAGGGCTTCATATGATTTAAGTATACCTAATACCTATTTAAGTAGTCAAAAACAATAGGTAATTCAGCACATCAAATGATTTGAAAGGTGTTCATACACCACAAAATCTGGTAAGAGACTATAATAGTTTTAACCTTTGATTTGAAATGAGTTTGATTCAAGGGCTTCATATGATTTCAATATACCTAATACCTATTCAAGGAGTCAAAAACAATAGGTAATTAAGCACATCAAATGATTTGAAAGGTGTTCATACCCACAAAATCTCGTAAGAGAGTATGATAATTTTGACCTTTGATTAGAAATGAGTTTGATCCAAGGTCTTCATATGCTTTAAATATACCTAATACCTATAAAAGGAGTAAAAAACAATAGATAATTAAGCACATCAAGTGATTTGAAAGGTGTTCATACACCAAAAAATCTCATAAGAGACTATGATAGTTTTAACTTTTGATTTGAAATGAGTTTGATCCAAGGGCTACATATTATTTAAATATACCTAATACGTATTCAAGGAGTCAAAAACAATAGGTAATTAAGCACATCAAATGATTTGAAAGGTGTTCATACATCACAAAATCGAGTAAGAGACTATGATAGTTTTAACCTTTAATTTGAAATGAGTTTGATCCAAGGGCTTCATATGATTTAAATATACCTAATACCTATTCAAGGAGTTAAAAACAATAGGTAATTAAGCACATCAAATGATTTTAAAGGTGTTCATACATCACAAAATCTCGTAAGAGACTATGATAGTTTTAACCTTTGATTTGAACTGAGTTTGTACCAAGGGATTCATATCATTTAAATTTACCTAATACCTATTCAAGGAGTCAAAAACAATATGTAATTAAAGAACATCAAGTGATTTGAAAGGTGTTCATACACCACAAAATCTCGTAAGAGAGTATGATAATTTTAACCTTTGATTAGAAATGTGTTTGATCCAAGGTCTCCATATGCTTTAAATATACCTAATACCTATAAAAGGAGTCAAAAACAATAGATAATTAAGCTCATCAAGTGATTTTAAAGGTGTTCATACACCACAAAATCTCGTAAGAGACTATGATAGTTTTAACTTTTGATTTGAAATGAGTTTCATCCAAGGGCTACATATCATTTAAATATACCTAATACCTATTCAAGGAGTAAAAAAAAATAGGTAATTTAGCACATCAAATGATTTTGAAAGGTGTTCATACATCACAAAATCTCGTAAGAGACTATGATAGTTTGAACCTTTAATTTGAAATGAGTTTGATCCAAGGACTTCATATGATTTAAATATACCTAATACCTATTCAAGGAGTCAAAAAAATAGGTAATTAAGCAATTCAAATGATTTGAAAGGTGTTCATACACCACAAAATCTCGTAAGAGACTATGATAGTTTTAACCTTTGATTTGAACTGAGTTTGTAAGAAGGGATTCATATCATTTAAATATACCTAATACCTATTCAAGGAGTCAAAATAATAGGTAATTAAAGCACATCAAGTGATTTGAAAGGTGTTCATACACCACAAAATCTCGTAAGTGACTAATCATTTTCACCTTTGATTTGAAATGAGTTTTGATCAAAGGGCTTCATATGCTTTAAATATACCTAATACTTATTAAAGGAGTCAAAAACAATAGGTAATTAAGCACATCAAATGATGTGAAAGGTGTTCATACACCACAAAATCTCGTAAGAGACTATGATAGTTTTAACTTTTGATTTGAAATGAGTTTGATCCAAGGGCTACATATCATTTAAATATACCTAATACCTATTCAAGGAGTCAAAAACAATAGGTAATTAAGCACATCAAATGATTTGAAAGGTGTTCATACACTAAAAAGTCTCGTAAGAGACTATGATTGTTCCTTTAATTTGAAATGAGTTTGATCCAAGGGTTTCATATGATTTAATTATACCTAATACCTATTCAAGGAGTCCAAAACAATATGTAATTAAGCACATCAAATGATTTGAAAGGTGTTCATACACCACAAAATCTCGTAAGAGACTATGATAGTTTTAACCTTCGATTTGAAATGAGTTTTATCCAAGGGCTTCATATGATTTAAGTATACCTAATACCTATTTAAGTAGTCAAAAACAATAGGTAATTCAGCACATCAAATGATTTGAAAGGTGTTCATACACCACAAAATCTGGTAAGAGACTATAATAGTTTTAACCTTTGATTTGAAATGAGTTTGATTCAAGGGCTTCATATGATTTCAATATACCTAATACCTATTCAAGGAGTCAAAAACAATAGGTAATTAAGCACATCAAATGATTTGAAAGGTGTTCATACCCACAAAATCTCGTAAGAGAGTATGATAATTTTGACCTTTGATTAGAAATGAGTTTGATCCAAGGTCTTCATATGCTTTAAATATACCTAATACCTATAAAAGGAGTAAAAAACAATAGATAATTAAGCACATCAAGTGATTTGAAAGGTGTTCATACACCAAAAAATCTCATAAGAGACTATGATAGTTTTAACTTTTGATTTGAAATGAGTTTGATCCAAGGGCTACATATTATTTAAATATACCTAATACGTATTCAAGGAGTCATAAACAATAGGTAATTAAGCACATCAAATGATTTGAAAGGTGTTCATACATCACAAAATCGAGTAAGAGACTATGATAGTTTTAACCTTTGATTTGAACTGAGTTAGTACCAAGGGATTCATATCATTTAAATTTACCTAATACCTATTCAAGGAGTCAAAAACAATATGTAATTAAAGAACATCAAGTGATTTGAAAGGTGTTCATACACCACAAAATCTCGTAAGAGAGTATGATAATTTTAACCTTTGATTAGAAATGTGTTTGATCCAAGGTCTCCATATGCTTTAAATATACCTAATACCTATAAAAGGAGTCAAAAACAATAGATAATTAAGCTCATCAAGTGATTTGAAAGGTGTTCATACACCACAAAATCTCGTAAGAGACTATGATAGTTTTAACTTTTGATTTGAAATGAGTTTCATCCAAGGGCTACATATCATTTAAATATACCTAATACCTATTCAAGGAGTAAAAAAAAAGGTAATTTAGCACATCAAATG
The DNA here is from genome assembly GCA_947645195.1 of Patellifolia procumbens. Lineage (NCBI taxonomy): Eukaryota > Viridiplantae > Streptophyta > Magnoliopsida > Caryophyllales > Amaranthaceae > Patellifolia > Patellifolia procumbens. The sequence goes on from CANSGD010000427.1 coordinate 188,900, forward strand.
ATTTTGAAAGGTGTTCATACACCACAAAATCTCGTAAGAGACTATGATAGTTTTAACCTTTAATTTGAAATGAGTTTGATCCAAGGACTTCATATGATTTAAATATACCTAATACCTATTCAAGGAGTAAAAAAAAATAGGTAATTAAGCAATTCAAATGATTTGAAAGGTGTTCATACACCACAAAATCTCGTAAGAGACTATGATAGTTTTAACCTTTGATTTGAACTGAGTTTGTAAGAAGGGATTCATATCATTTAAATATACCTAATACCTATTCAAGGAGTCAAAATCAATAGGTAATTAAAGCACATCAAGTGATTTGAAAGGTGTTCATACACCACAAAATCTCGTAAGTGACTAATCATTTTCACCTTTGATTTGAAATGAGTTTGATCAAAGGGCTACATATCATTTAAATATACCTAATACCTATTAAAGGAGTCAAAAACAATAGGTAATTAAGCACATCAAATGATGTGAAAGGTGTTCATACACCACAAAATCTCGTAAGAGACTATGATAGTTTTAACTTTTGATTTGAAATGAGTTTGATCCAAGGGCTACATATCATTTAAATATATCTAATACCTATTCAAGGAGTCAAAAACAATAGGTAATTAAGCACATCAAATGATTTGAAAGGTGTTCGTACACTAAAAAGTTTCGTAAGAGACTATGATTGTTCCTTTAATTTGAAATGAGTTTGATCCAAGGGTTTCATATGATTTAATTATACCTAATACCTATTCAAGGAGTCCAAAACAATATGTAATTAAGCACAACAAATGATTTGAAAGGTGTTCATACACCACAAAATCTCGTAAGAGACTATGATAGTTTTAACCTTCGATTTGAAATGAGTTTTATCCAAGGGCTTCATATGATTTAAGTATACCTAATACCTATTTAAGTAGTCAAAAACAATAGGTAATTCAGCACATCAAATGATTTGAAAGGTGTTCATACACCACAAAATCTGGTAAGAGACTATAATAGTTTTAACCTTTGATTTGAAATGAGTTTGATTCAAGGGCTTCATATGATTTCAATATACCTAATACCTATTCAAGGAGTCAAAAACAATAGGTAATTAAGCACATCAAATGATTTGAAAGGTGTTCATACCCACAAAATCTCGTAAGAGAGTATGATAATTTTGACCTTTAATTAGAAATGAGTTTGATCCAAGGTCTTCATATGCTTTAAATATACCTAATACCTATAAAAGGAGTAAAAAACAATAGATAATTAAGCACATCAAGTGATTTGAAAGGTGTTCATACACCAAAAAATCTCATAAGAGACTATGATAGTTTTAACTTTTGATTTGAAATGAGTTTGATCCAAGGGCTACATATTATTTAAATATACCTAATACGTATTCAAGGAGTCATAAACAATAGGTAATTAAGCACATCAAATGATTTGAAAGGTGTTCATACATCACAAAATCGAGTAAGAGACTATGATAGTTTTAACCTTTGATTTGAACTGAGTTAGTACCAAGGGATTCATATCATTTAAATTTACCTAATACCTATTCAAGGAGTCAAAAACAATATGTAATTAAAGAACATCAAGTGATTTGAAAGGTGTTCATACACCACAAAATCTCGTAAGAGAGTATGATAATTTTAACCTTTGATTAGAAATGTGTTTGATCCAAGGTCTCCATATGCTTTAAATATACCTAATACCTATAAAAGGAGTCAAAAACAATAGATAATTAAGCTCATCAAGTGATTTGAAAGGTGTTCATACACCACAAAATCTCGTAAGAGACTATGATAGTTTTAACTTTTGATTTGAAATGAGTTTCATCCAAGGGCTACATATCATTTAAATATACCTAATACCTATTCAAGGAGTAAAAAAATATAGGTAATTTAGCACATCAAATGATTTTGAAAGGTGTTCATACATCACAAAATCTCGTAAGAGACTATGATAGTTTTAACCTTTAATTTGAAATGAGTTTGATCCAAGGACTTCATATGATTTAAATATACCTAATACCTATTCAAGGAGTCAAAAAAAATAGGTAATTAAGCAATTCAAATGATTTGAAAGGTGTTCATACACCACAAAATCTCGTAAGAGACTATGATAGTTTTAACCTTTGATTTGAACTGAGTTAGTACCAAGGGATTCATATCATTTAAATATACCTAATACCTATTCAAGGTGTCAAAAACAATAGGTAGTTAAAGCACATCAAGTGATTTGAAAAGTGTTCATACACCACAAAATCTCGTAAGTGACTAATCATTTTCACCTTTGATTTGAAATGAGTTTTGATCAAAGGGCTTCATATGCTTAAAATATACCGAATACTTATTAAAGGAGTCAAAAACAATAGGTAATTAAGCACATCAAATGATTTGAAAGATGTTCATACACCACAAAATCTCGTAAGAGACTATGATAGTTTTAACTTTTGATTTGAAATGAGTTTATCCAAGGGCTACATATCATTTAAATATACCTAATACCTATTCAAGGAGTCAAAAACAATAGGTAATTAAGCACATCAAATGATTTGAAAGGTGTTCATACCCACAAAATCTCGTAAGAGAGTATGATAATTTTAACCTTTGATTAGAAATGAGTTTGATCCAAGATCTTCATATGCTTTAAATATACCTAATACCTATAAAAGGAGTAAAAACAATAGATAATTAAGCACATCAAGTGATTTGAAAGGTGTTCATACACCAAAAAATCTCATAAGAGACTATGATAGTTTTAACTTTTGATTTTAAATGACTTTGATCCAAGGGCTACATATCATTTAAATATACCTAATACCCATTCAAGGAGTCAAAAACAATAGGTAATTAAGCACATCAAATGATTTGAAAGGTGTTCATACATCACAAAATCTCGTAAGAGACTATAATAGTTTTAACCTTTGATTTGAACTGAGGTAGTACCAAGGGATTCATATAATTTAAATTTACCTAATACCTATTCAAGGAGTCAAAAACAATATGTAATTAAAGAACATCAAGTGATTTGAAAGGTGTTCATACACCACAAAATCTCGTAAGAGAGTATGATAATTTTAACCTTTGATTAGAAATGTGTTTGATCCAAGGTCTCCATTTGCTTTAAATATACCTAATACCTATAAAAGGAGTAAAAAACAATAGATAATTAAGCACATCAAGTGTGATGCAGGAGCATCCATGATCAATCCAAGTATCCTAACAAAGAGTCATCAAGAAGAGATTAAGGTGAAGGAGATTCAGTTCATTAGTTTACTTAATCCAATTTCGAACAAACAAGTACTTCGAATTGTTAATTAAGCTTAACACCTTCTTAATCTATTTTAAGCCTTGTTGATTAATGCTTATGATCATCTTAACATCATAAAGTATTAGTAATAAAGCTTGAATTATGATTAAATAGCTTAACTAGTTAGTTCTAAGTCATTAAAGTAAGCTTAGTGAAACTGTTTTGGAAGAACAGATTTTATACGGTTGGTTTAGGGAACGTTTTGAGCATGTTTTTGAGCTTTATTCTTGGCTAAGGCAACCATACATGACTCACCTGTGTGCTTACATACATCACCAACAAGCATGTGAAGGGTTGGAGGCAAGAATCAATAGGAAATGAGAGCTTCATGAAGAAGTATCCAAAACCGCAGCAATCAGGCGTCATTCTGGGCCCATCTTCATCAGTTCTGGGCAGCCGTCTTTTTTTAGCTTTTGGAGCTGATTTTTTGAGGATATTTTCCTTAGAATGTCTATTTTATTACCTTAGCTTCCTTTTTGCAGTAGGACATTTTCGTTTCTCAGATTCCCTCAATCATTGCACCTAGGTACTGAAAACTGGCCAGATTTTTGTAATAGTTTAAGATGGCTTTTGTTACCTAAGCAAAACATCACCAAATAACGTGAATTTTTGGTATGTTACTGCTTTATATGTTAGGTTTTTAATGCAAGAAGTTTCATTAGACTTTGTTGAATGAATTAAGAGTTATACTCATTTCTTTGAGCTGTGCGCTTAGAGTAAAACTGGACAGTTTGTCCTAATTCAAGTCTTTGAGTTAAATAGCTAACTAACGTAGATTAGTTACTAATTTAACAAAGCAAGGTTGCACCAAGAGTTCTTCTTTGACATTGGTGGCCTAGTTTGGTGGTTCTAAGGCTAGTGAAAGTGGTGGTAGTTGGTACGGTTGCAACAAGGCTTGAAGCAAAATTGATTCTTCGGTTCTTAACCAACGAATGCTCTTGCTTATGAAATGCTTTATGCATCATTTGGTATCAGAGCTTTGGTTAGTTTAAGAGAATTCTTTTAACCCTCTAATCATCCCATAATCATTTCCTAAACTCATACACTTATCCCCCCCAAAACCGAAATCAATTCTAAGCCCAAACACATCTCTTTTCTTCTCTTTTCACCTCTAATCTTTGATACAACTTAGTGGTTGTTAAAATGAGTGGTGGTGAAGATCCAAATTTTCTTCTCTTTTCATATTCTCTTAGGGAGGCCGTGGCAATCTGATAAGGAAACCTTACATAATGGTAGGACTAATACATACACTTTCATGCATGAAAACAAGAAAATTATACTTAGTCCTAGCAAAAAGGGTCCGAATTTGCCTAACAAAGAAACCTCCAATTCGAAAGCTAAAAATCAGAAATCCCTAATTCTCCAAAAACATCAAGTTGATAAGGCCATTGAAAAGGGGAAGGAAATGTACTTGTTGTTGTTATTTGCTGCAAATGATGAAAATACTCGTGAATTACATGATTGGGTTAAACCATTAGTGAACGATTTTAGTGATATTTTTCCCGAGGATCTTCCATATGGTTTACCACCTAGTAGGGGTATTGAGCATCAAATTGACTTAGTTCCTGGAGCACCATTACCTAACAAGGCAGCTTATAGATGTAATCCTGAAGAAGCTAAAGAGTTGCAAAAACAGATTACTGAATTATTAGCTAAAGGGTTTGTACAAGAAAGTCTTAGTCCATGTGCTGTTCCTGTTATTTTGGTTCCAAAGAAGGATGGAACTATGCGTATGTGTGTAGATTGTAGGGCTATAAACAACATTACCATCAAGTATAGGTATCCTATTCCTAGGCTTGATGATTTGCTCGATGAATTACATGGTGCTACTATATTCTCCAAGATAGATTTGCGTAGTGGTTATCATCAGATTCGAATCAAGGAAGGGGATTAATGGAAAACAACCTTTAAGACTAAGAGTGGGTTATATGAGTGGCGTGTTATGCCATTTGGTTTAACTAATGCTCCTAGTACTTTCATGAGGCTCATGCATGAGGTACTTCGTCCTTTCATTGGTTCGTTTGTTGTGATTTATTTTGATGATATTCTTGTGTATAGCAACAGTGAACAGGATCATCTTATTCATCTGAAGAAGGTTTTCCTTAAGCTAAGGGAAAAGAAGCTATATGCAAAGATGGAGAAGTGTGAATTCTTCACTTCTAGTGTGTCTTTTCTTGGTTTCATTATTTCATCTCAGGGTATTTCTATGGATGAATCCAAGGTGGAGGCAATCAAATCATGGCCAATTCCAAAGTCGATCACAGAAGTTCGAAGTTTTCATGGATTGGCATCTTTTTACAGGAGATTCATCAGAGGTTTTAGTACTATTTTGGCTCCACTGACCGAATGTATCAAAGGGGGTTCTTTCACTTGGACTCCAGCAGCTCAGGAAGCATTTGATCAGTTGAAAAGCAAGCTTTGTGAGGCGCCTGTTCTAGCCTTACCAGATTTCAAGAAAGTGTTTGAAGTGGAATGTGATGCAAGTGGCGTAGGGATTGGAGCTGTTTTACAACAAGGAGGGCGTCCCATAGCCTATTTCAGTGAGAAGCTCAATCATGCCAAGCTCAACTACAGCACCTATGATAAAGAGTTCTATGCTATTATTCGTGCTTTGACTTATTGGACTCATTATCTTAGGCCAGCTCAGTTTGTGTTGCATTCAGATCATCAAGCTTTGAAGTACATTAATGGACAACATAAGCTCAGTTCACGACATGCTAAATGGGTGGAGTTCCTTCAATCTTTTGATTTTGTTTTAAAGTACCAAACTGGAGTTTCTAATGTGGTTGCAGATGCATTATCTAGGAGGCATTCTATGCTTTCTCTAATGGAGGCTCGAGTTCTTGGCTTCACTCATATTAAGGAGCTTTATTATGATGATCCAGATTTTTCACCATTGATAGAAGCGTGCAAGGATGGTTCTCATGGAGCTTATTCGGTTCTAGATGGGTTTCTCTTCCGAAATAATAAGCTTTGTATCCCTAAGTGCTCACTAAGGGATTTGCTCATCAAGGAGGTTCACGGAGGAGGCCTAGCAGGGCATTTTGGTATTAACAAAACTGTGGATGTTTTGCAGGAACACTTTTATTGGCCAAAACTGGCAGGTGATGTTCACTCAGTTCTAGCTCGATGTTCTACATGTCAAAAGGCCAAGAGTTCTTTTCATCAAGGGCTCTATACTCCACTTCCAGTTCCTAATCAGCCATGGAAGATGTTAGTATGGATTTCATTGTAGCTTTGCCTAGGACTCAAAGGCAAAGAGATGCTATTATGGTGGTAGTGGATCGATTCTCAAAGATAGCTCATTTCATTGCTTGCAACAAGACGGATGATGCAATTCATGTAGCTGATTTGTACTTCAAGGAGATCATTAGATTACATGGTGTACCGAAGACTATTGTTTCTGATAAGGATGTTAAGTTCCTCAGTTTCTTTTGGAAGACTTTATGGAAGCTCCTAGGTACTAAGCTCCTCTTTAGTACCACGGCGCATCCACAAACTGATGGTCAAACGGAGGTGACAAACAGGACACTTACTACTCTCCTCAGGACTCTAGTTAACAAGTCACAGAAAGATTGGGATCTAAAGCTAGCACATGCAGAATTTGCTTATAATAGATCACCTACATATGCCACGAAGTGCTCTCCATTCGAAGTGAACTATGGGGTTAATCCTTTAAGTCCCATTGATTTACTACCTATTCCAGTTGAAGTGAGGCAAAGCAAAGATGCAGAGGAGAAAGCAAAGGAGATGAAAAAGCTTCACCAACAGATTAGAGCACGCATTGAGAAGGTTAATGAAGCTTACAAGGTCCGAGCTAACAAGCATCGAAAGGAGGTCATTTACAAGCCCGGGGATTTGGTATGGTTACACCTAAGGAAGGAACGATTTCCATCGAGAAGGAAGAACAAGCTGATGCCAAGAAGTGATGGTCCATTTAAGGTGCTTGAGAAGATCAATAACAATGCATACAAGATAGAACTACCAAGTGAGATGGGCAACATTTCGGCCACCTTCAATGTGGGTGATTTAGCTCCATATTTAGAAGAAGATTTCGAGTTACAAGAAGACTTCTCCAAACCAGGGGAGAATGATGCATGAGCATCCATGATCAATCCAAGTCTCCTGACAAAGAGTCATCAAGAAGAGATTAAGGTGAAGGAGATTCAGTTCATTAGTTTACTTAATCCAATTTCGAAGAAACAAGTACTTCGAATTGTTAATTAAGCTTAACACCTTCTTAATCTATTTTAAGCCTTGTTGATTAATGCTTATGATCATCTTAACATCATAAAGTATTAGTAATAAAGCTTGAATTATGATTAAATAGCTTAATTAGTTAGTTCTAAGTCATTAAAGTAAGCTTAGTGAAACTGTTTTGGAAGAACAAATTTTATACGGTTGGTTTAGGGAACGTTTTGAGCATGTTTTTGAGCTTTATTCTTGGCTAAGGCAACCATACATGACTCACCTGTGTGCTTACATACATCACCAACAAGCATGTGAAGGGTTGGAGGCAAGAATCAATAGGAAATGAGAGCTTCATGAAGAAGTATCCAAAACCGCAGCAATCAGGCGTCATTCTGGGCCCATCTTCATCAGTTCTGGGCAGCCGTCTTTTTTTAGCTTTTTGAGCTGATTTTTTGAGGATATTTTCCTTAGAATGTCTATTTTATGACCTTATCTTCCTTTTTGCAGTAGGACATTTTCGTTTCTCAGAATCCCTCAATCATTGCACCTAGGTACTGAAAACTGGCCAGATTTTTGTAATAGTTTAAGATGGCTTTTGTTACCTAAGCAAAACATCACCAAATGACGTGAATTTTTGGTATGTTACTGCTTTATATGTTAGGTTTGTAATGCAAGAAGTTTCATTAGACTTTGTTGAATGAATTAAGAGTTATACTCATTTCTTTGAGCTGTGCGCTTAGAGTAAAACTGGACAGTTTGTCCTAATTCAAGTCTTTGAGTTAATTAGCTAACTAACGTAGATTAGTTACTAATTTAAGAAAGTAAGGTTGCACCAAGAGTTCTTCTTTGACATTGGTGGCCTAGTTTGGTGGTTCTAAGGCTAGTGAAAGTGGTGGTTGTTGGTACGGTTCCAACAAGGCTTGAAGCAAAACTGATTCTTCGGTTCTTAACCAACGAATGCTCTTGCTTATGAAATGCTTTATGCATCAAAGTGATTTAAAAGGTGTGCATACACCACAAAATCTTGTAAGAGACTATGATAGTTTTAACTTTTGATTTGAAATGTGTTTGATCCAAGGGCAACATATCATCTAAATATACCTAATACCTATTCAAGGAGTCAAAAACAATAGGTAATTAAGCACATCAAATGATTTGAAAGGTGTTCATACATCAGAAAATCTCGTAAGAGACTATGATAGTTTTAACCTTTAATTTGAAATGAGTTTGATCCAAGGGCTTCATATGATTTAAATATACCTAATACCTATTCAAGGAGTGAAAAACAATAGGTAATTAAGCACATCAAATGATTTGAAAGGTGTTCATACACCACAAAATCTCGTAAGAGACTATAATAGTTTTAACCTTTGATTTGAACTGAGTTTGTACCAAGGGATTCATATCATTTAAATATACCTAATACCTATTCAAGGAGTTAAAAACAATAGGTAATTAAGCACATCAAATGATTTGAAAGGTGTTCATACCCACAAAATCTCGTAAGAGAGTATGATTATTTTAACCTTTGATTAGAAATGAGTTTGATCCAAGGTCTTCATATGAATTAAATATACCTGATACCTATAAAAGGAGTAAAAAACAATAGATAATTAAGCACATCAAGTGATTTGAAAGGTGTTCATACACCAAAAAATCTCATAAGAGACTATTATAGTTTTAACTTTTGATTTGAAATGAGTTTGATCCAAGGGCTACATATCATTTAAATATACAAAATACCTATTAAAGGAGTCAAAAACAATAGGTAATTAAGCACATCAAATGATTTGAAAGGTGTTCATACATCACAAAATCTCATAAGAGACAATGATAGTTTTAACCTTTAATTAAAATGAGTTTTATCCAAGGGCTTCATATGATTTAAATATACCTAATACCTATTCCAGGAGTCAAAAACAATAGGTAATTAAGCACATCAAATGATTTGAAAGGTGTTCATACATCACAAAATCTCGTAAGAGACTATGATAGTTTTAACCTTTGATTTGAACTAAGTTAGTACCAAGGGATTCATATCCTTTAAATTTACCTAATACCTATTCAAGGAGTCAAAAACAATATGTAATTAAAGAACATCAAGTGATTTGAAAGGTGTTCATACACCACAAAATCTCGTAAGAGAGTATGATAATTTTAACCTTTGATTAGAAATGTGTTTGATCCAAGGTCTCCATATGCTTTAAATATACCTAATACCTATAAAAGGAGTCAAAAACAATAGATAATTAAGCACATCAAGTGATTTAAAAGGTGTTCATACACCACCAAATCTCGTAAGAGACTATGATAGTTTAAACTTTTGATTTGAAATGTGTTTGATCCAAGGGCTACATATCATTTAAATATACCTAATACCTATTCAAGGAGTCAAAAACAATAGGTAATTAAGCACATCAAATGATTTGAAAGGTGTTCATACATCAGAAAATCTCGTAAGAGACTATGATAGTTTTAACCTTTAATTTGAAATGAGTTTGATCCAAGGGCTTCATATGATTTAAATATACCTAATACCTATTCAAGGAGTCAAAAACAATAGGTAATTAAGCAATTCAAATGATTTGAAAGGTGTTCATACACCACAAAATCTCGTAAGAGACTATGATAGTTTTAACCTTTGATTTGAACTGAGTTTGTACCAAGGGATTCATATCATTTAAATATACCTAATACCTATTCAAGGAGTCAAAAACAATAGGTAATTAAAGCACATCAAGTGATTTGAAAGGTGTTCATACACCACAAAATCTCGTAAGTGAGTAATCATTTTCACCTTTGTTTTGAAATGAGTTTTGATCAAAGGGCTTCATATGCTAAAAATATACCTAATACTTATTAAAGGAGTCAAAAACAATAGGTAATTAAGCACATCAAATGATTTGAAAGGTGTTCATACACCACAAAATCTCGCAAGAGACTATGATAATTTTAACTTTTGATTTGAAATGAGTTTGATCCAAGGGCTACATATCATTTAAATATACCTAATACCTATTCAAGGAGTCAAAAACAATAGGTAATTAAGCACATCAAATGATTTGAAAGGTGTTCATACACCAAAAAGTTTCGTAAGAGACATTGATTGTTCCTTTAATTTGAAATGAGTTTGATCCAAGGGTTTCATATCATTTAAATATACCTAATACCTATTCAAGGAGTCAAAAACAATAGGTAATTAAAGCACAACAAGTTATTTGAAAGGTGTTCATACACCACAAAATCTCGTAAGTGACTAATCATTTTCACCTTTGATTTGAAATGAGTTTTGATCAAAGGGCTTCATATGCTTAAAATATACCTAATACTTATTAAAGGAGTCAAAAACAATAGGTAATTAAGCACATCAAATTATTTGAAAGGTGTTCACACACCACAAAATCTCGTAAGAGACTATGATAGTTTTAACTTTTGATTTGAAATGAGTTTGATCCAAGGGCTACATATCATTTAAATATACCTAATACCTATAAAAGGAATAAAAAAACAATAGGTAATTAAGCACATCAAATGATTTGAAAGGTGTTCATACACCAAAAAGTCTCGTAAGAGACTATGATTGTTCCTTTAATTTGAACTGAGTTTGTACCAAAGGATTCATATCATTTAAATATACCTAATACCTATTCAAGGAGTCAAAAACAATAGGTAATTAAGGCACATCAAGTTATTTGAAAGGTGTTCATACACCACAAAATCTCGTAAGTGACTAATCATTTTCACCTTTGATTTGAAATGAGTTTTGACCAAAGGGCTTCATATGCTTAAAATATACCTAATACTTATTAAAAGAGTCAAAAACAATAGGTAATTAAGCACATCAAATGATTTGAAAGGTGTTCATACACCACAAAATGTCGTAAGAGACTATGATAGTTTTAACTTTTGATTTGAAATGAGTTTGATCCAAGGGCTACATATCATTTAAATATACCTAATACCTATTCAAGGAGTCAAAAACAATAGGTAAGTAAGCACATCAAATGATTTGAAAGGTGTTCATACACCAAAATGTCTCGTAAGAGACTATGATTGTTCCTTTAATTTGAAATGAGTTTGATCCAAGGGTTTCATATGATTTAATTATACCTAATACCTATTCAAGTAGTCCAAAATAATGTGTAATTAAGCACATCAAATGATTTGACAGGTGTTCATACACCACAAAATCTCGTAAGAGACTCTGATAGTTTTAACCTTCGATTTGAAATGAGTTTAATCCAAGGGCTTCATATGATTTAAGTATACCTAATACCTATTTAAGTAGTCAAAAAGAATAGGTAATAAAGCACATCAAGTGATTTGAAAGGTGTTCATACACCACAAAATCTCGTAAGTGAGTAATCATTTTCACCTTTGATTTGAAATGAGTTTTGATCAAAGGGCTTCATATGCTAAAAATATACCTAATACTTATTAAAGGAGTCAAAAACAATAGGTAATTAAGCACATCAAATGATTTGAAAGGTGTTCATACACCACAAAATCTCGCAAGAGACTATGATAATTTTAACTTTTGATTTGAAATAAGTTTGATCCAAGGGCTACATATCATTTAAATATACCTAATACCTATTCAAGGAGTCAAAAACAATAGGTAATTAAGCACATCAAATGATTTGAAAGGTGTTCATACACCAAAAAGTTTCGTAAGAGACTATGATTGTTCCTTTAATTTGAAATGAGTTTGATCCAAGGGTTTCATATCATTTAAATATACCTAATACCTATTCAAGGAGTCAAAAACAATACGTAATTAAAGCACAGCAAGTTATTTGAAAGGTGTTCATACACCACAAAATCTCGTAAGTGACTAATCATTTTCACCTTTGATTTGAAATGAGTTTTGATCAAAGGGCTTCATATGCTTAAAATATACCTAATACTTATTAAAGGAGTCAAAAACAATAGGTAATTAAGCACATCAAATTATTTGAAAGGTGTTCACACACCACAAAATCTCGTAAGAGACTATGATAGTTTTAACTTTTGATTTGAAATGAGTTTGATCCAAGGGCTACATATCATTTAAATATACCTAATACCTATAAAAGGAATAAAAAAACAATAGGTAATTAAGCACATCAAATGATTTGAAAGGTGTTCATACACCAAAAAGTCTCGTAAGAGACTATGATTGTTCCTTTAATTTGAACTGAGTTTGTACCAAAGGATTCATATCATTTAAATATACCTAATACCTATTCAAGGAGTCAAAAACAATAGGTAATTAAGGCACATCAAGTTATTTGAAAGGTGTTCATACACCACAAAATCTCGTAAGTGACTAATCATTTTCACCTTTGATTTGAAATGAGTTTTGACCAAAGGGCTTCATATGCTTAAAATATACCTAATACTTATTAAAGGAGTCAAAAACAATAGGTAATTAAGCACATCAAATGATTTGAAAAGTGTTCATACACCACAAAATGTCGTAAGAGACTATGATAGTTTTAACTTTTGATTTGAAATGAGTTTGATCCAAGGGCTACATATCATTTAAATATACCTAATACCTATTCAAGGAGTCAAAAACAATAGGTAAGTAAGCACATCAAATGATTTGAAAGGTGTTCATACACCAAAATGTCTCGTAAGAGACTATGATTGTTCCTTTAATTTGAAATGAGTTTGATCCAAGGGTTTCATATGATTTAATTATACCTAATACCTATTCAAGTAGTCCAAAATAATGTGTAATTAAGCACATCAAATGATTTGACAGGTGTTCATACACCACAAAATCTCGTAAGAGACTCTGATAGTTTTAACCTTCGATTTGAAATGAGTTTAATCCAAGGGCTTCATATGATTTAAGTATACCTAATACCTATTTAAGTAGTCAAAAAGAATAGGTAATAAAGCACATCAAGTGATTTGAAAGGTGTTCATACACCACAAAATCTCGTAAGTGAGTAATCATTTTCACCTTTGATTTGAAATGAGTTTTGATCAAAGGGCTTCATATGCTAAAAATATACCTAATACTTATTAAAGGAGTCAAAAACAATAGGTAATTAAGCACATCAAATGATTTGAAAGGTGTTCATACACCACAAAATCTCGCAAGAGACTATGATAATTTTAACTTTTGATTTGAAATGAGTTTGATCCAAGGGCTACATATCATTTAAATATACCTAATACCTATTCAAGGAGTCAAAAACAATAGGTAATTAAGCACATCAAATGATTTGAAAGGTGTTCATACACCAAAAAGTTTCGTAAGAGACTATGATTGTTCCTTTAATTTGAAATGAGTTTGATCCAAGGGTTTCATATCATTTAAATATACCTAATACCTATTCAAGGAGTCAAAAACAATACGTAATTAAAGCACAGCAAGTTATTTGAAAGGTGTTCATACACCACAAAATCTCGTAAGTGACTAATCATTTTCACCTTTGATTTGAAATGAGTTTTGATCAAAGGGCTTCATATGCTTAAAATATACCTAATACTTATTAAAGGAGTCAAAAACAATAGGTAATTAAGCACATCAAATTATTTGAAAGGTGTTCACACACCACAAAATCTCGTAAGAGACTATGATAGTTTTAACTTTTGATTTGAAATGAGTTTGATCCAAGGGCTACATATCATTTAAATATACCTAATACCTATAAAAGGAATAAAAAACAATAGGTAATTAAGCACATCCAATGATTTGAAAGGTGTTCATACACCAAAAAGTCTCGTAAGAGACTATGATTGTTCCTATAATTTGAACTGAGTTTGTACCAAAGGATTCATATCATTTAAATATACCTAATACCTATTCAAGGAGTCAAAAACAATAGGTAATTAAGGCACATCAAGTTATTTGAAAGGTGTTCATACACCACAAAATCTCGTAAGTGACTAATCATTTTCACCTTTGATTTGAAATGAGTTTTGACCAAAGGGCTTCATATGCTTAAAATATACCTAATACTTATTAAAGGAGTCAAAAACAATAGGTAATTAAGCACATCAAATGATTTGAAAGGTGTTCATACACCACAAAATCTCGTAAGAGACTATGATAGTTTTAACTTTTGATTTGAAATGAGTTTGATCCAAGGGCTACATATCATTTAAATATACCTAATACCTATTCAAGGAGTCAAAAACAATAGGTAATTAAGCACATCAAATGATTTGAAAGGTGTTCATACACCAAAATGTCTCGTAAGCGACTATGATTGTTCCTTTAATTTGAAATGAGTTTGATCCAAGGGTTTCATATGATTTAATTATACCTAATACCTATTCAAGTAGTCCAAAATAATGTGTAATTAAGCACATCAAATGATTTGAAAGGTGTTCATACACCACAAAATCTCGTAAGAGACTCTGATAGTTTTAACCTTCGATTTGAAATGAGTTTAATCCAAGGGCTTCATATGATTTAAGTATACCTAATACCTATTTAAGTAGTCAAAAAGAATAGGTAATAAAGCACATCAAGTGATTTGAAAGGTGTTCATACACCACAAAATCTCGTAAGTGAGTAATCATTTTCACCTTTGATTTGAAATGAGTTTTGATCAAGGGGATTCATATGCTAAAAATATACCTAATACTTATTAAAGGAGTCAAAAACAATAGGTAATTAAGCACATCAAATGATTTGAAAGGTGTTCATACACCACAAAATCTCGCAAGAGACTATGATAATTTTAACTTTTGATTTGAAATGAGTTTGATCCAAGGGCTACATATCATTTAAATATACCTAATACCTATTCAAGGAGTCAAAAACAATAGGTAATTAAGCACATCAAATGATTTGAAAGGTGTTCATACACCAAAAAGTTTCGTAAGAGACTATGATTGTTCCTTTAATTTGAAATGAGTTTGATCCTAGGGTTTCATATCATTTAAATATACCTAATACCTATTCAAGGAGTCAAAAACAATACGTAATTAAAGCACAGCAAGTTATTTGAAAGGTGTTCATACACCACAAAATCTCGTAAGTGACTAATCATTTTCACCTTTGATTTGAAATGAGTTTTGATCCAAGGGCTTCATATGCTTAAAATATACCTAATACTTATTAAAGGAGTAAAAAACAATAGGTAATTAAGCACATCAAATTATTTGAAAGGTGTTCACACACCACAAAATCTCGTAAGAGACTATGATAGTTTTAACTTTTGATTTGAAATGAGTTTGATCCAAGGGCTACATATCATTTAAATATACCTAATACCTATAAAAGGAATAAAAAAACAATAGGTAATTAAGCACATCAAATGATTTGAAAGGTGTTCATACACCAAAAAGTCTCGTAAGAGACTATGATTGTTCGTTTAATTTGAACTGAGTTTGTACCAAAGGATTCATATCATTTAAATATACCTAATACCTATTCAAGGAGTCAAAAAAAATAGGTAATTAAGGCACATCAAGTTATTTGAAAGGTGTTCATACACCACAAAATCTCGTAAGTGACTAATCATTTTCACCTTTGATTTGAAATGAGTTTTGACCAAAGGGCTTCATATGCTTAAAATATACCTAATACTTATTAAAGGAGTCAAAAACAATAGGTAATTAAGCACATCAAATGATTTGAAAGGTGTTCATACACCACAAAATCTCGTAAGAGACTATGATAGTTTTAACTTTTGATTTGAAATGAGTTTGATCCAAGGGCTACATATCATTTAAATATACCTAATACCTATTCAAGGAGTCAAAAACAATAGGTAATTAAGCACATCAAATGATTTGAAAGGTGTTCATACACCAAAATGTCTCGTAAGTGACTATGATTGTTCCTTTAATTTGAAATGAGTTGGATCCAAGGGTTTCATATGATTTAATTATACCTAATACCTATTCAAGTAGTCCAAAATAATGTGTAATTAAGCACATCAAATGATTTGAAAGGTGTTCATACACCACAAAATCTCGTAAGAGACTCTGATAGTTTTAACCTTCGATTTGAAATGAGTTTAATCCAAGGTCTTCATATGATTTAAGTATACCTAATACCTATTTAAGTAGTCAAAAAGAATAGGTAATAAAGCACATCAAGTGAATTGAAAGGTGTTCATACACCACAAAATCTCGTAAGTGACTAATCATTTTCACCTTTGATTTGAAATGAGTTTTGATCAAAGGGCTTCATATGCTAAAAATATACCTAATACTTATTAAAGGAGTCAAAAACAATAGGTAATTAAGCACATCAAATGATTTGAAAGGTGTTCATACACCACAAAATCTCGCAAGAGACTATGATAATTTTAACTTTTGCTTTGAAATGAGTTTGATCCAAGGGCTACATATCATTTAAATATACCTAATACCTATTCAAGGAGTCAAAAACAATAGGTAATTAAGCACATCAAATGATTTGAAAGGTGTTCATACACCAAAAAGTTTCGTAAGAGACTATGATTGTTCCTTTAATTTGAAATGAGTTTGATCCAAGGGTTTCGTATCATTTAAATATACCTAATACCTATTCAAGGAGTCCAAAACAATACGTAATTAAAGCACAGCAAGTTATTTGAAAGGTGTTCATACACCATAAAATCTCGTAAGTGACTAATCATTTTCACCTTTGATTTGAAATGAGTTTTGATCAAAGGGCTTCATATGCTTAAAATATACCTAATACTTATTAAAGGAGTCAAAAACAATAGGTAATTAAGCACATCAAATTATTTGAAAGGTGTTCACACACCACAAAATCTCGTAAGAGACTATGATAGTTTTAACTTTTGATTTGAAATGAGTTTGATCCAAGGGCTACATATCATTTAAATATACCTAATACCTATAAAAGGAATAAAAAAACAATAGGTAATTAAGCACATCAAATGATTTGAAAGGTGTTCATACACCAAAAAGTCTCGTAAGAGACTATGATTGTTCCTTTAATTTGAACTGAGTTTGTACCAAAGGATTCATATCATTTAAATATACCTAATACCTATTCAAGGAGTCAAAAACAATAGGTAATTAAGGCACATCAAGTTATTTGAAAGGTGTTCATACACCACAAAATCTCGTAAGTGACTAATCATTTTCACCTTTGATTTGAAATGAGTTTTGACCAAAGGGCTTCATATGCTTAAAATGTACCTAATACTTATTAAAGGAGTCAAAAACAATAGGTAATTAAGCACATCAAATGATTTGAAAGGTGTTCATACACCACAAAATCTCGTAAGAGACTATGATAGTTTTAACTTTTGATTTGAAATGAGTTTGATTCAAGGGCTACATATCATTTAAATATACCTAATACCTATTCAAGGAGTCAAAAACAATAGGTAATTAAGCACATCAAATGATTTGAAAGGTGTTCATACACCAAAATGTCTCGTAAGAGACTATGATTGTTCCTTTAATTTCAAATGAGTTTGATTCAAGGGTTTCATATGATTTAATTATACCTAATACCTATTCAAGTAGTCCAAAATAATATGTAATTAAGCACATCAAATGATTTGAAAAGTGTTCATACACCACAAAATCTCGTAAGAGACTCTGATAGTTTTAACCTTCGATTTGAAATGAGTTTAATCCAAGGGCTTCATATGATTTAAGTATACCTAATACCTATTTAAGTAGTCAAAAAGAATAGGTAATTAAGCACATCAAATGATTTGAAAGGTGTTCATACACCACAAAATCTGGTAAGAGACTATAATAGTTTTAACCTTTGATTTGAAATGAGTTTGATTCAAGGGCTTCATATGATTTCAATATACCTAATACCTATTCAAGGAGTCAAAAACAATAGGTAATTAAGCACATCAAATGATTTGAAAGGTGTTCATACCCACAAAATCTCGTAAGAGAGTATGATAATTTTAACTTTTGATTAGAAATGAGTTTGATCCAAGGTCTTCATATGCTTTAAATATACCTAATACCTATAAAAGGAGTAAAAAAATAGATAATTAAGCACATCAAGTGATTTGAAAGGTGTTCATACACCAAAAAATCTCATAAGAGACTATGATAGTTTTAACTTTTGATTTGAAATGAGTTTGATCCAAGGGCTACATTTCATTTAAATATACCTAATACCTATTGAAGGAGTCAAAAACAATAGGTAATTAAGCACATCAAATGATTTGAAAGGTGTTCATACATCACAAAATCTCGTAAGAGACTATGATAGTTTTAACCTTTAATTTGAAATGAGTTTGATCCAAGGGCTTCATATGATTTAAATATACCTTATACCTATTCAAGGAGTCAAAAACAATAGGTAATTAAGCACATCAAATGATTTGAAAGGTGTTCATACATCACAAAATCTCGTAAGAGACTATGATAGTTTTAACCTTTAATTTGAACAAAGTTAGTACCAAGGGATTAATATCATTTAAATTTACCTAATACCTATTCAAGGAGTCAAAAACAATATGTAATTAAAGAACATCAAGTGATTTGAAAGGTGTTCATACACCACAAAATATCGTAAGAGAGTATGATAATTTTAACCTTTGATTAGAAATGTGTTTGATCCAAGGTCTCCATATGCTTTAAATATACCTAATACCTATAAAAGGAGTCAAAAACAATAGATAATTAAGCACATCAAGTGATTTAAAAGGTGTTCATACACCACAAAATCTCGTAAGAGAGTATGATAATTTTAACCTTTGATTAGAAATGTGTTTGATCCAAGGTCTCCATATGCTTTAAATATACCTAATACCTATAAAAGGAGTCAAAAACAATAGATAATTAAGCACATCAAGTGATTTAAAAGGTGTTCATACACCACAAAATCTCGTAAGAGAGTATGTTAATTGTAACCTTTGATTAGAAATGTGTTTGATCCAAGGTCTCCATATGCTTTAAATATACCTAATACCTATAAAAGGAGTCAAAAACAATAGATAATTAAGCACATCAAGTGATTTAAAAGGTGTTCATACACCACAAAATCTCGTAAGAGACTATGATAGTTTTAACTTTTGATTTGAAATGTGTTTGATCCAAGGGCTACATATCATTTAAATATACCTAATACCTATTCAAGGAGTCAAAAACAATAGGTAATTAAGCACATCAAATGATTTGAAAGATGTTCATACATCATAAAATCTCGTAAGAGACTATGATAGTTTTAACCTTTAATTTGAAATGAGTTTGATCCAAGGGATTGATATCATTTAAATATACCTAATACCTATTCCAGGAGTCAAAAATAATAGGTAATTAAAGCACATCAAGTGATTTGGAAGGTGTTCATACACCACAAAATGTCGTAAGTGACTAATCATTTTCACCTTTGATTTGAAATGAGTTTTGATCAAAGGGCTTCATATGCTTAAAATATACCTAATACTTATTAAAGGAGTCAAAAACAATAGGTAATTAAGCACATCAAATGATTTGAAAGGTGTTCATACACCAAAAAGTCTCGTAAGAGACTATGATTGTTCCTTTAATTTGAAATGAGTTTGATCCAAGGGTTTCATATCATTTAAATATACCTAATACCTATTCAAGGAGTCAAAAACAATCGGTAATTAAAGCACAGCAAGTTATTTGAAAGGTGTTCATACACCACAAAATCTCGTAAGTGACTAATCATTTTCACCTTTGATTTGAAATGAGTTTGTATCAAAGGGCTTCATATGCTTAAAATATACCTAATACTTATTAAAGGAGTAAAAAACCATAGGTAATTAAGCACATCAAATGATTTGAAAGGTGTTCATACACCACAAAATCTCGTAAGTGACTAATCATTTTCACCTTCGATTTGAAATGAGTTTTGATCGAAGGGCTTCATATGCTTAAAATATACCTAATACTTATTAAAGGAGTCAAAAACAATAGGTAATTAAGCACATCAAATGATTTGAAAGGTGTTCATACACCACAAAATCTCGTAAGAGACTATGATTGTTTTAACTTTTGATTTGAAATGAGTTTGATCCAAGGGCTACATATCATTTAAATATACCTAATACCTATTCAAGGAGTCAAAAACAATAGGTAATTAAGCACATCAAATGATTTAAAAGGTGTTCATACACCAAAAAGTCTCGTAAGAGACTATGATTGTTCCTTTAATTTGAAATGAGTTTGATCCAAGGGTTTCATATCATTTAAATATACCTAATACCTATTCAAGGAGTCAAAAACAATAGGTAATTAAAGCACAACAAGTTATTTGAAAGGTGTTCATACACCACAAAATCTCGTAAGTGACTAATCATTTTCACCTTTGATTTGAAATGAGTTTTGATCAAAGGGCTTCATATGCTTAAAATATACCTAATACTTATTAAAGGAGTCAAAAACAATAGGTAATTAAGCACATCAAATGATTTGAAAGGTGTTCATACACCACAAAATCTCGTAAGAGACTATGATAGTTTTAACTTTTGATTTGAAATGAGTTTGATCCAAGGGCTACATATCATTTAAATATACCTAATACCTATTCAAGGAGCCAAAAACAATAGGACATTAAGCACATCAAATGATTTGAAAGGTGTTCATACACCAAAAAGTCTCGTAAGAGACTATGATTGTTCCTTTAATTTGAACTGAGTTTGTACCAAAGGATTCATATCATTTAAATATACCTAATACGTATTCAAGGAGTCAAAAACAATAGGTAATTAAGGCACATCAAGTTATTTGAAAGGTGTTCATACACCACAAAATCTCGTAAGTGACTAATCATTTTCACCTTTGATTTGAAATGAGTTTTGATCAAAGGCCTTCATATGCTTAAAATATACCTAATACTTATTATAGGAGTCAAAAACAATAGGTAATGAAGCACATCAAATGATTTGAAAGGTGTTCATACACCACAAAATCTCGTAAGAGACTATGAGAGTTTTAACTTTTGATTTGAAATGAGTTTGATCCAAGGGCTACATATCATTTAAATATACCTAATACCTATTCAAGGAGTCAAAAACAATAGGTAATTAAGCACATCAAATGATTTGAAAGGTGTTCATACACCAAAAAGTCTCGTAAGAGACTATGATTGTAAATTTAAATATACCTAATACGTATTCAAGGAGTCAAAAACAATAGGTAATTAAAGCACAGCAAGTTATTTGAAAGGTGTTCATACACCACAAAATCTCGTAAGTGACTAATCCTTTTCACCTTTGATTTGAAATGAGTTTTGATCAAAGGGATTCATATGCTTAAAATATACCTAATACTTATTAAAGGAGTCAAAAACAATAGGTAATTAAGCACATCAAATGATTTGAAAGGTGTTCATACACCATAAAATCTCGTAAGTGACTAATCATTTTCACCTTTGATTTGAAATGAGTTTTGATCAAAGGGCTTCATATGCTTAAAATATACCTAATACTTATTAAAGGAGTCAAAAACAATAGGTAATTAAGCACATCAAATGATTTGAAAGGTGTTCATACACCACAAAATCTCGTAAGTGACTAATCATTTTCACCTTTGATTTGAAATGAGTTTTGATCAAAGGGCTTCATATGCTTAAAATATACCTAATACTTATTAAAGGAGTCAAAAACAATAGGTAATTAAGCACATCAAATGATTTGAAAGGTGTTCATACACCACAAAATTTCGTAAGAGACTATGATAGTTTTAACTTTTGATTTGAAATGAGTTTGATCCAAGGGCTACATATCATTTAAATATACCTAATACCTATTCAAGGAGTCAAAAACAATAGGACATTAAGCACATCAAATGATTTGAAAGGTGTTCATACACCAAAAAGTCTCGTAAGAGACTATGATTGTTCCTTTAATTTGAACTGAGTTTGTACCAAAGGATTCATATCATTTAAATATACCTAATACGTATTCAAGGAGTCAAAAACAATAGGTAATTAAGGCACATCAAGTTATTTGAAAGGTGTTCATACACCACAAAATCTCGTAAGTGACTAATCATTTTCACCTTTGATTTGAAATGAGTTTTGATCAAAGGCCTTCATATGCTTAAAATATACCTAATACTTATTATAGGAGTCAAAAACAATAGGTAATGAAGCACATCAAATGATTTGAAAGGTGTTCATACACCACAAAATCTCGTAAGAGACTATGAGAGTTTTAACTTTTGATTTGAAATGAGTTTGATCCAAGGGCTACATATCATTTAAATATACCTAATACCTATTCAAGGAGTCAAAAACAATAGGTAATTAAGCACATCAAATGATTTGAAAGGTGTTCATACACCAAAAAGTCTCGTAAGAGACTATGATTGTAAATTTAAATATACCTAATACGTATTCAAGGAGTCAAAAACAATAGGTAATTAAAGCACAGCAAGTTATTTGAAAGGTGTTCATACACCACAAAATCTCGTAAGTGACTAATCCTTTTCACCTTTGATTTGAAATGAGTTTTGATCAAAGGGATTCATATGCTTAAAATATACCTAATACTTATTAAAGGAGTCAAAAACAATAGGTAATTAAGCACATCAAATGATTTGAAAGGTGTTCATACACCATAAAATCTCGTAAGTGACTAATCATTTTCACCTTTGATTTGAAATGAGTTTTGATCAAAGGGCTTCATATGCTTAAAATATACCTAATACTTATTAAAGGAGTCAAAAACAATAGGTAATTAAGCACATCAAATGATTTGAAAGGTGTTCATACACCACAAAATCTCGTAAGTGACTAATCATTTTCACCTTTGATTTGAAATGAGTTTTGATCAAAGGGCTTCATATGCTTAAAATATACCTAATACTTATTAAAGGAGTCAAAAACAATAGGTAATTAAGCACATCAAATGATTTGAAAGGTGTTCATACACCACAAAATTTCGTAAGAGACTATGATAGTTTTAACTTTTGATTTGAAATGAGTTTGATCCAAGGGCTACATATCATTTAAATATACCTAATACCTATTCAAGGAGTCAAAAACAATAGGACATTAAGCACATCAAATGATTTGAAAGGTGTTCATACACCAAAAAGTCTCGTAAGAGACTATGATTGTTCCTTTAATTTGAACTGAGTTTGTACCAAAGGATTCATATCATTTAAATATACCTAATACGTATTCAAGGAGTCAAAAACAATAGGTAATTAAGGCACATCAAGTTATTTGAAAGGTGTTCATACACCACAAAATCTCGTAAGTGACTAATCATTTTCACCTTTGATTTGAAATGAGTTTTGATCAAAGGCCTTCATATGCTTAAAATATACCTAATACTTATTATAGGAGTCAAAAACAATAGGTAATGAAGCACATCAAATGATTTGAAAGGTGTTCATACACCACAAAATCTCGTAAGAGACTATGAGAGTTTTAACTTTTGATTTGAAATGAGTTTGATCCAAGGGCTACATATCATTTAAATATACCTAATACCTATTCAAGGAGTCAAAAACAATAGGTAATTAAGCACATCAAATGATTTGAAAGGTGTTCATACACCAAAAAGTCTCGTAAGAGACTATGATTGTAAATTTAAATATACCTAATACGTATTCAAGGAGTCAAAAACAATAGGTAATTAAAGCACAGCAAGTTATTTGAAAGGTGTTCATACACCACAAAATCTCGTAAGTGACTAATCCTTTTCACCTTTGATTTGAAATGAGTTTTGATCAAAGGGATTCATATGCTTAAAATATACCTAATACTTATTAAAGGAGTCAAAAACAATAGGTAATTAAGCACATCAAATGATTTGAAAGGTGTTCATACACCATAAAATCTCGTAAGTGACTAATCATTTTCACCTTTGATTTGAAATGAGTTTTGATCAAAGGGCTTCATATGCTTAAAATATACCTAATACTTATTAAAGGAGTCAAAAACAATAGGTAATTAAGCACATCAAATGATTTGAAAGGTGTTCATACACCACAAAATCTCGTAAGTGACTAATCATTTTCACCTTTGATTTGAAATGAGTTTTGATCAAAGGGCTTCATATGCTTAAAATATACCTAATACTTATTAAAGGAGTCAAAAACAATAGGTAATTAAGCACATCAAATGATTTGAAAGGTGTTCATACACCACAAAATTTCGTAAGAGACTATGATAGTTTTAACTTTTGATTTGAAATGAGTTTGATCCAAGGGCTACATATCATTTAAATATACCTAATACCTATTCAAGGAGTCAAAAACAATAGGTAATTAAGCACATCAAATGATTTGAAAGGTGTCTATTCACCAAAAAGTCTCGTAAGAGACTATGATTGTTCCTTTAATTTTAAATGAGTTGGATCCAAGGGTTTCATATGATTTAATTATACCTAATACCTATTCAAGGAGTCCAAGACAATATGTAATTAAGCACATCAAATGATTTGAAAGGTGTTCATACACCACAAAATCTCGTAAGAGACTCTGATAGTTTTAACCTTCGATTTGAAATGAGTTTTATCCAAGGGCTTCATATGATTTAAGTATACCTAATACCTATTTAAGTAGTCAATAATAATAGGTAATTAAGCACATCAAATGATTTGAAAGGTGTTCATACACCACAAAATCTGGTAAGAGACTATAATAGTTTTAACCTTTGATTTGAAATGAGTTTGATTCAAGGGCTTCATATGATTTCAATATACCTAATACCTATTCAAGGTGTCAAAAACAATAGGTAATTAAGCACATCAAATGATTTGAAAGGTGTTCATACCCACAAAATCTCGTAAGAGAGTATGATAATTTTAACCTTTGATTAGAAATGAGTTTGATCCAAGGTCTTCATATGCTTTAAATATACCTAATACCTATAAAAGGAGTAAAAAACAATAGATAATTAAGCACATCAAGTGATTTGAAAGGTGTTCATACACCAAAAAATCTCATAAGAGACTATGATAGTTTTAACTTTTGATTTGAAATGAGTTTGATCCAAGGGCTACATATCATTTAAATATACCTAATACCTATTCAAGGAGTCAAAAACAATAGGTAATTAAGCACATCAAATGATTTGAAAGGTGTTCATACATCATAAAATCTCGTAAGAGACTATGATAGTTTTAACCTTTAATTTGAAATGAGTTTGATCCAAGGGCTCATATGATTTAAATATACCTAATACCTATTCAAGGAGTAAAAAACAATAGGTAATTAAGCACATCAAATGATTTGAAAGGTGTTCATACACCAAAAAGTCTCGTAAGAGACTATGATTGTTCCTTTAATTTGAAATGAGTTTGATCCAAGGGTTTCATATCATTTAAATATACCTAATTCCTATTCAAGGAGTCAAAAACAATAGGTAATTAAAGCACAGCAAGTTATTTGAAAGGTGTTCATACACCACAAAATCTCGTAAGTGACTAATCATTTTCACCTTTGATTTGAAATGAGTTTTTATCAAAGGTCTTCATATGCTTAAAATATACCTAATACTTATTAAAGGAGTAAAAAACAATAGGTAATTAAGCACATCAAATGATTTGAAAGGTGTTCATACACCACAAAATCTCGTAAGTGACTAATCATTTTCACCTTTGATTTGAAATGAGTTTTGATCAAAGGGCTTCATATGCTTAAAATATACCTAATACTTATTAAAGGAGTCAAAAACAATAGGTAATTAAGCACATCAAATGATTTGAAAGGTGTTCATACACCACAAAATCTCGTAAGAGACTATGATAGTTTTAACTTTTGATTTGAAATGAGTTTGATCCAAGGGCTACATATCATTTAAATATACCTAATACCATTTCAAGGAGGCAAAAACAATAGGTAATTAAGCACATCAAATGATTTGAAAGGTGTTCATACACCAAAAAGTCTCGTAAGAGACTATGATTGTTCATTTAAATATACCTAATACGTATTCAAGGAGTCAAAAACAATAGGTAATTAAAGCACAGCAAGTTATTTGAAAGGTGTTCATACACCACAAAATCTCGTAAGTGACTAATCATTTTCACCTTTGATTTGAAATGAGTTTTGATCAAAGGGATTCATATGCTTAAAATATACCTAATACTTATTAAAGGAGTCAAAAACAATAGGTAATTAAGCACATCAAATGATTTGAAAGGTGTTCATACACCACAAAATCTTGTAAGAGACTATGATAGTTTTAACTTTTGATTTGAAATGAGTTTGATCCAAGGGGTACATATCATTTAAATATACCTAATACCTATTCAAGGAGTCAAAAACAATAGGTAATTAAGCACATCAAATGATTTGAAAGGTGTTCATACACCAAAAAGTCTCGTAAGAGACTATGATTGTTCCTTTAATTTGAACTGAGTTTGTACCAAAGGATTCATATCATTTAAATATACCTAATACGTATTCAAGGAGTCAAAAACAATAGGTAATTAAGGCACATCAAGTTATTTGAAAGGTGTTCATACACCACAAAATCTCGTAAGTGACTAATCATTTTCACCTTTGATTTGAAATGAGTTTTGATCAAAGGGTTTCATATGCTTAAAATATACCTAATACTTATTAAAGGAGTCAAAAACAATAGGTAATTAAGCACATCAAATGATTTGAAAGGTGTTCATACACCACAAAATCTCGTAAGAGACTATGATAGTTTTAACTTTTGATTTTAAATGAGTTTGATCCAAGGGCTACATATCATTTAAATATACCTAATACCTATTCAAGGAGTCAAAAACAATAGGTAATTAAGCACATCAAATGAATTGAAAGGTGTCCATTCACCAAAAAGTCTCGTAAGAGACTATGATTGTTCCTTTAATTTGAAATGAGTTGGATCCAAGGGTTTCATATGATTTAATTATACCTAATACCTATTCAAGTAGTCCAAAAGAATATGTAATTAAGCACATCAAATGATTTGAAAGGTGTTCATACACCACAAAATCTCGTAAGAGACTCTGATAGTTTTAACCTTCGATTTGAAATGAGTTTTATCCAAGGGCTTCATATGATTTAAGTATACCTAATACCTATTTAAGTAGTCAAAAATAATAGGTAATTAAGCACATCAAATGATTTGAAAGGTGTTCATACACCACAAAATCTGGTAAGTGACTAATCATTTTCACCTTTGATTTGAAATGAGTTATGATCAAAGGGCTTCATATGCTTAAAATATACCTAATACTTATTAAAGGAGTCAAAAACAATAGGTAATTAAGCACATCAAATGATTTGAAAGGTGTTCATACACCACAAAATCTCGTAAGAGACTATGATAGTTTTACCTTTTGATTTGAAATGAGTTTGATCCAAGGGCTACATATCATTTAAATATACCTAATACCTATTCAAGGAGTCAAAAACAATAGGTAATTAAGCACATCAAATGATTTGAAAGGTGTTCATACCCACAAAATCTCGTAAGAGAGTATGATAATTTTAACCTTTGATTAGAAATGAGTTTGATCCAAGGTCTTCATATGCTTTAAATATACCTAATACCTATAAAAGGAATAAAAAACAATAGATAATTAAGCACATCAAGTGATTTGAAAGGTGTTCATACACCAAAAAATCTCATAAGAGACTATGATAGTTTTAACTTTTGATTTGAAATGAGTTTGATCCAAGGGCTACTTATCATTTAAATATACCTAATACCTATTCAAGGAGTCAAAAACAATAGGTAATTAAGCACATCAAATGATTTGAAAGGTGTTCATACATCAAAAAATCTCGTAAGAGACTATGATAGTTTTAACCTTTAATTTGAAATGAGTTTGATCCAAGGGCTTCATATGATTTAAATATACCTAATACCTATTCAAGGAGTCAAATACAATAGGTAATTAAGCACATCAAATGATTTGAAAGGTGTTCATACACCAAAAAGTCTCGTAAGAGACTATGATTGTTCCTTTAATTTGAAATGAGTTTGATCCAAGGGTTTCATATCATTTAAATATACCTAATACCTATTCAAGGAGTCAAAACCAATAGGTAATTAAAGCACAGCAAGTTATTTGAAAGGTGTTCATACACCACAAAATCTCGTAAGTGACTAATCATTTTCACCTTTGATTTGAAATGAGTTTTTATCAAAGGGCATCATATGCTTAAAATATACCTAATACTTATTAAAGGAGTCAAAAACAATAGGTAATTAAGCACATCAAATGATTTGAAAGGTGTTCATACACCACAAAATCTCGTAAGTGACTAATCATTTTCACCTTTGATTTGAAATGAGTTATGATCAAAGGGCTTCATATGCTTAAAATATACCTAATACTTATTAAAGGAGTCAAAAACAATAGGTAATTAAGCACATCAAATGATTTGAAAGGTGTTCATACACCACAAAATCTCGTAAGAGACTATGATAGTTTTACCTTTTGATTTGAAATGAGTTTGATCCAAGGGCTACATATCATTTAAATATACCTAATACCTATTCAAGGAGTCAAAAACAATAGGTAATTAAGCACATCAAATGATTTGAAAGGTGTTCATACACCAAAAAGTCTCGTAAGAGACTATGATTGTTCATTTAAATATACCTAATACGTATTCAAGGAGTCAAAAACAATAGGTAATTAAAACACAGCAAGTTATTTGAAAGGTGTTCATACACCACAAAATCTCGTCAGTGACTAATCATTTTCACCTTTGATTTGAAATGAGTTTTGATCAAAGGGCTTCATATGCTTAAAATATACCTAATACTTATTAAAGGAGTCAAAAAACAATAGGTAATTAAGCACATCAAATGATTTGAAAGGTGTTCATACACCACAAAATCTCGTAAGAGACTATGATAGTTTTAACTTTTGATTTGAAATGAGTTTGATCCAAGGGCTACATATCATTTAAATATACCTAATACCTATTCAAGGAGTCAAAAACAATAGGTAATTAAGCACATCAAATGATTTGAAAGGTGTTCATACACCAAAAAGTCTCGTAAGAGACTATGATTGTTCCTTTAATTTGAACTGAGTTTGTACCAAAGGATTCATATCATTTAAATATACCTAATACGTATTCAAGGAGTCAAAAACAATAGGTAATTGAGGCACATCAAGTTATTTGAAAGGTGTTCATACACCACAAAATCTCGTAAGTGACTAATCATTTTCACCTTTGATTTGAAATGAGTTTTGATCAAAGGGCTTCATATGCTTAAAATATACCTAATACTTATTAAAGGAGTAAAAAACAATAGGTAATTAAGCACATCAAATGATTTGAAAGGTGTTCATACACCACAAAATCTCGTAAGAGACTATGATAGTTTTAACTTTTGATTTTAAATGAGTTTGATCCAAGGGCTACATATCATTTAAATATACCTAATACCCATTCAAGGAGTCAAAAACAATAGGTAATTAAGCACATCAAATGATTTGAAAGGTGTCCATTCACCAAAAAGTCTCGTAAGAGACTATGATTGTTCCTTTAATTTGAAATGAGTTGGATCCAAGGGTTTCATATGATTTAATTATACCTAATACCTATTCAAGTAGTCCAAAACAATATGTAATTAAGCACATCAAATGATTTGAAAGGTGTTCATACACCACAAAATCTCGTAAGAGACTCTGATAGTTTTAACCTTCGATTTGAAATGAGTTTTATCCAAGGGCTTCATATGATTTAAGTATACCTAATACCTATTTAATTAGTCAAAAATAATAGGTAATTAAGCACATCAAATGATTTGAAAGGTGTTCATACACCACAAAATCTGGTAAGAGACTATAATAGTTTTAACCTTTGATTTGAAATGAGTTTGATTCAAGGGCTTCATATGATTTCAATATACCTAATACCTATTCAAGGAGTCAAAAACAATAGGTACTTAAGCACATCAAATGATTTGAAAGGTGTTCATACCCACAAAATCTCGTAAGAGAGTATGATAATTTTAACCTTTGATTAGAAATGAGTTTGATCCAAGGTCTTCATATGCTTTAAATATACCTAATACCTATAAAAGGAGTAAAAAACAATAGATAATTAAGCACATCAAGTGATTTGAAAGGTGTTCATACACCAAAAAATCTCATAAGAGACTATGATAGTTTTAACTTTTGATTTGAAATGAGTTTCATCCAAGGGCTACTTATCATTTAAATATACCTAATACCTATTCAAGGAGTCAAACACAATAGGTAATTAAGCACATCAAATGATTTGAAAGGTGTTCATACATCACAAAATCTCGTAAGAGACTATGATAGTTTTAACCTTTAATTTGAAATGAGTTTGATCCAAGGGCTTCATATGATTTAAATATACCTAATACCTATTCAAGGAGTCAAATACAATAGGTAATTAAGCACATCAAATGATTTGAAAGGTGTTCATACACCAAAAAGTCTCATAAGAGACTATGATTGTTCCTTTAATTTGAAATGAGTTTGATCCAAGGGTTTCATATCATTTAAATATACCTAATACCTATTCAAGGAGTCAAAACCAATAGGTAATTAAAACACAGCAAGTTATTTGAAAGGTGTTCATACACCACAAAATCTCGTAAGTGACTAATCATTTTACCTTTGATTTGAAATGAGTTTTTATCAAAGGCCTTCATATGCTTAAAATATACCTAATACTTATTAAAGGAGTCAAAAACAATAGGTAATTAAGCACATCAAATGATTTGAAAGGTGTTCATACACCACAAAATCTCGTAAGTGACTAATCATTTTCACCTTTGATTTGAAATGAGTTTTGATCAAAGGGCTTCATATGCTTAAAATATACCTAATACTTATTAAAGGAGTAAAAAACAATAGGTAATTAAGCACATCAAATGATTTGAAAGGTGTTCATACACCACAAAATCTCGTAAGAGACTATGATAGTTTTAACTTTTGAGTTGAAATGAGTTTGATCCAAGGGCTACATATCATTTAAAAATACCTAATACCTATTCAAGGAGTCAAAAACAATAGGTAATTAAGCACATCAAATGATTTGAAAAGTGTTCATACACCAAAAAGTCTCGTAAGAGACTATGATTGTTCATTTAAATATACCTAATACGTATTCAAGGAGTCAAAAACAATAGGTAATTAAAACACAGCAAGTTATTTGAAAGGTGTTCATACACCACAAAATCTAGTCAGTGACTAATCATTTTCACCTTTGATTTGAAATGAGTTTTGATCAAAGGGCTTCATATGCTTAAAATATACCTAATACTTATTAAAGGAGTCAAAAACAATAGGTAATTAAGCACATCAAATGATTTGAAAGGTGTTCATACACCACAAAATCTCGTAAGAGACTATGATAGTTTTAACTTTTGATTTGAAATGAGTTTGATCCAAGGGCTACATATCATTTAAATATACCTAATACCTATTCAAGGAGTCAAAAACAATAGGTAATTAAGCACATCAAATGATTTGAAAGGTGTTCATACACCAAAAAGTCTCGTAAGAGACTATGATTGTTCCTTTAATTTGAACTGAGTTTGTACCAAAGGATTCATATGATTTAAATATACCTAATACGTATTCAAGGAGTCAAAAACAATAGGTAATTAAGGCACATAAAGTTATTTGAAAGGTGTTCATACACCACAAAATCTAGTAAGTGACTAATCATTTTCACCTTTGATTTGAAATGAGTTTTGATCAAAGGGCTTCATATGCTTAAAATATACCTAATACTTATTAAAGGAGTCAAAAACAATAGGTAATTAAGCACATCAAATGATTTGAAAGGTGTTCATACACCACAAAATCTCGTAAGAGAGTATGATAGTTTTAACTTTTGATTTGAAATGAGTTTGATCCAAGGGCTACATATCATTTAAATATACCTAATACCTATTCAACGAGTCAAAAACAATAGGTAATTAAGCACATCAAATGATTTGAAAGGTGTTCATACATCACAAAATCTCGTAAGAGACTCTGATAGTTTTAACCTTCGATTTGAAATGAGTTTAATCCAAGGGCTTCATATGATTTAAGTATACCTAATACCTATTTAAGTAGTCAAAAAGAATAGGTAATTAAGCACATCAAATGATTTGAAAGGTGTTCATACACCACAAAATCTAGTAAGAGACTATAATAGTTTTAACCTTTGATTTGAAATGAGTTTGATTCAAGGGCTTCATATGATTTCAATATACCTAATACCTATTCAAGGAGTCAAAAACAATAGGTAATTAAGCACATCAAATGATTTGAAAGGTGTTCATACCCACAAAATCTCGTAAGAGAGTATGATAATTTTAACTTTTGATTAGAAATGAGTTTGATCCAAGGTCTTCATATTCTTTAAATATACCTAATACCTATAAAAGGAGTAAAAAACAATAGATAATTAAGCACATCAAGTGATTTGAAAGGTGTTCATACACCAAAAAATCTCATAAGAGACTATGATAGTTTTAACTTTTGATTTGAAATGAGTTTGATCCAAGGGCTACATTTCATTTAAATATACCTAATACCTATTCAAGGAGTCAAAAACAATAGGAAATTAAGCACATCAAATGATTTGAAAGGTGTTCATACACCAAAAAGTCTCGTAAGATACTATGATTGTTCCTTTAATTTGAAATGAGTTTGATCCAAGGGTTTCATATCATTTAAATATACCTAATACCTATTCAAGGAGTTAAAAACATTAGGTAATTAAAGCACAGCAAGTTATTTGAAAGGTGTTCATACACCACAAAATCTCGTAAGTGACTAATCATTTTCACCGTTGATTTGAAATGAGTTTTGATCAAAGGGCTTCATATGCTTAAAATATACCTAATACTTATTAAAGGAGTCAAAAACAATAGGTAATTAAGCACATCAAATGATTTGAAAGGTGTTCATACACCACAAAATCTCGTAAGAGACTATGATAATTTTAACTTTTGATTTGAAATGAGTTTGATCCGAGGGCTACATATCATTTAAATATACCTAATACCTATTCAACGAGTCAAAAACAATAGGTAATTAAGCACATCAAATGATTTGAAAGGTGTTCATACATCACAAAATCTCGTAAGAGACTCTGATAGTTTTAACCTTCGATTTGAAATGAGTTTAATCCAAGGGCTTCATATGATTTAAGTATACCTAATACCTATTTAAGTAGTCAAAAAGAATAGGTAATTAAGCACATCAAATGATTTGAAAGGTGTTCATACACCACAAAATCTGGTAAGAGACTATAATAGTTTTAACCTTTGATTTGAAATGAGTTTGATTCAAGGGCTTCATATGATTTCAATATACCTAATACCTATTCAAGGAATCAAAAACAATAGGTAATTAAGCACATCAAATGATTTGAAAGGTGTTCATACCCACAAAATCTCGTAAGAGAGTATGATAATTTTAACTTTTGATTAGAAATGAGTTTGATCCAAGGCCTTCATATTCTTTAAATATACCTAATACCTATAAAAGGAGTAAAAAACAATAGATAATTAAGCACATCAAGTGATTTGAAAGGTGTTCATACACCAAAAAATCTCATAAGAGACTATGATAGTTTTAACTTTTGATTTGAAATGAGTTTGACCCAAGGGCTACATTTCATTTAAATATACCTAATACCTATTCAAGGAGTCAAAAACAATAGGTAATTAAGCACATCAAATGATTTGAAAGGTGTTCATACACCAAAAAGTCTCGTAAGAGACTATGTTTGTTCCTTTAATTTGAAATGAGTTTGATCCAAGCGTTTCATATCATTTAAATATACCTAATACCTATTCAAGGAGTTAAAAACAATAGGTAATTAAAGCACAACAAGTTATTTGAAAGGTGTTCATACACCACAAAATCTCGTAAGTGACTAATCATTTTCACCTTTGATTTGAAATGAGTTTTCATCAAAGGGCTTCATATGCTTAAAATATACCTAATACTTATTAAAGGAGTAAAAACAATAGGTAATTAAGCACATCAAATGATTTGAAAGGTGTTCATACACCACAAAATCTAGTAAGAGACTATGATAGTTTTAACTTTTGATTTGAAATGAGTTTGATCCAAGGGCTACATATCATTTAAATATACCTAATACCTATTCAAGGAGTCAAAAACAATAGGTAATTAAGCACATCAAATGATTTGAAAGATGTTCATACCCACAAAATCTCGTAAGAGAGTATGATAATTTTAACTTTTGATTAGAGATGAGTTTTATCCAAGGTATTCATATTCTTTAAATATACCTAATACCTATAAAAGGAGTAAAAAACAATAGATAATTAAGCACATCAAGTGATTTGAAAGGTGTTCATACACCAAAAAATCTCATAAGAGACTATGATAGTTTTAACTTTTGATTTGAAATGAGTTTGATCCAAGGGCTACATTTCATTTAAATATACCTAATACCTATTCAAGGAGTCAAAAACAATAGGTAATTAAGCACATCAAATGATTTGAAAGGTGTTCATACATCACAAAATCTCGTAAGAGACTATGATAGTTTTAACCTTTAATTTGAAATGAGTTTGATCCAAGGGCTTCATATGATTTAAATATACCTAATACCTATTCAAGGAGTCAAAAACAATAGGTAATTAAGCACATCAAATGATTTGAAAGGTGTTCATACATCACAAAATCTCGTAAGAGACTATGATAGTTTTAACCTTTAATTTGAACTGAGTTAGTACCAAGGGATTCATATCATTTAAATTTACCTAATACCTATTCAAGGAGTCAAAAACAATATGTAATTAAAGAACATCAAGTGATTTGAAAGGTGTTCATACACCACAAAATCTCGTAAGAGAGTATGATAATTTTAACCTTTGATTAGAAATGTGTTTGATCCAAGGTCTCCATATGCTTTAAATATACCTAATACCTATAAAAGGAGTCAAAAACAATAGATAATTAAGCACATCAAGTGATTTAAAAGGTGTTCATACACCACAAAATCTCGTAAGAGACTATGATAGTTTTAAATTTTGATTTGAAATGTGTTTGATCCAAGGGCTACATATCATTTAAATATACCTAATACCGATTCAAGGAGTCAAAAACAATAGGTAATTAAGCACATCAAATGATTTGAAAGATGTTCATACATCATAAAATCTCGTAAGAGACTATGATAGTTTTAACCTTTAATTTGAAATGAGTTTGATCCAAGGGCTTCATATGATTTAAATATACCTAATACCTATTCAAGGATTCAAAAACAATAGGTAATTAAGCAATTCAAATGATTTGAAAGGTGTTCATACACCACAAAATCTCGTAGGAGACTATGATAGTTTTAACCTTTGATTTGAATTGAGTTTGTACCAAGGGATTCATATCATTTAAATATACCTAATACCTATTCAAGGAGTCAAAAACAATAGGTAATTAAAGCACATCAAGTTATTTGAAAGGTGTTCATACACCACAAAATGTCGTAAGTGACTAATCATTTTCACCTTTGATTTGAAATGAGTTTTGATCAAAGGGCTTCATATGCTTAAAATATACCTAATACTTATTAAAGGAGTCAAAAACAATAGGTAATTAAGCACATCAAATGATTTGAAAGGTGAACATACACCAAAAAATCTCGTAAGAGACGATGATAGTTTTAACTTTTGATTTGAAATGAGTTTTATCCAAGGGCTACATATCATTTAAATATACCTAATACCTATTCAAGGAGTCAAAAACAATAGGTAATTAAGCACATCAAAATGATTTGAAAGATGTTCATACACCAAAAAGTCTCGTAAGAGACTATGATTGTTCCTTTAATTTGAAATGAGTTTGATCCAAGGGTTTCATATCATTTAAATATACCTAATACCTATTCAAGGAGTCAAAAACAATAGGTAATTAAAGCACAGCAAGTTATTTGAAAGGTGTTCATACACCACAAAATCTCGTAAGTGACTAATCATTTTCACCTTTGATTTGAAATGAGTTTTGGTCAAAGGGCTTCATATGCTTAAAATATACCTAATACTTATTAAAGGAGTAAAAAACAATAGGTAATTAAGCACATCAAATGATTTGAAAGGTGTTCATACACCACAAAATCTCGTAAGAGACTATGATATTTTTTACTTTTGATTTGAAATGAGTTTGATCCAAGGGCCACATATCATTTAAATATACCTAATACCTATTCAAGGAGTCAAAAACAATAGGTAATTAAGCACATCAAATGATTTGAAAGGTGTTCATACACCAAAAAGTCTCGTAAGAGACTATGATTGTTCCTTTAATTTGAACTGAGTTCGTACCAAAGGATTCATATCATTTAAATATACCTAATACGTATTCAAGTAGTCAAAAACAATAGGTAATTAAGGCACATCAAGTTATTTGAAAGGTGTTCATACACCACAAAATCTCGTAAGTGACTAATCATTTTCACCTTTGATTTGAAATGAGTTTTGATCAAAGGGCTTCATATGCTTAAAATATACCTAATACTTATTAAAGGAGTCAAAAACAATAGGTAATTAAGCACATCAAATGATTTGAAAGGTGTTCATACACCACAAAATCTCGTAAGAGACTATGATAGTTTTAACTTTTGATTTGAAATGAGTTTGAGCCAAGGGCTACATATCATTTAAATATACCTAATACCTATTCAAGGAGTTAAAAACAATAGGTAATTAACCACATCAAATGATTTGAAAGGTGTTCATTCACCAAAAAGTCTCGTAAGAGACTATGATTGTTCCTTTAATTTGAAATGAGTTGGATCCAAGGGTTTCATATGATTTAATTATACCTAATACCTATTCAAGGAGTCCAAAACAATATGTAATTAAACACATCAAATGATTTGAAAGGTGTTCATACACCACAAAATCTCGTAAGAGACTCTGATAGTTTTAACCTTCGATTTGAAATGAGTTTTATCCAAGGGCTTCATATGATTTAAGTATACCTAATACCTATTTAAGTAGTCAAAAATAATAGGTAATTAAGCACATCAAATGATTTGAAAGGTGTTCATACACCACAAAATCTGGTAAGAGACTATAATAGTTGTAACCTTTGATTTGAAATGAGTTTGATTCAAGGGCTTCATATGATTTCAATATAGCTAATACCTATTCAAGGAGTCAAAAACAATAGGTAATTAAGCACATCAAATGATTTGAAAGGTGTTCATACCCACAAAATCTCGTAAGAGAGTATGATAATTTTAACCTTTGATTAGAAATGAGTTTGATCCAAGTTCTTCATATGCTTTAAATATACCTAATACCTATAAAAGGAGTAAAAAACAATAGATAATTAAGCACATCAAGTGATTTGAAAGGTGTTCATACACCAAAAAAT
Organism: Patellifolia procumbens; assembly: GCA_947645195.1. Taxonomy (NCBI): domain Eukaryota; kingdom Viridiplantae; phylum Streptophyta; class Magnoliopsida; order Caryophyllales; family Amaranthaceae; genus Patellifolia; species Patellifolia procumbens. Next base: position 226,573 of record CANSGD010000427.1, read on the forward strand.
CTCATAAGCGACTATGATAGTTTTAACTTTTGATTTGAAATGAGTTTGATCCAAGGGCTACATATCATTTAAATATACCTAATACCTATTCAAGGAGTCAAAAACAATAGGTAATTAAGCACATCAAATGATTTGAAAGGTGTTCATACATCACAAAATCTCGTAAGAGACTATGATAGTTTTAACCTTTAATTTGAAATGAGTTTGATCCCAGGGCTTCATATGATTTAAATATACCTAATACCTATTCAAGGAGTCAAAAACAATAGGTAATTAAGCACATCAAATGATTTGAAAGGTGTTCATACACCAAAAAGTCTCGTAAGAGACTATGATTGTTCCTTTAATTTGAAATGAGTTTGATCCAAGGGTTTCATATCATTTAAATATACCTAATACCTATTCAAGGAGTCAAAAACAATAGGTAATTAAAGCACATCAAGTTATTTGAAAGGTGTTCATACACCACAAAATCTCGTAAGTGACTAATCATTTTCACCTTTGATTTGAAATGAGTTTTTATCAAAGGGCTTCATATGCTTAAAATATACCTAATACTTATTAAAGTAGTCAAAAACAATAGGTAATTAAGCACATCAAATGATTTGAAAGGTGTTCATACACCACAAAATCTCGTAAGTGACTAATCATTTTCACCTTTGATTTGAAATGAGTTTTGATCAAAGGGCTTCATATGCTTAAAATATACCTAATACTTATTAAAGGAGTCAAAAACAATAGGTAATTAAGCACATCAAATGATTTGAAAGGTGTTCATACACCACAAAATCTCGTAAGAGACTATGATAGTTTTAACTTTTGATTTGAAATGAGTTTGATCCAAGGGCTACATATCATTTAAATATACCTAATACCTATTCAAGGAGTCAAAAACAATAGGTAATTAAGCACATCAAATGATTTGAAAGGTGTTCATTCACCAAAAAGTCTCGTAAGAGACTATGATTGTTCCTTTAATTTGAAATGAGTTGGATCCAAGGGCTTCATGTGATTTAATTATACCTAATACCTATTCAAGGAGTCCAAAACAATATGTAATTAAGCACATAAAATAATTTGAAAGGTTCTCATACACCACAAAATCTCGTAAGAGACTATGATAGTTTTAACCTTCGATTTGAAATGAGTTTTATCCAAGGGCTTCATATGATTTAAGTATACCTAATACCTATTTAAGTAGTCAAAAACAATAGGTAATTAAGCACATCAAATGATTTGAAAGGTGTTCATACACCAAAAAGTCTTGTAAGAGACTATGATTGTTCATTTAAATATACCTAATACGTATTCAAGGAGTCAAAAACAATAGGTAATTAAAGCACATCAAGTTATTTGAAAGGTGTTCATACACCAAAAAATCTCATAAGTGACTAATCATTTTCACCTTTGATTTGAAATGAGTTTTTATCAAAGGGCTTCATATGCTTAAAATATACCAAATACTTATTAAAGGAGTCAAAAACAATAGGTAATTAAGCACATCAAATGATTTGAAAGGTGTTCATACACCACAAAATCTCGTAAGAGACTATGATAGTTTTAACTTTTGATTTGAAATGAGTTTGATCCAAGGGCTACATATCATTTAAATATACCTAATACCTATTCAAGGAGTCAAAAACAATAGGTAATTAAGCACATCAAATGATTTGAAAGGTGTTCATACACCACATAATCTCGTAAGAGACTATGATTGTTCCTTTAATTTGAACTGAGCTTGTACCAAAGGATTCATATCATTTAAATATACCTAATACGTATTCAAGGAGTCAAAAACAATAGGTAATTAAGGCACATCAAGTTATTTGAAAGGTGTTCATACACCACAAAATCTCGTAAGTGACTAATCATTTTCACCTTTGATTTGAAATGAGTTTTGATCAAAGGGCTTCATATCCTTAAAATATACCTAATACTTATTAAAGGAGTAAAAAACAATAGGTAATTAAGCACATCAAATGATTTGAAAGGTGTTCATACACCACAAAATCTCGTAAGAGACTATGATAGTTTTAACTTTTGATTTGAAATGAGTTTGATCCAAGGGATACATATCATTTAAATATACCTAATACCTATTCAAGCAGTCAAAAACAATAGGTAATTAAGCACATCAAATGATTTGAAAGGTGTTCATACATCACAAAATCTCGTAAGAGACTATGATAGTTTTAACCTTTAATTTGAAATGAGTTTGATCCAAGGGCTTCATATGATTTAAATATACCTAATACCTATTCAAGGAGTCAAAAACAATAGGTAATTAAGCACATCAAATAATTTGAAAGGTGTTCATACACCAAAAAGTCTCGTAAGAGACTATGATTGTTCCTTTAATTTGAAATGAGTTTGATCCAAGGGTTTCATATCATTTAAATATACCTAATACCTATTCAAGGAGTCAAAAACAATAGGTAATTAAAGCACAGCAAGTTATTTGAAAGGTGTTCATACACCAGAAAATCTCGTAAGTGACTAATCATTTTCACCTTTGATTTGAAATGAGTTTTTATCAAAGGGCTTCATATGCTTAAAATATACCTAATACTTATTAAAGTAGTCAAAAACGATAGGTAATTAAGCACATCAAATGATTTGAAAGGTGTTCATACACCACAAAATCTCGTAAGTGAGTAATCATTTTCACCTTTGATTTGAAATGAGTTTTGATCAAAGGGCTTCATATGCTTAAAATATACCTAATACTTATTAAAGGGGTCAAAAACAATAGGTAATTAAGCACATCAAATGATTTGAAAGGTGTTTATACACCACATAATCTCGTAAGAGACTATGATAGTTTTAACTTTTGATTTGAAATGAGTTTGATCCAAGGGCTACATATCATTTAAATATACCTAATACCTATTCAAGGAGTCAAAAACAATAGGTAATTAAGCATATCAATTGATTTGAAAGGTGTTCATACACCAAAAAGTCTCGTAAGAGACTATGATTGTTCCTTTAATTTGAAATGAGTTTGATCCAAGGGTTTCATATGATTTAATTATACCAAATACCTATTCAAGGAGTCCAAAACAATATGTAATTAAGCACATCAAATGATTTGAAAGGTGTTCATACACCACAAAATCTCATAAGAGACTATGATAGTTTTAACCTTCGATTTGAAATGAGTTTTATCCAAGGGCTTCATATGATTTAAGTATACCTAATACCTATTTAAGTAGTCAAAAACAATATGTAATTAAGCACATCAAATGATTTGAAAGGTGTTCATACACCACAAAATCTGGTAAGACACTATAATAGTTTTAACCGTTGATTTGAAATGAGTTTGATTCAAGGGCTTCATATGATTTAAATATACTTAATACCTATTCAAGGAGTCAAAAACAATAGGTAATTAAGCACATCAAATGATTTGAAAGGTGTTCATACCCACAAAATCTCGTAAGAGAGTATGATAATTTTAACCTTTGATTAGAAATGAGTTTGATCCAAGGTCTTCATATGCTTTAAATATACCTAATACCTATAAAAGGAGTAAAAAACAATAGATAATTAAGCACATCAAGTGATTTGAAAGGTTTTCATACACCAAAAAATCTCATAAGAGACTATGATAGTTTTAACTTTTGATTTGAAATGAGTGTGATCCAAGGGCTACATATCATTTAAATATACCTAATACCTATTGAAGGAGTAAAAAACAATAGGTAATTAAGCACATCAAATGATTTGAAAGATGTTCATACATCACAAAATCTCGTAAGAGACTATGATATTTTTAACCTTTAATTTGAAATGAGTTTGATCCAAGGGCTTCATATGATTTAAATATACCTAATACCTATTCAAGGAGTCAAAAACAATAGGTAATTAAGCACATCAAATGATTTGAAAGGTGTTCATACACCAAAAAGTCTCGTAAGAGACTATGATTGTTCCTTTAATTTGAAATGAGTTTGATCCAAGGGTTTCATATCATTTAAATATACCTAATACCTATTCAAGGAGTCAAAAACAATAGGTAATTAAAGCACAGCAAGTTATTTGAAAGGTGTTCATACAACACAAAATCTCGTAAGTGACTAATCATTTTCACCTTTGATTTGAAATGAGTTTTTATCAAAGGGCTTCATATGTTTAAAATATACCTAATACTTATTAAAGTAGTAAAAAACAATAGGTAATTAAGCACATCAAATGATTTGAAAGGTGTTCATACACCACAAAATCTCGTAAGTGACTAATCATTTTCACCTTTGATTTGAAATGAGTTTTGATCAAAGGGCTTCATATGCTTAAAATATACCTAATACTTATTAAAGGAGTCAAGAACAATAGGTAATTAAGCACATCAAATGATTTGAAAGGTGTTCATACACCACAAAATCTCGTAAGAGACTATGATAGTTTTGACTTTTGATTTGAAATGAGTTTGATCCAAGGGCTACATATCATTTAAATATACCTAATACCTATTCAAGGAGTCAAAAACAATAGGTAATTAAGCACATTAAATGATTTGAAAGGTGTTCATACACCAAAAAGTCTCGTAAGAGACTATGATTGTTCATTTAAATATACCTAATACGTATTCAAGGAGTCAAAAACAATAGGTAATTAAAGCACATCAAGTTATTTGAAAGGTGTTCATACACCACAAAATCTCGTAAGTGACTAATCATTTTCTCTTTGATTTGAAATGAGTTTTTATCAAAGGGCTTCATATGCTTAAAATATACCCAATACTTATTAAAGGAGTCAAAAACAATAGGTAATTAAGCACATCAAATGATTTGAAAGGTGTTCATACACCACAAAATCTCGTAAGAGACTATGATAGTTTTAACTTTTGATTTGAAATGAGTTTGATCCAAGGGCTACATATCATTTAAATATACCTAATACCTATTCAAGGAGTCAAAAACAATAGGTAATTAAGCACATCAAATGATTTGAAAGGTGTTCATACACCAAAAAGTCTCGTAAGAGACTATGGTTATTCCTTTAATTTGAACTGAGCTTGTACCAAAGGATTCATATCATTTAAATATACCTAATACGTATTCAAGGAGTCAAAAACAATAGGTAATTAAGGCACATCAAGTTATTTGAAAGGTGTTCATACACCACAAAATCTCGTAAGTGACTAATCATTTTCACCTTTGATTTGAAATGAGTTTTGATCAAAGGGCTTCATATGCCTAAAATATACCTAATACTTATTAAAGGAGTAAAATACAATAGGTAATTAAGCACATCAAATGATTTGAAAGGTGTTCATACACCACAAAATCTCGTAAGAGATTATGATAGTTTTAACTTTTGATTTGAAATGAGTTTGATCCAAGGGATACATATCATTTAAATATACCTAATACCTATTGAAGGAGTCAAAAACAATAGGTAATTAAGCACATCAAATGATTTGAAAGGTGTTCATACATCACAAAATCTCGTAAGAGACTATGATAGTTTTAACCTTTAATTTGAAATGAGTTTGATCCAAGGGCTTCATATGATTTAAATATACCTAATACCTATTCAAGGAGTCAAAAACAATAGGTAATTAAGCACATCAAATGATTTGAAAGGTGTTCATACACCAAAAAGTCTCGTAAGAGACTATGATTGTTCCTTTAATTTGAAATGAGTTTGATCCAAGGGTTTCATATCATTTAAATATACCTAATACCTATTCAAGGAGTAAAAAACAATAGGTAATTAAAGCACAGCAAGTTATTTGAAAGGTGTTCATACACCACAAAATCTCGTAAGTGACTAATCATTTTCACCTTTGATTTGAAATGAGTTTTTATCAAAGGGCTTCATATGCTTAAAATATACCTAATACTTATTAAAGTAGTCAAAAACAATAGGTAATTAAGCACATCAAATGATTTGAAAGGTGTTTATACACCACATAATCTCGTAAGAGACTATGATAGTTTTAACTTTTGATTTGAAATGAGTTTGATCCAAGGGCTACATATCATTTAAATATACCTAATACCTATTCAAGGAGTCAAAAACAATAGGTAATTAAGCATATCAATTGATTTGAAAGGTGTTCATACACCAAAAAGTCTCGTAAGAGACTATGATTGTTCCTTTAATTTGAAATGAGTTTGATCCAAGGGTTTCATATGATTTAATTATACCAAATACCTATTCAAGGAGTCCAAAACAATATGTAATTAAGCACATCAAATGATTTGAAAGGTGTTCATACACCACAAAATCTCATAAGAGACTATGATAGTTTTAACCTTCGATTTGAAATGAGTTTTATCCAAGGGCTTCATATGATTTAAGTATACCTAATACCTATTTAAGTAGTCAAAAACAATATGTAATTAAGCACATCAAATGATTTGAAAGGTGTTCATACACCACAAAATCTGGTAAGACACTATAATAGTTTTAACCGTTGATTTGAAATGAGTTTGATTCAAGGGCTTCATATGATTTAAATATACTTAATACCTATTCAAGGAGTCAAAAACAATAGGTAATTAAGCACATCAAATGATTTGAAAGGTGTTCATACCCACAAAATCTCGTAAGAGAGTATGATAATTTTAACCTTTGATTAGAAATGAGTTTGATCCAAGGTCTTCATATGCTTTAAATATACCTAATACCTATAAAAGGAGTAAAAAACAATAGATAATTAAGCACATCAAGTGATTTGAAAGGTTTTCATACACCAAAAAATCTCATAAGAGACTATGATAGTTTTAACTTTTGATTTGAAATGAGTGTGATCCAAGGGCTACATATCATTTAAATATACCTAATACCTATTGAAGGAGTAAAAAACAATAGGTAATTAAGCACATCAAATGATTTGAAAGATGTTCATACATCACAAAATCTCGTAAGAGACTATGATATTTTTAACCTTTAATTTGAAATGAGTTTGATCCAAGGGCTTCATATGATTTAAATATACCTAATACCTATTCAAGGAGTCAAAAACAATAGGTAATTAAGCACATCAAATGATTTGAAAGGTGTTCATACACCAAAAAGTCTCGTAAGAGACTATGATTGTTCCTTTAATTTGAAATGAGTTTGATCCAAGGGTTTCATATCATTTAAATATACCTAATATCTATTCAAGGAGTCAAAAACAATAGGTAATTAAAGCACAACAAGTTATTTGAAAGGTGTTCATACAACACAAAATCTCGTAAGTGACTAATCATTTTCACCTTTGATTTGAAATGAGTTTTTATCAAAGGGCTTCATATGTTTAAAATATACCTAATACTTATTAAAGTAGTAAAAAACAATAGGTAATTAAGCACATCAAATGATTTGAAAGGTGTTCATACACCACAAAATCTCGTAAGTGACTAATCATTTTCACCTTTGATTTGAAATGAGTTTTGATCAAAGGGCTTCATATGCTTAAAATATACCTAATACTTATTAAAGGAGTCAAGAACAATAGGTAATTAAGCACATCAAATGATTTGAAAGGTGTTCATACACCACAAAATCTCGTAAGAGACTATGATAGTTTTGACTTTTGATTTGAAATGAGTTTGATCCAAGGGCTACATATCATTTAAATATACCTAATACCTATTCAAGGAGTCAAAAACAATAGGTAATTAAGCACATTAAATGATTTGAAAGGTGTTCATACACCAAAAAGTCTCGTAAGAGACTATGATTGTTCATTTAAATATACCTAATACGTATTCAAGGAGTCAAAAACAATAGGTAATTAAAGCACATCAAGTTATTTGAAAGGTGTTCATACACCACAAAATCTCGTAAGTGACTAATCATTTTCTCTTTGATTTGAAATGAGTTTTTATCAAAGGGCTTCATATGCTTAAAATATACCCAATACTTATTAAAGGAGTCAAAAACAATAGGTAATTAAGCACATCAAATGATTTGAAAGGTGTTCATACACCACAAAATCTCGTAAGAGACTATGATAGTTTTAACTTTTGATTTGAAATGAGTTTGATCCAAGGGATACATATCATTTAAATATACCTAATACCTATTGAAGGAGTCAAAAACAATAGGTAATTAAGCACATCAAATGATTTGAAAGGTGTTCATACATCACAAAATCTCGTAAGAGACTATGATAGTTTTAACCTTTAATTTGAAATGAGTTTGATCCAAGGGCTTCATATGATTTAAATATACCTAATACCTATTCAAGGAGTCAAAAACAATAGGTAATTAAGCACATCAAATGATTTGAAAGGTGTTCATACACCACAAAAGTCTCGTAAGAGACTATGATTGTTCCTTTAATTTGAAATGAGTTTGATCCAAGGGTTTCATATCATTTAAATATACCTAATACCTATTCAAGGAGTAAAAAACAATAGGTAATTAAAGCACAGCAAGTTATTTGAAAGGTGTTCATACACCACAAAATCTCGTAAGTGACTAATCATTTTCACCTTTGATTTGAAATGAGTTTTTATCAAAGGGCTTCATAAGCTTAAAATATACCTAATACTTATTAAAGTAGTCAAAAACAATAGGTAATTAAGCACATCAAATGATTTGAAAGGTGTTCATACACCACAAAATCTCGTAAGTGAGTAATCATTTTCACCTTTGATTTGAAATGAGTTTTGATCAAAGGGCTTCATATGCTTAAAATATACCTAATACTTATTAAAGGGGTCAAAAACAATAGGTAATTCAGCACATCAAATGATTTGAAAGGTGTTCATACACCACATAATCTCGTAAGAGACTATGATAGTTTTAACTTTTTATTTGAAATGAGTTTGATCCAAGGGCTATATATCATTTAAATATACCTAATACCTATTCAAGGAGTAAAAAACAATAGGTAATTAAGCACATCAATTGATTTGAAAGGTGTTCATACACCAAAAAGTCTCGTAAGAGACTATGATTGTTCCTTTAATTTGAAATGAGTTTGATCCAAGGGTTTCATATTATTTAATTATACCAAATACCTATTCAAGGAGTCCAAAACAATATGTAATTAAGCACATCAAATGATTTGAAAGGTGTTCATACACCACAAAATCTCATAAGAGACTATGATAGTTTTAACCTTCGATTTGAAATGAGTTTTATCCAAGGGCTTCATATGATTTAAGTATACCTAATACCTATTTAAGTAGTCAAAAACAATATGTAATTAAGCACATCAAATGATTTGAAAGGTGTTCATACACCACAAAATCTGGTAAGACACTATAATAGTTTTAACCTTTGATTTGAAATGAGTTTGATTCAAGGGCTTCATATGATTTCAATATACTTAATACCTATTCAAGGAGTCAAAAACAATAGGTAATTAAGCACATCAAATGATTTGAATGGTGTTCATACCCACAAAATCTCGTAAGAGAGTATGATAATTTAAACCTTTGATTAGAAATGAGTTTGATCCAAGGGCTTCATTTGCTTTATATATACCTAATACCTATAAAAGGAGTAAAAAACAATAGATAATTAAGCACATCAAGTGATTTGAAAGGTTTTCATACACCAAAAAATCTTATAAGAGACTATGATAGTTTTAACTTTTGATTTGAAATGAGTGTGATCAAAGGGCTACATATCATTTAAATATACCTAATACCTATTCAAGGACTCAAAAACAATAGGTAATTAAGCACATCAAATGATTGGAAAGATGTTCATACATCACAAAATCTCGTAAGAGACTATGATAGTTTTAACCTTTAATTTGAAATGAGTTTGATCCAAGGGCTTCATATGATTTAAATATACCTAATACCTATAAAAGGAGTCAAAAACAATAGATAATTAAGCACATCAAGTGATTTAAAAGGTGTTCATACACCACAAAATCTCGTAAGAGACTATGATAATTTTAACTTTTGATTTGAAATGTGTTTGATCCAAGGGCTACATATCATTTAAATATACCTAATACCTATTCAAGGAGTCAAAAACAATAGGTAATTAAGCACATCAAATGATTTGAAAGGTGTTCATACATCAGAAAATCTCGTAAGAGACTACGATAGTTTTAACCTTTAATTTGAAATGAGTTTGATCCAAGGGCTTCATATGATTTAAATATACCTAATACCTATTCAAGGAGTCAAAAACAATAGGTAATTAAGCAATTCAAATGATTTGAAAGGTGTTCATACACCACAAAATCTCGTAAGAGACTATGATAGTTTTAACCTTTGATTTGAACTGAGTTTGTACCAAGGGATTCATATCATTTAAATGTACCTAATACCTATTCAAGGAGTCAAAAACAATAGGTAATTAAAGCACATCAAGTGATTTGAAAGGTGTTCATACACCACAAAATCTCGTAAGTGACTAATCATTTTCACCTTTGATTTGAAATGAGTTTTGATCAAAGGGCTTCATATGCTTAAAATATACCTAATACTTATTAAAGGAGTCAAAAACAATAGGTATTTAAGCACATCAAATGATTTGAAAGGTGTTCATACACCACAAAATCTCGTAAGAGACTATGATAGTTTTAACTTTTGAATTGAAATGAGTTTGATCCAAGGGCTACATATCATTTAAATATACCTAATACCTATTCAAGGAGTCAAAACAATAGGTAATTAAGCACACTAAATGATTTGAAAGGTGTTCATACACCAAAAAGTCTCGTAAGAGACTATGATTGTTCATTTAAATATACCTAATACGTATTCAAGGAGTCAAAAACAATAGGTAATTAAAGCACATCAAGTTATTTGAAAGGTGTTCATACACCACAAAATCTCGTAAGTGACTAATCATTTTCTCTTTGATTTGAAATGAGTTTTTATCAAAGGGCTTCATATGCTTAAAATATACCCAATACTTATTAAAGGAGTCAAAAACAATAGGTAATTAAGCACATCAAATGATTTGAAAGGTGTTCATACACCACAAAATCTCGTAAGAGACTATGATAGTTTTAACTTTTGATTTGAAATGAGTTTGATCCAAGGGCTACATATCATTTAAATATACCTAATACCTATTCAAGGAGTCAAAAACAATAGGTAATTAAGCACATCAAATGATTTGAAAGGTGTTCATACACCAAAAAGTCTCGTAAGAGACTATGATTGTTCCTTTAATTTGAACTGAGCTTGTACCAAAGGATTCATATCATTTAAATATACCTAATACGTATTCAAGGAGTCAAAAACAATAGGTAATTAAGGCACATCAAGTTATTTGAAAGGTGTTCATACACCACAAAATCTCGTAAGTGACTAATCATTTTCACCTTTGATTTGAAATGAGTTTTGATCAAAGGGCTTCATATGCTTAAAATATACCTAATACTTATTAAAGGAGTAAAATACAATAGGTAATTAAGCACATCAAATGATTTGAAAGGTGTTCACACACCACAAAATCTCGTAAGAGATTATGATAGTTTTAACTTTTGATTTGAAATGAGTTTGATCCAAGGGATACATATCATTTAAATATACCTAATACCTATTGAAGGAGTCAAAAACAATAGGTAATTAAGCACATCAAATGATTTGAAAGGTGTTCATACATCACAAAATCTCGTAAGAGACTATGATAGTTTTAACCTTTAATTTGAAATGAGTTTGATCCAAGGGCTTCATATGATTTAAATATACCTAATACCTATTCAAGGAGTCAAAAACAATAGGTAATTAAGCACATCAAATGATTTGAAAGGTGTTCATACACCAAAAAGTCTCGTAAGAGACTATGATTGTTCCTTTAATTTGAAATGAGTTTGATCCAAGGGTTTCATATCATTTAAATATACCTAATACCTATTCAAGGAGTAAAAAACAATAGGTAATTAAAGCACAGCAAGTTATTTGAAAGGTGTTCATACACCACAAAATCTCGTAAGTGACTAATCATTTTCACCTTTGATTTGAAATGAGTTTTTATCAAAGGGCTTCATATGCTTAAAATATACCTAATACTTATTAAAGTAGTCAAAAACAATAGGTAATTCAGCACATCAAATGATTTGAAAGGTGTTCATACACCACAAAATCTCGTAAGTGAGTAATCATTTTCACCTTTGATTTGAAATGAGTTTTGATCAAAGGGCTTCATATGCTTAAAATATACCTAATACTTATTAAAGGGGTCAAAAACAATAGGTAATTCAGCACATCAAATGATTTGAAAGGTGTTCATACACCATATAATCTCGTAAGAGACTATGATAGTTTTAACTTTTTATTTGAAATGAGTTTGATCCAAGGGCTACATATCATTTAAATATACCTAATACCTATTCAAGGAGTAAAAAACAATAGGTAATTAAGCACATCAATTGATTTGAAAGGTGTTCATACACCAAAAAGTCTCGTAAGAGACTATGATTGTTCCTTTAATTTGAAATGAGTTTGATCCAAGGGTTTCATATGATTTAATTATACCAAATACCTATTCAAGGAGTCCAAAACAATATGTAATTAAGCACATCAAATGATTTGAAAGGTGTTCATACACCACAAAATCTCATAAGAGACTATGATAGTTTTAACCTTCGATTTGAAATGAGTTTTATCCAAGGGCTTCATATGATTTAAGTATACCTAATACCTATTTAAGTAGTCAAAAACAATATGTAATTAAGCACATCAAATGATTTGAAAGGTGTTCATACACCACAAAATCTGGTAAGACACTATAATAGTTTTAACCTTTGATTTGAAATGAGTTTGATTCAAGGGCTTCATATGATTTCAATATACTTAATACCTATTCAAGGAGTCAAAAACAATAGGTAATTAAGCACATCAAATGATTTGAAAGGTGTTCATACCCACAAAATCTCGTAAGAGAGTATGATAATTTTAACCTTTGATTAGAAATGAGTTTGATCCAAGGTCTTCATATGCTTTAAATATACCTAATACCTATAAAAGGAGTAAAAAACAATAGATAATTAAGCACATCAAGTGATTTGAAAGGTTTTCATACACCAAAAAATCTCATAAGAGACTATGATAGTTTTAACTTTTGATTTGAAATGAGTGTGATCAAAGGGCTACATATCATTTAAATATACCTAATACCTATTCAAGGAGTCAAAAACAATAGGTAATTAAGCACATCAAATGATTTGAAAGATGTTCATACATCACAAAATCTCGTAAGAGACTATGATAGTTTTAACCTTTAATTTGAAATGAGTTTGATCCAAGGGCTTCATATGATTTAAATATACCAAATACCTATTCAAGGAATCCAAAACAATATGTAATTAAGCACATCAAATGATTTGAAAGGTGTTCATACACCACAAAATCTCATAAGAGACTATGATAGTTTTAACCTTCGATTTGAAATGAGTTTTATCCAAGGGCTTCATATGATTTAAGTATACCTAATACCTATTTAAGTAGTCAAAAACAATATGTAATTAAGCACATCAAATGATTTGAAAGGTGTTCATACACCACAAAATCTGGTAAGACACTATAATAGTTTTAACCGTTAATTTGAAATGAGTTTGATTCAAGGGCTTCATATGATTTAAATATACTTAATACCTATTCAAGGAGTCAAAAACAATAGGTAATTAAGCACATCAAATGATTTGAAAGGTGTTCATACACCACAAAATCTCGTAAGAGACTATGATAGTTTTAACCTTTGATTTGAACTGAGTTTGTACCAAGGGATTCATATCATTTAAATGTACCTAATACGTATTCAAGGAGTCAAAAACAATAGGTAATTAAAGCACATCAAGTGATTTGAAAGGTGTTCATAAACCACAAAATCTCGTAAGTGACTAATCATTTTCACCTTTGATTTGAAATGAGTTTTGATCAAAGGGCTTCATATGCTTAAAATATACCTAATACTTATTAAAGGAGTCAAAAACAATAGGTATTTAAGCACATCAAATGATTTGAAAGGTGTTCATACACCACAAAATCTCGTAAGAGACTATGATAGTTTTAACTTTTGAATTGAAATGAGTTTGATCCAAGGGCTACATATCATTTAAATATACCTAATACCTATTCAAGGAGTCAAACACAATAGGTAATTAAGCACATCAAATGATTTGAAAGGTGTTCATACACCAAAAAGTCTCGTAAGAGACTATGATTGTTCCTTTAATTTGAACTGAGCTTGTACCAAAGGATTCATATCATTTAAATATACCTAATACGTATTCAAGGAGTCAAAAACAATAGGTAATTAAGGCACATCAAGTTATTTGAAAGGTGTTCATACACCACAAAATCTCGTAAGTGACTAATCATTTTCACCTTTGGTTTGAAATGAGTTTTGATCAAAGGGCTTCATATGCTTAAAATATACCTAATACTTATTAAAGTAGTAAAATACAATAGGTAATTAAGCACATCAAATGATTTGAAAGGTGTTCATACACCACAAAATCTCGTAAGAGATTATGATAGTTTTAACTTTTGATTTGAAATGAGTTTGATCCTAGGGATACATATCATTTAAATATACCTAATACCTAATACCTATTGAAGGAGTCAAAAACAATAGGTAATTAAGCACATCAAATGATTTGAAAGGTGTTCATACATCACAAAATCTCGTAAGAGACTATGATAGTTTTAACCTTTAATTTGAAATGAGTTTGATCCAAGGGCTTCATATGATTTAAATATACCTAATACCTATTCAAGGAGTCAAAAACAATAGGTAATTAAGCACATCAAATGATTTGAAAGGTGTTCATACACCAAAAAGTCTCGTAAGAGACTATGATTGTTCCTTTAATTTGAAATGAGTTTGATCCAAGGGTTTCATATCATTTAAATATACCTAATACCTATTCAAGGAGTAAAAAACAATAGGTAATTAAAGCACAGCAAGTTATTTGAAAGGTGTTCATACACCACAAAATCTCGTAAGTGACTAATCATTTTCACCTTTGATTTGAAATGAGTTTTTATCAAAGGGCTTCATATGCTTAAAATATACCTAATACTTATTAAAGTAGTCAAAAACAATAGGTAATTAAGCACATCAAATGATTTGAAAGGTGTTCATACACCACAAAATCTCGTAAGTGAGTAATCATTTTCACCTTTGATTTGAAATGAGTTTTGATCAAAGGGCTTCATATGCTTAAAATATACCTAATACTTATTAAAGGGGTCAAAAACAATAGGTAATTCAGCACATCAAATGATTTGAAAGGTGTTCATACACCACATAATCTCGTAAGAGACTATGATAGTTTTAACTTTTTATTTGAAATGAGTTTGATACAAGGGCTACATATCATTTAAATATACCTAATACCTATTCAAGGAGTAAAAAACAATAGGTAATTAAGCACATCAATTGATTTGAAAGGTGTTCATACACCAAAAAGTCTCGTAAGAGACTATGATTGTTCCTTTAATTTGAAATGAGTTTGATCCAAGGGTTTCATATGATTTAATTATACCAAATACCTATTCAAGGAGTCCAAAACAATATGTAATTAAGCACATCAAATGATTTGAAAGGTGTTCATACACCACAAAATCTCATAAGAGACTATGATAGTTTTAACCTTCGATTTGAAATGAGTTTTATCCAAGGGCTTCATATGATTTAAGTATACCTAATACCTATTTAAGTAGTCAAAAACAATATGTAATTAAGCACATCAAATGATTTGAAAGGTGTTCATACACCACAAAATCTGGTAAGACACTATAATAGTTTTAACCTTTGATTTGAAATGAGTTTGATTCAAGGGCTTCATATGATTTCAATATACTTAATACCTATTCAAGGAGTCAAAAACAATAGGTAATTAAGCACATCAAATGATTTGAAAGGTGTTCATACCCACAAAATCTCGTAAGAGAGTATGATAATTTTAACCTTTGATTAGAAATGAGTTTGATCCAAGGTCTTCATATGCTTTAAATATACCTAATACCTATAAAAGGAGTAAAAAACAATAGATAATTAAGCACATCAAGTGATTTGAAAGGTTTTCATACACCAAAAAATCTCATAAGAGACTATGATAGTTTTAACTTTTGATTTGAAATGAGTGTGATCAAAGGGCTACATATCATTTAAATATCCCTAATACCTATTCAAGGAGTCAAAAACAATAGGTAATTAAGCACATCAAATGATTTGAAAGATGTTCATACATCACAAAATCTCGTAAGAGACTATGATAGTTTTAACCTTTAATTTGAAATGAGTTTGATCCAAGGGCTTCATATGATTTAAATATACCAAATACCTATTCAAGGAATCCAAAACAATATGTAAGTAAGCACATCAAATGATTTGAAAGGTGTTCATACACCACAAAATCTCATAAGAGACTATGATAGTTTTAACCTTCGATTTGAAATGAGTTTTATCCAAGGGCTTCATATGATTTAAGTATACCTAATACCTATTTAAGTAGTCAAAAACAATATGTAATTAAGCACATCAAATGATTTGAAAGGTGTTCATACACCACAAAATCTGGTAAGACACTATAATAGTTTTAACCGTTGATTTGAAATGAGTTTGATTCAAGGGCTTCATATGATTTAAATATACTTAATACCTATTCAAGGAGTCAAAAACAATAGGTAATTAAGCACATCAAATGATTTGAAAGGTGTTCATACACCACAAAATCTCGTAAGAGACTATGATAGTTTTAACCTTTGATTTGAACTGAGTTTGTACCAAGGGATTCATATCATTTAAATGTACCTAATACCTATTCAAGGAGTCAAAAACAATAGGTAATTAAAGCACATCAAGTGATTTGAAAGGTGTTCATACACCACAAAATCTCGTAAGTGACTAATCATTTTCACCTTTGATTTGAAATGAGTTTTGATCAAAGGGCTTCATATGCTTAAAATATACCTAATACTTATTAAAGGAGTCAAAAACAATAGGTATTTAAGCACATCAAATGATTTGAAAGGTGTTCATACACCACAAAATCTCGTAAGAGACTATGATAGTTTTAACTTTTGAATTGAAATGAGTTTGATCCAAGGGCTACATATCATTTAAATATACCTAATACCTATTCAAGGAGTCAAACACAATAGGTAATTAAGCACATCAAATGATTTGAAAGGTGTTCATACACCAAAAAGTCTCGTAAGAGACTATGATTGTTCCTTTAATTTGAACTGAGCTTGTACCAAAGGATTCATATCATTTAAATATACCTAATACGTATTCAAGGAGTCAAAAACAATAGGTAATTAAGGCACATCAAGTTATTTGAAAGGTGTTCATACACCACAAAATCTCGTAAGTGACTAATCATTTTCACCTTTGAGTTGAAATGAGTTTTGATCAAAGGGCTTCATATGTCTAAAATATACCTAATACTTATTAAAGGAGTAAAATACAATAGGTAATTAAGCACATCAAATGATTTGAAAGGTGTTCATACACCACAAAATCTCGTAAGAGATTATGATAGTTTTAACTTTTGATTTGAAATGAGTTTGATCCAAGGGATACATATCATTTAAATATACCTAATACCTATTGAAGGAGTCAAAAACAATAGGTAATTAAGCACATCAAATGATTTGAAAGGTGTTCATACATCACAAAATCTCGTAAGAGACTATGATAGTTTTAACCTTTAATTTGAAATGAGTTTGATCCAAGGGCTTCATATGATTTAAATATACCTAATACCTATTCAAGGAGTCAAAAACAATAGGTAATTAAGCACATCAAATGATTTGAAAGGTGTTCATACACCAAAAAGTCTCGTAAGAGACTATGATTGTTCCTTTAATTTGAAATGAGTTTGATCCAAGGGTTTCATATCATTTAAATATACCTAATACCTATTCAAGGAGTAAAAAACAATAGGTAATTAAAGCACAGCAAGTTATTTGAAAGGTGTTCATACACCACAAAATCTCGTAAGTGACTAATCATTTTCACCTTTGATTTGAAATGAGTTTTTATCAAAGGGCTTCATATGCTTAAAACATACCTAATACTTATTAAAGTAGTCAAAAACAATAGGTAATTAAGCACATCAAATGATTTGAAAGGTGTTCATACACCACAAAATCTCGTAAGTGAGTAATCATTTTCACCTTTGATTTGAAATGAGTTTTGATCAAAGGGCTTCATATGCTTAAAATATACCTAATACTTATTAAAGGGGTCAAAAACAATAGGTAATTCAGCACATCAAATGATTTGAAAGGTGTTCATACACCACATAATCTCGTAAGAGACTATGATAGTTTTAACTTTTTATTTGAAATGAGTTTGATCCAAGGGCTATATATCATTTAAATATACCTAATACCTATTCAAGGAGTAAAAAACAATAGGTAATTAAGCACATCAATTGATTTGAAAGGTGTTCATACACCAAAAAGTCTCGTAAGAGACTATGATTGTTCCTTTAATTTGAAATGAGTTTGATCCAAGGGTTTCATATTATTTAATTATACCAAATACCTATTCAAGGAGTCCAAAACAATATGTAATTAAGAACATCAAATGATTTGAAAGGTGTTCATACACCACAAAATCTCATAAGAGACTATGATAGTTTTAACCTTCGATTTGAAATGAGTTTTATCCAAGGGCTTCATATGATTTAAGTATACCTAATACCTATTTAAGTAGTCAAAAACAATATGTAATTAAGCACATCAAATGATTTGAAAGGTGTTCATACACCACAAAATCTGGTAAGACACTGTAATAGTTTTAACCTTTGATTAGAAATGAGTTTGATTCAAGGGCTTCATATGATTTCAATATACTTAATACCTATTCAAGGAGTCAAAAACAATAGGTAATTAAGCACATCAAATGATTTGAAAGGTGTTCATACCCACAAAATCTCGTAAGAGAGTATGATAATTTTAACCTTTGATTAGAAATGAGTTTGATCCAAGGTGTTCATATGCTTTAAATATACCTAATACCTATAAAAGGAGTAAAAAACAATAGATAATTAAGCACATCAAGTGATTTGAAAGGTTTTCATACACCAAAAAATCTCATAAGAGACTATGATAGTTTTAACTTTTGATTTGAAATGAGTGTGATCAAAGGGCTACATATCATTTAAATATACCTAATACCTATTCAAGGACTCAAAAACAATAGGTAATTAAGCACATCAAATGATTTGAAAGATGTTCATACATCACAAAATCTCGTAAGAGACTATGATAGTTTTAACCTTTAATTTGAAATGAGTTTGATCCAAGGGCTTCATATGATTTAAATATACCTAATACCTATAAAAGGAGTCAAAAACAATAGATAATTAAGCACATCAAGTGATTTAAAAGGTGTTCATACACCACAAAATCTCGTAAGAGACTATGATAGTTTTAACTTTTGATTTGAAATGTGTTTGATCCAAGGGCTACATATCATTTAAATATACCTAATAACTATTCAAGGAGTCAAAAACAATAGGTAATTAAGCACATCAAATGATTTGAAAGGTGTTCATACATCAGAAAATCTCGTAAGAGACTACGATAGTTTTAACCTTTAATTTGAAATGAGTTTGATCCAAGGGCTTCATATGATTTAAATATACCTAATACCTATTCAAGGAGTCAAAAACAATAGGTAATTAAGCAATTCAAATGATTTGAAAGGTGTTCATACACCACAAAATCTCGTAAGAGACTATGATAGTTTTAACCTTTGATTTGAACTGAGTTTGTACCAAGGGATTCATATCATTTAAATGTACCTAATACCTATTCAAGGAGTCAAAAACAATAGGTAATTAAAGCACATCAAGTGATTTGAAAGGTGTTCATACACCACAAAATCTCGTAAGTGACTAATCATTTTCACCTTTGATTTGAAATGAGTTTTGATCAAAGGGCTTCATATGCTTAAAATATACCTAATACTTATTAAAGGAGTCAAAAACAATAGGTATTTAAGCACATCAAATGATTTGAAAGGTGTTCATACACCACAAAATCTCGTAAGAGACTATGATAGTTTTAACTTTTGAATTGAAATGAGTTTGATCCAAGGGCTACATATCATTTAAATATACCTAATACCTATTCAAGGAGTCAAAAACAATAGGTAATTAAGCACATCAAATGATTTGAAAGGTGTTCATACACCAAAAAGTCTCGTAAGAGACTATCATTGTTCCTTTAATTTGAAATGAGTTTGATCCAAGGGTTTCATATGATTTAATTATACCTAATACCTATTCAAGGAGTCCAAAACAATATGTAATTAAGCACATCAAATGATTTGAAAGGTGTTCATACACCATAAAATCTCGTAAGAGACTATGATAGTTTTAACCTTCGATTTGAAATGAGTTTTATCCAAGGGCTTCATATGATTTAAGTATACCTAATACCTATTTAAGTAGTCAAAAACAATAGGTAATTAAGCACATCAAATGATTTGAAAGATGTTCATACACCACAAAATCTGGTAAGAGACTATAATAGTTTTATCCTTTGATTTGAAATGAGTTTGATTCAAGGGCTTCATATGATTTCAATATACCTAATACCTATTCAAGGAGTCAAAAACAATAGGAAATTAAGCACATCAAATGATTTGAAAGGTGTTCATACCCACAAAATCTCGTAAGAGAGTATGATAATTTTAACCTTTGATAGAAATGAGTTTGATCCAAGGTCTTCATATGCTTTAAATATACCTAATACCTATAAAAGGATTAAAAAACAATAGATAATTAAGCACATCAAGTGATTTGAAAGGTGTTCATACACCAAAAAGTCTCGTAAGAGACTATGATTGTTCCTTTAATTTGAAATGAGTTTGATCCAAGGGTTTCATATTATTTAATTATACCAAATACCTATTCAAGGAGTCCAAAACAATATGTAATTAAGAACATCAAATGATTTGAAAGGTGTTCATACACCACAAAATCTCATAAGAGACTATGATAGTTTTAACCTTCGATTTGAAATGAGTTTTATCCAAGGGCTTCATATGATTTAAGTATACCTAATACCTATTTAAGTAGTCAAAAACAATATGTAATTAAGCACATCAAATGATTTGAAAGGTGTTCATACACCACAAAATCTGGTAAGACACTGTAATAGTTTTAACCTTTGATTTGAAATGAGTTTGATTCAAGGGCTTCATATGATTTCAATATACTTAATACCTATTCAAGGAGTCAAAAACAATAGGTAATTAAGCACATCAAATGATTTGAAAGGTGTTCATACCCACAAAATCTCGTAAGAGAGTATGATAATTTTAACCTTTGATTAGAAATGAGTTTGATCCAAGGTGTTCATATGCTTTAAATATACCTAATACCTATAAAAGGAGTAAAAAACAATAGATAATTAAGCACATCAAGTGATTTGAAAGGTTTTCATACACCAAAAAATCTCATAAGAGACTATGATAGTTTTAACTTTTGATTTGAAATGAGTGTGATCAAAGGGCTACATATCATTTAAATATACCTAATACCTATTCAAGGACTCAAAAACAATAGGTAATTAAGCACATCAAATGATTTGAAAGATGTTCATACATCACAAAATCTCGTAAGAGACTATGATAGTTTTAACCTTTAATTTGAAATGAGTTTGATCCAAGGGCTTCATATGATTTAAATATACCTAATACCTATAAAAGGAGTCAAAAACAATAGATAATTAAGCACATCAAGTGATTTAAAAGGTGTTCATACACCACAAAATCTCGTAAGAGACTATGATAGTTTTAACTTTTGATTTGAAATGTGTTTGATCCAAGGGCTACATATCATTTAAATATACCTAATAACTATTCAAGGAGTCAAAAACAATAGGTAATTAAGCACATCAAATGATTTGAAAGGTGTTCATACATCAGAAAATCTCGTAAGAGACTACGATAGTTTTAACCTTTAATTTGAAATGAGTTTGATCCAAGGGCTTCAAATGATTTAAATATACCTAATACCTATTCAAGGAGTCAAAAACAATAGGTAATTAAGCAATTCAAATGATTTGAAAGGTGTTCATACACCACAAAATCTCGTAAGAGACTATGATAGTTTTAACCTTTGATTTGAACTGAGTTTGTACCAAGGGATTCATATCATTTAAATGTACCTAATACCTATTCAAGGAGTCAAAAACAATAGGTAATTAAAGCACATCAAGTGATTTGAAAGGTGTTCATACACCACAAAATCTCGTAAGTGACTAATCATTTTCACCTTTGATTTGAAATGAGTTTTGATCAAAGGGCTTCATATGCTTAAAATATACCTAATACTTATTAAAGGAGTCAAAAACAACAGGTATTTAAGCACATCAAATGATTTGAAAGGTGTTCATACACCACAAAATCTCGTAAGAGACTATGACAGTTTTAACTTTTGAATTGAAATGAGTTTGATCCAAGGGCTACATATCATTTAAATATACCTAATACCTATTCAAGGAGTCAAAAACAATAGGTAATTAAGCACATCAAATGATTTGAAAGGTGTTCATACACCAAAAAGTCTCGTAAGAGACTATCATTGTTCCTTTAATTTGAAATGAGTTTGATCCAAGGGTTTCATATGATTTAATTATACCTAATACCTATTCAAGGAGTCCAAAACAATATGTAATTAAGCACATCAAATGATTTGAAAGGTGTTCATACACCATAAAATCTCGTAAGAGACTATGATAGTTTTAACCTTCGATTTGAAATGAGTTTTATCCAAGGGCTTCATATGATTTAAGTATACCTAATACCTATTTAAGTAGTCAAAAACAATAGGTAATTAAGCACATCAAATGATTTGAAAGATGTTCATACACCACAAAATCTGGTAAGAGACTATAATAGATTTATCCTTTGATTTGAAATGAGTTTGATTCAAGGGCTTCATATGATTTCAATATACCTAATACCTATTCAAGGAGTCAAAAACAATAGGAAATTAAGCACATCAAATGATTTGAAAGGTGTTCATACCCACAAAATCTCGTAAGAGAGTATGATAATTTTAACCTTTGATAGAAATGAGTTTGATCCAAGGTCTTCATATGCTTTAAATATACCTAATACCTATAAAAGGAGTAAAAAACAATAGATAATTAAGCAAATCAAGTGATTTGAAAGGTGTTCATACACCAAAAAATCTCATAAGAGACTATGATAGTTTTAACTTTTGATTTGAAATGAGTTTGATCCAAGGGCTACATATCATTTAAATATACGTAATACCTATTCAAGGAGTAAAAAAAAAAAGGTAATTAAGCACATCAAATGATTTAAAAGGTGTTCATACACCACAAAATCTCGTAAGAGACTATGATAGTTTTAACTTTTGATTTGAAATGTGTTTGATCCAAGGGCTACATATCATTTAAATATACCAAATACCTATTCAAGGAGTCAAAAACAATAGGTAATTAATTACATCAAATGATTTGAAAGGTGTTCATACATCAGAAAATCTCGTAAGAGACTATGATAGTTTTAACCTTTAATTTGAAATGAGTTTGATCCAAGGGGTTCATATGATTTAAATGTACCTAATACCTATTCAAGGAGTCAAAAACAATAGGTAATTGAGCACATCAAATGATTTGAAAGGTGTTCATACACCAAAAAGTCTCGTAAGAGACTATGATTGTTCCTTTAATTTGAAATGAGTTTGATCCAAGGGTTTCATATGATTTAATTATACCTAATACCTATTCAAGGAGTCCAAAACAATATGTAATTAAGCACATCAAATGATTTGAAAGGTGTTCATACACCACAAAATCTCGTAAGAGACTATGATAGTTTGAACCTTCGATTTGAAATGAGTTTTATCCAAGGGCTTCATATGATTTAAGTATACCTAATACCTATTTAAGTAGTCAAAAACAATAGGTAATTAAGAACATCAAATGATTTGAAAGGTGTTCATACACCACAAAATCTGGTAAGAGACTATAATAGTTTTAACCTTTGATTTGAAATGAGTTTGATTCAAGGGCTTCATATGATTTCAATATACCTAATACCTATTCAAGGAGTCAAAAACAATAGGTAATTAAGCACATCAAATGATTTGAAAGGTGTTCATACCCACAAAATCTCGTAAGAGAGTATGATAATTTTAACCTTTGATTAGAAATGAGATTGATCCAAGGTCTTCATATGCTTTAAATATACCTAATACCTATAAAAGGAGTAAAAAATAATAGATAATTAAGCACATCAAGTGATTTGAAAGGTGTTCATACACCAAAAAATCTCATAAGAGACTATGATAGTTTTAACTTTTGATTTGAAATGAGTTTGATCCAAGGGCTACATATCATTTAAATATACCTAATACCTATTCAAGGAGTCAAAAACAATAGGTAATTAAGCACATCAAATGATTTGAAAGGTGTTCATACATCACAAAATCTCCTAAGAGACTATGATAGTTTTAACCTTTAATTTGAAATGAGTTTGATCCAAGGGGTTCATATGATTTAAATATACCTAATACCTATTCAAGGAGTTAAAAACAATAGGTAATTAAGCACATCAAATGATTTGAAAGGTGTTCATACACCACAAAAGTCTCGTGAGAGACTATGATTGTTCCTTTAATTTGAAATGAGTTTGATCCAAGGGTTTCATATGATTTAATTATACCTAATACCTATTCAAGGAGTCCAAAACAATATGTAATTAAGCACATCAAATGATTTGATAGGTGTTCATACACCACAAAATCTCGTAAGAGACTATGATAGTTTTAACCTTCGATTTGAAATGAGTTTTATCCAAGGGCTTCATATGATTTAAGTATACCTAATACCTATTTAAGTAGTAAAAAACAATAGGTAATTAAGCACATCAAATGATTTGAAAGGTGTTCATACACCACAAAATCTGGTAAGAGACTATAATAGTTTTAACCTTTGATTTGAAATGAGTTTGATTCAAGAACTTCATATGATTTCAATATACCTAATACCTATTCAAGGAGTCAAATACAATAGGAAATTAAGCACATCAAATGATTTGAAAGGTGTTCATACCCACAAAATCTCGTAAGAGAGTATGATAATTTTAACCTTTGATTAGAAATGAGTTTGATCCAAGGTCTTCATATGCTTTAAATATACCTAATACCTATAAAAGGAGTAAAAACCAATAGATAATTAAGCACATCAAGTGTTTTGAAAGGTGTTCATACACCAAAAAATCTCATAAGAGACTATGATAGTTTTAACTTTTGATTTGAAATGAGTTTGATCCAAGGGCTACATATCATTTAAATATACCTAATACCTATTCAAGGAGTCAAAAAAAATAGGTAATTAAGCACATCAAATGATTTGAAAGGTGTTCATACATCACAAAATCTCGTAAGAGACTATGATAGTTTTAACCTTTAATTTGAAATGAGTTTGATCCAAGGGCTTCATATGATTTAAATATACCTAATACCTATTCAAGGAGTCAAAAACAATAGGTAATTAAGCACATCAAATGATTTGAAAGGTGTTCATACATCACAAAATCTCGTAAGAGACTATGATAGTTTTAACCTTTGATTTGAACTGAGTTTGTACCAAGGGATTCATATCATTTAAATTTACCTAATACCTATTCAAGGAGTCAAAAACAATATGTAATTAAAGAACATCAAGTGATTTGAAAGGTGTTCATACACCGCAAAATCTCGTAAGAGAGTATGATAATTTTAACCTTTGATTAGAAATGTGTTTGATCCAAGGTTTCCATATGCTTTAAATATACCTAATACCTATAAAAGGAGTCAAAAACAATAGATAATTAAGCACATCAAGTGATTTAAAAGGTGTTCATACACTACAAAATCTCGTAAGAGACTATGATAGTTTTAACTTTTGATTTGAAATGTGTTTGATCCAAGGGCTACATATCATTTAAATATACCTAATGCCTATTCAAGGAGTCAAAAACAATAGGTAATTAATTACATCAAATGATTTGAAAGGTGTTCATACATCAGAAAATCTCGTAAGAGACTATGATAGTTTTAACCTTTAATTTGAAATGAGTTTGATCCAAGGGGTTCATATGATTTAAATATACCTAATACCTATTCAAGGAGTCAAAAACAATAGGTAATTAAGCAATTCAAATGATTTGAAAGGTGTTCATACGCCACAAAATCTCGTAAGAGACTAGGATAGTTATAACTTTTGATTTGAAATGAGTTTGATCCAAGGGCTACATATCATTTATATATACCTAATACCTATTCAAGGAGTCAAAAACAATAGGTAATTAAACACATCAAATGATTTGAAAGGTGTTCATACACCAAAAAGTCTCGTAAGAGACTATGATTGTTCCTTTAATTTGAAATGAGTTTGATCCAAGGGTTTCATATGATTTAATTATACCTAATACCTATTCAAGGAGTCCAAAATAATATGTAATTAAGCACATCAAATGATTTGAAAGGTGTTCATACCCCACAAAATCTCGTAAGAGACTATGATAGTTTTAACCTTCGATTTGAAATGAGTTTTATCCAAGGGCTTCATATGATTTAAGTATACCTAATACCTATTTAAGTAGTCAAAAACAATAGGTAATTAAGCACATCAAATGATTTGAAAGGTGTTCATACACCACAAAATCTCGTAAGAGACTATGATAGTTTTAACCTTCGATTTGAAATGAGTTTTATCCAAGGGCTTCATATGATTTAAGTATACCTAATACCTATTTAAGTAGTCAAAAACAATAGGTAATTAAGCACATCAAATGATTTGAAAGGTGTTCATACACCACAAAATCTGGTAAGAGACTATAATAGTTTTAACCTTTGATTTGAAATGAGTTTGATTCTAGGGATTCATATGATTTCAATATACCTAATACCTATTCAAGGAGTCTAAAACAATAGGTAATTAAGCAATTCAAATGATTTGAAAGGTGTTCATACGCCACAAAATCTCGTAAGAGACTAGGATAGTTATAACTTTTTATTTGAAATGAGTTTGATCCAAGGGCTACATATCATTTAAATATACCTAATACCTATTCAAGGAGTCAATAACAATAGGTAATTAAGCACATCAAATGATTTGAAAGGTGTTCATACACCAAAAAGTCTCGTAAGAGACTATGATTGTTCCTTTAATTTGAAATGAGTTTGATCTAAGGGTTTCATATGATTTAATTATACCTAATACCTATTCAAGGAGTCCAAAAAAATATGTAATTAAGCACATCAAATGATTTGAAAGGTGTTCATACACCACAAAATCTCGTAAGAGACTATGATAGTTTTAACCATCGATTTGAAATGAGTTTTATCCAAGGGCTTCATATGATTTAAGTATACCTAATACCTATTTAAGTAGTCAAAAACAATAGGTAATTAAGCACATCAAATGATTTGAAAGGTGTTCATACACCACAAAATCTGGTAAGAGACTATAATAGTTTTAACCTTTGATTTGAAATGAGTTTGATTCAAGGGATTCATATGATTTAAATATACCTAATACCTATTCAAGGAGTCAAAAACAATAGGAAATTAAGCACATCAAATGATTTGAAAGGTGTTCATACCCACAAAATCTCGTAAGAGAGTATGATAATTTTAACCTTTCATTAGAAATGAGTTTGATCCAAGGTCTTCATATGCTTTAAATATACCTAATACCTATAAAAGGAGTAACAAACAATAGATAAATAAGCACATCAAGTGATTTGAAAGGTGTTCATACACCAAAAAATCTCATAAGAGACTATGATAGTTATAACTTTTGATTTGAAATGAGTTTGATCCAAGGGCTACATATCATTTAAATATACCTAATACCTATAAAAGGAGTAAAAAACAATAGATAAATAAGCACATCAAGTGATTTGAAAGGTGTTCATACACCAAAAAATCTCATAAGAGACTATGATAGTTTTAACTTTTGATTTGAAATGAGTTTATCCAAGGGCTACATATCATTTAAATATACCTAATACCTATTCAAGGAGTCAAAAACAATAGGAAATTAAGCACATCAAATGATTTGAAAGGTGTTCATACATCACAAAATCTCGTAAGAGACTATGATAGTTTTAACCTTTAATTTGAAATGAGTTTGATCCAAGGGCTTAATATGATTTAAATATACCTAATACCTATTCAAGGAGTCAAAAACAATAGGTAATTAAACACATCAAATGATTTGAAAGGTGTTCATACAGCACAAAATCTCGTAAGAGACTGTGATAGTTTTAACCTTTAATTTGAAATGAGTTTGATCCAAGGGCTTCATATGATTTAAATATACCTAATACCTATTCAAGGAGTCAAAAACAATAGGTAATTAAGCAATTCAAATGATTTGAAAGGTGTTCATACATCACAAAATCTCGTAAGAGACTATGATAGTTTTAACCTTTGATTTGAAATGAGTTTGATCCAAGGGCTTCATATACTTAAAATATACCTAATACCTATTAAATGAGTCGTAAACAATAGGTAATTAAGCACATCAAATGACTTGAAAGGTGTTCACACACCACAAAATCTCGTAAGAGACTCTGATAGATTTAACTTTTGATTTGAAATGAGTTTGATCCAAGGGCTTCATATGATTTAAGAAAACCTAATACCTATTCAAGGAGTCAAAATCGATAGGAAATTAAGCTCATCAACTGATTTGAAAGGTGTTCATACATCACAAAATCTCGTAAGAGACTATGATAGTTTTAACCTTTTATTTGAACTGAGTTTGTACCAAGGGATTCATATCATTTAAATTTACCTAATACCTATTCAAGGAGTCAAAAACAATATGTAATTAAAGAACATCAAGTGATTTGAAAGGTGTTCATACACCGCAAAATCTCGTAAGAGAGTATGATAATTTTAACCTTTGATTAGAAATGTGTTTGATCCAAGGTTTCCATATGCTTTAATTATACCTAATACCTATAAAATGAGTCAAAAACAATAGATAATTAAGCACATCAAGTGATTTAAAAGGTGTTCATACACCACAAAATCTCGTAAGAGACTATGATAGTTTTAACTTTTGATTTGAAATGTGTTTGATCCAAGGGCTACATATCATTTAAATATACCTAATACCTATTCAAGGAGTCAAAAACAATAGGTAATTAATTACATCAAATGATTTGAAAGGTGTTCATACATCAGAAAATCTCGTAAGAGACTATGATAGTTTTAACCTTTAATTTGAAATGAGTTTGATCCAAGGGGTTCATATGATTTAAATATACCTAATACCTATTCAAGGAGTCAAAAACACTAGGTAATTAAGCAATTCAAATGATTTGAAAGGTGTTCATACGCCACAAAATCTCGTAAGAGACTAGGATAGTTATAACTTTTGATTTAAAATGAGTTTGATCCAAGGGCTACATATCATTTAAATATACCTAATACCTATTCAAGGAGTCAAAAACAATAGGTAATTAAGCACATCAATTGATTTGAAAGGTGTTCTTACACCAAAAAGTCTCGCAAGAGACTATGATTGTTCCTTTAATTTGAAATGAGTTTGATCCAAGGGTTTCATATGATTTAATTATACCTAATACCTATTCAAGGAGTGCAAAACAATATGTAATTAAGCACATCAAATGATTTGAAAGGTGTTCATACACCACAAAATCTCGTAAGACACTAAGATAGTTTTAACCTTCGATTTGAAATGAGTTTTATCCAAGGGCTTCATATGATTTAAGTATACCTAATACCTATTTAAGTAGTTAAAAACAATAGGTAATTAAGCACATCAAATGATTTGAAAGGTGTTCATACACCACAAAATCTTGTAAGAGACTATAATAGTTTTAACCTTTGATTTGAAATGAGTTTGATTCAAGGGATTCATATGATTTCAATATACCTAATACTTATTCAAGGAGTCAAAAACAATAGGAAATTAAGCACATCAAATGATTTGAAAGGTGTTCATACCCACAAAATCTCGTAAGAGAGTATGATAATTTTAACCTTTGATTTGAAATGAGTTTGATCCAAGGTCTTCATATGCTTTAAATATACCTAATACCTATAAAAGGAGTAAAAAACAATAGATAAATAAGCACATCAAGTGATTTGAAAGGTGTTCATACACCAAAAAATCTCATAAGAGACTATGATAGTTTTAACTTTTGATTTGAAATGAGTTTATCCAAGGGCTACATATCATTTAAATATACCTAATACCTATCCAAGGAGTCAAAAACAATAGGTAATTAAGCACATCAAATGATTTGAAAGGTGTTCATACATCACAAAATCTCGAAAGAGACTATGATAGTTTTAACCTTTAATTTGAAATGAGTTTGATCCAAGGGCTTAATATGATTTAAATAAACCTAATACCTATGCAAGGAGTCAAAAACAATAGGTAATTAAACACATCAAATGATTTGAAAGGTGTTCATACAACACAAAATCTCGTAAGAGACTGTGATAGTTTTAACCTTTAATTTGAAATGAGTTTGATCCAAGGGCTTCATATGATTTAAATATACCTAATACCTATTCAAGGAGTAAAAAACACTAGGTAATTAAGCAATTCAAATGATTTGAAAGGTGTTCATACATCACAAAATCTCGTAAGAGACTATGATAGTTTTAACCTTTGATTTGAAATGAGTTTGATCCAAGGGCTTCATATACTTAAAATATACCTAATACCTATTAAATGAGTCCTAAACAATAGGTAATTAAGCACATCAAATGACTTGAAAGGTGTTCACACACCACAAAATCTCGTAAGAGACTCTGATAGATTTAACTTTTGATTTGAAATGAGTTTGATCCAAGGGCTTCATATGATTTAAGAAAACCTAATACCTATTCAAGGAGTCAAAATCGAAAGGAAATTAAGCTCATCAACTGATTTGAAAGGTGTTCATACACAACAAAATCTCGTAAGAGACTATGATGGTTTTAACCTTTGATTTGAAATGAGTTTGATCCATGGGCTTCATATGATTGAAATTTACCTAATACCTATTCAAGGAGTCAAAAACATTAGGTAATTAAGCACATCAAATGATTTGAAAGGTGTTCATACACCACAAAATCTCGTAAGAGACTATGATAGTTTTAACCTTCGATTTGAAATGAGTTTGATCCCAGGGCTTCATATGATTTAAATATACCTAATACCTATTCAAGGAGTAAAAAACAATAGGTGATTAAGCACATCAAATGATTTAAAAGGTGTTCATACACCACAAAATCTAGTAAGAGACTATGATAGTTTTAACATTCGATTTGAAATGAGTTTGATTCAACGGCTTCATATGATTAAAATATACATAATACTATTCAATTAGTCAAAAACAATAGGCAATTAAGCACATCAAATGATTTGAAAGGTGTTCATACACCAAAAAATCTCGTAGGAGACTATGGTAGTTTTAACCTTTAATTTGAAATGAGTTAGATCCAAGGGTTTCATATGATTTAAATATACCTAATACCTATTCAAGGAGTCAAAAACGATAGGTAATTAAGCACATCAAATGAGTTGAAAGGTGTTCATACACCACAAAATCTCGTAAGAGAGTATGATTAATTTTAACCTTTGATTTGAAATGAGTTTGATCCAAGGCTTCATATTCTTTAAATATACCTAATACCTATAAAAGGAGTCAAAAACAATAGGTAATTCAGCACATCAAGTGATTTGAAATGTGTTCATAAACCACAAAATCTCGTAAGAGAGTATGATAATTTTAACCTTTGATTTGAAATTAGTTTGATCCAAGGGCTTCATATACTTAAAATATACCTAATACCTATTAAATGAGTCCTAAAAAATAGGTAATTAAGAACATCAAATGATTTGAAAGGTGTTCACACACCACAAAATCTCGTAAGAGACTCTGATAGATTTAACGTTTGATTTGAAATAAGTTTGATCCAATGGCTTTATATGATTTGAAATGAGTTATATCAAAGGGCTTCATATACTTTAAAGATACCTAATACCTATTAAATGAGTCAAAAACAATAGGTAATTAAGCACATCAAATGATTTGAAAGGTGTTCATACATCACAAAATCTCGTAACAGACTATGATAGTTTTAACTTTTGATTTGATATGAGTTTGATCCAAGGGCTTAATATGCTTTACATATACCTAATACCTATTAAATGAGTCCTAAACAATAGGTAATTAAGCACATCAAATTACTTGAAAGGTGTTCACACACC
This sequence comes from Patellifolia procumbens, assembly GCA_947645195.1. NCBI lineage: Eukaryota > Viridiplantae > Streptophyta > Magnoliopsida > Caryophyllales > Amaranthaceae > Patellifolia > Patellifolia procumbens. The sequence goes on from CANSGD010000427.1 coordinate 258,729, forward strand.
ACAAAATCTCGTAAGAGACTCTGATAGATTTAACTTTTGAGTTGAAATGAGTTTGATCCAAGGGCTTCATATGATTTAAGAAAGCCTAAGACCTATTCAAGGAGTCAAAATCGATAGGAAATTAAGCTCATCAACTGATTTGAAAGGTGTTCATACACAACAAAATCTCGTAAGAGACTATGATGGTTTTAACCTTTGATTTGAAATGAGTTTGATCCATGGGCTTCATATGATTGAAATTTACCTAATACCTATTCAAGGAGTCAAAAACATTAGGTAATTAAGCACATCAAATTATTTGAAAGGTGTTCATACACCACAAAATCTCTTAAGTCTATGATAGTTTTAACCTTTGATTTGAAATGAGTTTGATTCAAGGGCTTCATATGATTTCAATATACATAATACCTATTCAACGAGTCAAAAACAATAGGTAATTAAGCACATCAAATGATTTGAAAGGTGTTCATACCCACAAAATATCGTAAGAGAGTATGATAATTTTAACTTTTGGTTAGAAATGAGTATGATCCATTGTCTTCATATGCTTTAAATATACCTAATACCTATAAAAGGAGTAAAAAACAATAGATAATTAAGCACATCAAGTGATTTGAAAGGTGTTCATACACCAAAAATTCTCATAAGAGACTATGATAGTTTTAACTTTTGATTTGAACTGAGTTAGTGATGCATAAAGCATTTCATAAGCAAGAGCATTCGTTGGTTAAGAACCGAAGAATCAGTTTTGCTTCAAGCCTTGTTGGAACCGTACCAACAACCACCACTTTCACTAGCCTTAGAACCACCAAACTAGGCCACCAATGTCAAAGAAGAACTCTTGGTGCAACCTTGCTTTGTTAAATTAGTAACTAATCTACGTTAGTTAGATAATTAACTCAAAGACTTTAATTAGGACAAACTGTCCAGTTTTGCTCTAAGCGCACAGCTCAAAGAAATGAGTATAACTCTTAATTCATTCAACAAACTCTAATGAAACTTTTTACCTTACAATCCTAACATATAAGGCAGTAACATACCAAAGAATCACGTCATTTGGTGATGTTTTGCTTAGGTAACAAAAGCCTTCTTAAACTATTACAAAAATCTGGCCAGTTTTCAGTACCTAGGTGCAATGATTGAGGGATTCTGAGAAACGAAAATGTCCTACTGCAAAAAGGAAGCTAAGGTAATAAAATAGACATTCTAAGGAAAATATCCTAAAAAAATCAGCTCCAAAAGCTAAAAAAAGACATCTGCCCAGAACAGATGAAGATGGGCCCAGAATGACGCAGGGAGCTGCGGTTTTGGATACTTCTTCATGAAGCTCTCGTTTCCTATTGATTCTTGCCTCCAACTCTTCACATGCTTGTTGGGATGTATGTAAGCACACAGGTGAGTCATGTATGGTTGCCTTAGCCAAGAATAAAGCTCAAAAACGTGGCCAAAACGTTCCCTAAACAAACCGTATAAAACCTGTTCTTCCAAAACAGTTTCACTAAGCTTACTTTAATGACTTAGAACTAATTAATTAAGCTATTTAATCATAATTCAAGCTTGATTACTAATACTTTATGATGTTAAGATGATCATAAGCATTAATCAACAAGGCTTAAAAAAGATTAAGAAGGTGTTAAGCTTAATTAACAATTCGAAGTACTTGTTTGTTCGAAATTGGATTAAGTAAGCTAATGAACTGAATCTCCTTCACCTTAATCTATTCTTGATGACTCTTTTTTAGGAGACTTGGATTGATCATGGATGCTCCTGCATCATTCTCCCCTGGTTTGGAGAAGTCTTCTTGTAACTCGAAATCTTCTTCTAAATATGGAGCTAAATCACCCACATTGAAGGTGGCCGAAATGTTGCCCATCTCACTTGGTAGTTCTATCTTGTATGCATTGTTATTGATCTTTTCAAGCACCCTAAATGGACCATCACTCCTTGGCATCAGTTTATTCTTCCTTCTTGATGGAAATCGTTCCTTCCTTAGGTGCAACCATACCAAGTCCCCGGGCTTGTAAATGACCTCCTTTCGATGCTTGTTAGCTCGGACCTTGTAAGCTTCATTAACCTTCTCAATGCGTGCTCTAATCTGTTGGTGAAGCTTTTTCATCTCCTTTGCCTTCTCCTCTGCATCTTTGCTTTGCCTCACTTCAACTGGAATAGGTAGTAAATCAATGGGACTTAAAGGATTAACCCCATAGTTCACTTCGAATGGAGAGCACTTCGTGGCATATGTAGGTGATCTATTGTAAGCAAATTCGGCATGTGCTAGCTTTAGATCCCAATCTTTCTGTGACTTGTTAACTAGAGTCCTGAGGAGAGTAGTAAGTGTCCTGTTTGTCACCTCCGTTTGACCATCAGTTTGTGGATGCGCCGTGGTACTAAAGAGGAGCTTAGTACCTAGGAGCTTCCATAAAGTCTTCCAAAAGAAACTGAGGAACTTAACATCCTTATCAGAAACAATAGTCTTCGGTACACCATGTAATCTAATGATCTCCTTGAAGTACAAATCAGCTACATGAATTGCATCATCCGTCTTGTTGCAAGCAATGAAATGAGCCATCTTTGAGAATCGATCCACCACCACCATAATAGCATCTCTTTGCCTTTGAGTCCTAGGCAAAGCTACAATGAAATCCATACTAACATCTTCCCATGGCTGATTAGGAACTGGAAGTGGAGTATAGAGCCCTTGATGAAAAGAACTCTTGGCCTTTTGACATGTAGAACATCGAGCTAGAACTGAGTGAACATCACCTGCCAGTTTTGGCCAATAAAAGTGTTCCTGCAAAACATCCACAGTTTTGTTAATACCAAAATGCCCTGCTAGGCCTCCTCCGTGAACCTCCTTGATGAGCAAATCCCTTAGTGAGCACTTAGGGATACAAAGCTTATTATTTCGGAAGAGAAAACCATCTAGACCCGAATAAGCTCCATGAGAACCATCCTTGCACGCTTCTATCAATGGTGAAAAATCTGGATCATCATAATAAAGCTCCTTAATATGAGTGAAGCCAAGAACTCGAGCCTCCATTAGAGAAAGCATAGAATGCCTCCTAGATAATGCATCTGCAACCACATTAGAAACTCCAGTTTTGTACTTTAAAACAAAATCAAAAGATTGAAGGAACTCCACCCATTTAGCATGTCGTGAACTGAGCTTATGTTGTCCATTAATGTACTTCAAAGCTTGGTGATCTGAATGCAACACAAACTGAGCTGGCCTAAGATAATGAGTCCAATAAGTCAAAGCACGAATAATAGCATAGAACTCTTTATCATAGGTGCTGTAGTTGAGCTTGGCATGATTGAGCTTCTCACTGAAATAGGCTATGGGACGCCCTCCTTGTTGTAAAACAGCTCCAATCCCTACGCCACTTGCATCACATTCCACTTCAAACACTTTCTTGAAATCTGGTAAGGCTAGAACAGGCGCCTCACAAAGCTTGCTTTTCAACTGATCAAATGCTTCCTGAGCTGCTGGAGTCCAAGTGAAAGAACCCCCTTTGATACATTCGGTCAGTGGAGCCAAAATAGTACTAAAACCTCTGATGAATCTCCTGTAAAAAGATGCCAATCCATGAAAACTTCGAACTTCTGTGATCGACTTTGGAATTGGCCATGATTTGATTGCCTCCACCTTGGATTCATCCATAGAAATACCCTGAGATGAAATAATGAAACCAAGAAAAGACACACTAGAAGTGAAGAATTCACACTTCTCCATCTTTGCATATAGCTTCTTTTCCCTTAGCTTAAGGAAAACCTTCTTCAGAAGAATAAGATGATCCTGTTCACTGTTGCTATACACAAGAATATCATCAAAATAAACCACAACAAACGAACCAATGAAAGGACGAAGTACCTCATGCATGAGCCTCATGAAAGTACTAGGAGCATTAGTTAAACCAAATGGCATAACACGCCACTCATATAACCCACTCTTAGTCTTAAAGGCTATTTTCCATTCATCCCCTTCCTTGATTCGAATCTGATGATAACCACTACGCAAATCTATCTTGGAGAATATAGTAGCACCATGTAATTCATCGAGCAAATCATCAAGCCTAGGAATAGGATACCTATACTTGATGGTAATGTTGTTTATAGCCCTGCAATCTACACACATACGCATAGTTCCATCCTTCTTTGGAACCAAAATAACAGGAACAGCACATGGACTAAGACTTTCTTGTACAAACCCCTTAGCTAACAATTCAGTTTTCTGTTTTTGCAACTCTTTAGCTTCTTCAGGATTACATCTATAAGCTGCCTTGTTAGGTAATGGTGCTCCAGGAACTAAGTCAATTTGATGCTCAATACCCCTACTAGGTGGTAAACCATAGGGAAGATCCTCGGGAAAAATATCACTAAAATCGTTCACTAATGGTTTAACCCAATCATGTAATTCACGAGTATTTTCATCATTTGCAGCAAATAACAACAACAAGTACATTTCCTTCCCCTTTTCAATGGCCTTATCAACTTGATGTTTTTGGAGAATTAAGGATTTCTTATTTTTAGCCTTCGAATTGGAGGTTTCTTTCTTAGGCAAATTCGGACCCTTTTTGCTAGGACTAAGTATAATTTTCTTGTTTTCATGCATGAAAGTGTATGTATTAGTCCTACCATTATGTAAGGTTTCCTTATCAGATTGCCACGGCCTCCCTAAGAGAATATGACATGCATTCATAGGCACCACATCACATAAAACCTTATCATTATACGAATCACCAAAAGAGAAGCTAATTAAAGCTTGTTTTGTTACCTCCACACAGTTACCATCATTAAGCCAATGAAGCTTATATGGTTTAGGATGACTGAAAGTAGGATAATTGAGCTTCTCCACCATAGAACTCGAAGCTACATTAGTGCAACTCCCACCATCAATAATCATGGAACAAATCTTGCCCTTGATTAAGCATTTTGTCTGAAAAATCTGGTCTCGTTGAGATGGTATAGCTTCGGCTTCTTTGGAGTGAAGGACCCTCCTTAGAACCAAGCTAAGATGATCATCTCCTTCCACTTCATCAACAAGAACATCTTCATTGCATTCATCCTCCTTTTCAGATTCTTTTTCGTGCTCCTCTTGATCTTTAAGGGCATCTTCTATGTTTTTAATGTCTAGTAAGGTCATTACCCTTCTGTTTGGGCATTGTGCTTGATAATGACCATAACCATGACACTTAAAACATTTGACATCATCCTTCTTGGAAGAACTTTCAGCAACTTTCTTCCCTTTATCAAGAAATTTCGAACCAGCTTCACTTTTAGGTGTAAATGGAGATGTCGAAGTAGGCTTTACATACGAACTAGAACCTCCTTTAGCATAAGAAGTTCCTTTGCTAAACACCTTCTTCTTCTTGTCTTTTTGATGCTTTTCCACCTTAAGATCCAACCTGAAAAGTTCATCTAAAGTAGAATAAGATTGAAGCTCAAGCTTCTTTTGGATGTCACGATCTAGGCCCTTCACAAAACGAGCCATGGTCTGCTCTTCCCTTTCTTGAACATCCAATTTCATCATCAACTTCTCATATTCATGGATGTAGGTCTCGACATTCTTGGTACCTTGGAACAAATCAGAAAGTTGGTTATATAAATCAAGAGTGTAAGTGGGGGGAGAAACTTAGCTTCCATCTTCTTTTTCAGTTTCTTCCAGCTCTTGATTTTCGGCTTATGCTTCCTTTCTCTAGCAAGAGCAACGTTTTCCCACCAAAGGGATGCATAACCCTTTAGCTTAGTGATAGCCAACTTGAAAGATTTCGAATCATCATACTCCTTTAGCTCGAAAATCCTATTACATCTCGAAACCCATTCCAAATAAGCATCCGGATTAAGGTTTCCATCAAATTCTGGAACATCTAACTTGATGTCTTGAAAATCATCTTGTTTTCGTGGCCTCCTTCTTTGATTAGAAGTTTGTGATTGTACTTCTTCACTAGAGTCATAAACAACCTCATTCTCATCTTCAAAGTGCCTCCTTTCATGAGCTTCTCTTCAAACTCCAACACTAGAACTTCGAAAAGCTTCCATGATATTTGCCATTTGCTCAGTAATTGTAGCCATTTGATTCTCAAGGCCAACTAACCTTGCTTCATTCAATGTCATGCCCCTTCTAAACTGATTTGGATCTTCACCACCACTCATTTTAACAACCACTAAGTTGTATCAAAGATTAGAGGTGAAAAGAGAAGAAAAGAGATGTGTTTGGGCTTAGAATTGATTTCGATTTTGGGAGGAATAAGTGTATGAGTTTAGGAAATGATTATGGGATGATTAGAGGGTTAAAAGAATGCTCTTAAACTAACCAAAGCTTTGATACAAAATGATGCATAAAGCATTTCATAAGCAAGAGCATTCGTTGGTTAAGAACCGAAGAATCAGTTTTGCTTCAAGCCTTGTTGGAACCGTACCAACAACCACCACTTTCACTAGCCTTAGAACCACCAAACTAGGCCACCAATGTCAAAGAAGAACTCTTGGTGCAACCTTGCTTTGTTAAATTAGTAACTAATCTACGTTAGTTAGCTAATTAACTCAAAGACTTTAATTAGGACAAACTGTCCAGTTTTGCTCTAAGCGCACAGCTCAAAGAAATGAGTATAACTCTTAATTCATTCAACAAACTCTAATGAAACTTTTTACCTTACAATCCTAACATATAAGGCAGTAACATACCAAAGAATCACGTCATTTGGTGATGTTTTGCTTAGGTAACAAAAGCCATCTTAAACTATTACAAAAATCTGGCCAGTTTTCAGTACCTAGGTGCAATGATTGAGGGATTCTGAGAAACGAAAATGTCCTACTGCAAAAAGGAAGCTAAGGTAATAAAATAGACATTCTAAGGAAAATATCCTAAAAAAATCAGCTCCAAAAGCTAAAAAAAGACGGCTGCCCAGAACTGATGAAGATGGGCCCAGAATGACGCAGGGAGCTTCGGTTTTGGATACTTCTTCATGAAGCTCTCGTTTCCTATTGATTCTTGCCTCCAACTCTTCACATGCTTGTTGGTGATGTATGTAAGCACACAGGTGAGTCATGTATGGTTGCCTTAGCCAAGAATAAAGCTCAAAAACGTGGCCAAAACGTTCCCTAAACAAACCGTATAAAACCTGTTCTTCCAAAACAGTTTCACTAAGCTTACTTTAATGACTTAGAACTAATTAATTAAGCTATTTAATCATAATTCAAGCTTGATTACTAATACTTTATGATGTTAAGATGATCATAAGCATTAATCAACAAGGCTTAAAAAAGATTAAGAAGGTGTTAAGCTTAATTAACAATTCGAAGTACTTGTTTGTTCGAAATTGGATTAAGTAAACTAATGAACTGAATCTCCTTCACCTTAATCTCTTCTTGATGACTCTTTGTTAGGAGACTTGGATTGATCATGGATGCTCCTGCATCAGTTAGTACCAAGGGATTCATATCATTTAAATTTACCTAATACCTATTCAAGGAGTCAAAAACAATATGTAATTAAAGAACATCAAGTGATTTGAAAGGTGTTCATACACCACAAAATCTCGTAAGAGAGCATGATAATTTTAACCTTTGATTAGAAATGTGTTTGATCCAAGGTTTCCATATGCTTTAAATATACCTAATACCTATAAAAGGAGTAAAAAACAATAGATAATTAAGCACATCAAGTGATTTAAAAGGTGTTCATACACCACAAAATCTCGTAAGAGACTATGATAGTTTTAACTTTTGATTTGAAATGTGTTTGATACAAGGGCTACATATCGTTTAAATATACCTAATACCTATTCAAGGAGTCAAAAACAATAGGTAATTAAGCACATCAAATGATTTGAAAGGTGTTCATATATCAGAAAATCTCGTAAGAGACTATGATAGTTTTAACCTTTAATTTGAAATGAGTTTCATCCAAGGGCTTCATATGATTTAAATATACCTAATACCTATTCAAGGAGTAAAAAACAATAGGTAATTAAGCAATTCAAATGATTTGAAAGGTGTTCATACACCACAAAATCTCGTAAGAGACTATGATAGTTTTAACCTTTGGTTTAAACTGAGTTTGTACCAAGGGATTCATATCATTTAAATATACCTAATACATATTGAAGGAGTCAAAAACAATAGGTAATTAAAGCACATCAAGTGATTTGAAAGGTGTTCATACACGACAAAATCTCGTAAGTGACTAATCATTTTCACCTTTGATTTGAAATGAGTTTTGATCAAAGGGCTTCATATGCTTAAAATATACCTAATACTTATTAAAGGAGTAAAAAACAATAGGTAATTAAGCACATCAAATGATTTGAAACGTGTTCATACACCATAAAATCTCGTAAGAGACTATGATTGTTCCTTTAATTTGAAATGAGTTTGGTAAAACGGTTTCATATGATTTAATTATACCTAATACCTATTCAAGGAGTCCAAAACAATATGTAATTAAGCACATCAAATGATTTGAAAGGTGTTCATACACCACAAAATCTCGTAAGAGACTCTGATAGTTTTAACCTTCGATTTGAAATGAGTTTTATCCAAGGGCTTCATATGATTTAAGTATACCTAATACCTATTTAAGTAGTCAAAAACAATAGGTAATTAAGCACATCAAATGATTTGAAAGGCGTTCATACACCACAAAATCTTGTAAGAGAGTATGATAATTTTAACCTTTGATTAGAAATGTGTTTGATCCAAGGTGTCCATATGTTTTAAATATACCTAATACCTATAAAAGGAGTCAAAAACAATAGATAATTAAGCACATCAAGTGATTTAAAAGGTGTTCATACACCAGAAAATCTCGTAAGAGACTATGATAGTTTTAACTTTTGATTTGAAATGTGTCTGATCCAAGGCCTAGATATCATTTAAATATACCTAATACCTATTCAAGGAGTCAAAAACAATAGCTAATTAAGCACATCAAATGATTTGAAAGGTGTTCATATATCAGAAAATCTCGTAAGAGACTATGATAGTTTTAACCTTTAATTTGAAATGAGTTTGATCCAAGGGCTTCATATGATTTAAATATACCTAATACCTATTCAAGGAGTCAAAAACAATAGGTAATTAAGCAATTCAAATGATTTGAAAGGTGTTCATACACCACAAAATCTCGTAAGAGACTATGATAGTTTTAACCTTTGATTTGAACTGAGTTTGTACCAAGGGATTCATATCATTTAAATATACCTAATACCTATTCGAGGAGTCAAAAACAATAGGTAATTAAAGCACATCAAGTGATTTGAAAGGTGTTCATACACCACAAAATCTCGTAAGTGACTAATCATTTTCACCTTTGATTTGAAAGGAGTTTTGATCAAAGGGATTCATATGCTTAAAATATACCTAAGACTTATTAAAGGAGTCAAAAACAATAGGTAATTAAGCACATCAAATGATTTGAAAGGTGTTCATACACCACAAAATCTCGTAAAGACTATGATAGTTTTAACTTTTGATTTGAAATGAGTTTGATCCAAGGGCTACCTATCAGTTAAATATACCTAATACCTATTCAAGGAGTCAAAAATAAAAGGTAATTAAGCACATCAAATGATTTGAAAGGTGTTCATACACCAAAAAGTCTCGTAAGAGACTATGATTTTTCCTTTAATTTGAAATGAGTTTGATCCAACGGTTTGATATGATTTAATTATACCGAATACCTATTCAAGGAGTCCAAAATACTATGTAATTAAGCACATCAAATGATTTGAAAGGTGTTCATACACCACAAAATCTCGTAAGAGACTATGATAGTTTTAACCTTCGATTAATATCACTAAAATCGTTCACTAATGGTTTAACCCAATCATGTAATTCACGAGTATTTTCATCATTTGCAGCAAATAACAACAACAAGTACATTTCCTTCCCCTTTTCAATGGCCTTATCAACTTGATGTTTTTGGAGAATTAGGGATTTCTGATTTTTAGCTTTCGAATTGGAGGTTTCTTTCTTAGGCAAATTCGGACCCTTTTTGCTAGGACTAAGTATAATTTTCTTGTTTTCATGCATGAAAGTGTATGTATTAGTCCTACCATTATGTAAGGTTTCCTTATCAGATTGCCACGGCCTCCCTAAGAGAATATGACATGCATTCATAGGCACCACATCACATAAAACCTTATCATTATACGAATCACCAAAAGAGAAGCTAATTAAAGCTTGTTTTGTTACCTCCACACAGTTACCATCATTAAGCCAATGAAGCTTATATGGTTTAGGATGACTGAAGGTAGGATGATTGAGCTTCTCCACCATAGAACTCGAAGCTACATTAGTGCAACTCCCACCATCAATAATCATGGAACAAATCTTGCCCTTGATTAAGCATTTTGTCTGAAAAATCTGGTCTCGTTGAGATGGTATAGCTTCGGCTTCTTTGGAGTGAAGGACCCTCCTTAGAACCAAGCTAAGATGATCATCTCCTTCCACTTCATCAACAAGAACATCTTCATTGCATTCATCCTCCTTTTCAGATTCTTTTTCGTGCTCCTCTTGATCTTTAAGGGCATCTTCTATGTTTTTAATGTCTAGTAAGGTTATTACCCTTCTGTTTGGGCATTGTGCTTGATAATGACCATAACCATGACACTTAAAACATTTGACATCATCCTTCTTGGAAGAACTTTCAGCAACTTTCTTCCCTTTATCAAGAAATTTCGAACCAGCTTCATTTTTAGGTGTAAATGGAGATGTCGAAGTAGGCTTTACATACGAACTAGAACCTCCTTTAGCATAAGAAGTTCCTTTGCTAAACACCTTCTTCTTCTTGTCTTTTTGATGCTTTTCCACCTTAAGAGCCAACCTGAAAAGTTCATCTAAAGTAGAATAACATTGAAGCTCAAGCTTCTTTTGAATGTCACGATCTAGGCCCTTCACAAAACGAGCCATGGTCTGCTCTTCCCTTTCTTGAACATCCAATTTCATCATCAACTTCTCATATTCATGGATGTAGGTCTCGACATTCTTGGTACCTTGGAACAAATCAGAAAGTTGGTTATATAAATCAAGAGTGTAAGTGGAGGGGAGAAACTTAGCTTCCATCTTCTTTTTCAGTTTCTTCCAGCTCTTGATTTTCGGCTTATGCTTCCTTTCTCTAGCAAGAGCAACATTTTCCCACCAAAGGGATGCATAACCCTTTAGCTTAGTGATAGCCAACTTGAAAGATTTCGAATCATCATACTCCTTTAGCTCGAAAATCCTATTACATCTCGAAACCCATTCCAAATAAGCATCCGGATTAAGGTTTCCATCAAATTCTGGAACATCTAACTTGATGTCTCGAAAATCATCTTGTTTTCGTGGCCTCCTTCTTTGATTAGAAGTTTGTGATTGTACTTCTTCACTAGAGTCATAAATAACCTCATTCTCATCTTCAAAGTGCCTCCTTTCATGAACTTCTCTTCGAACTCCAACACTAGAACTTCGAAAAGCTTCCATGAGATTTGCCATTTGCTCACTAATTGTAGCCATTTGATTCTCAAGGCCAACTAACCTTGCTTCATTCAATGTCATGCCCCTTCTAAACTGATTTGGATCTTCACCACCACTCATTTTAACAACCACTAAGTTGTATCAAAGATTAGAGGTGAAAAGAGAAGAAAAGAGATGTGTTTGGGCTTAGAATTGATTTAGGTTTTGGGGGGATAAGTGTATGAGTTTAGGAAATGATTATGGGATGATTAGAGGGTTAAAAGAATGATCTTAAACTAACCAAAGCTCTGATACCAAATGATGCATAAAGCATTTCATAAGCAAGAGCATTCGTTGGTTAAGAACCGAAGAATCAGTTTTGCTTCAAGCCTTGTTGGAACCGTACCAACAACCACAACTTTCACTAGCCTTAGAACCACCAAACTAGGCCACCAATATCAAAGAAGAACTCTTGGTGCAACCTTTCTTTGTTAAATTAGTAACTAATCTACGTTAGTTAGCTAATTAACTCAAAGACTTGAATTAGGACAAACTGTCCAGTTTTACTCTAAGCGCACAGCTCAAAGAAATGAGTATAACTCTTAATTCATTCAACAAAGTCTAATGAAACTTTTTGCATTACAAACCTAACATATAAAGCAGTAACATACCAAAAATTCACGTCATTTGGTGATGTTTTGCTTAGGTAACAAAAGCCATCTTAAACTATTACAAAAATCTGGCCAGTTTTCAGTACCTAGGTGCAATGATTGAGGGATTCTGAGAAACGAAAATGTCCTACTGCAAAAAGGAAGCTAAGGTAATAAAATAGACATTCTAAGGAAAATATCCTCAAAAAATCAGCTCCAAAAGCTAAAAAAAGACGGCTGCCCAGAACTGATGAAGATGGGCCCAGAATGACGCCTGATTGCTGCGGTTTTGGATACTTCTTCATGAAGCTCTCATTTCCTATTGATTCTTGCCTCCAACCCTTCACATGCTTGTTGGTGATGTATGTAAGCACACAGGTGAGTCATGTATGGTTGCCTTAGCCAAGAATAAAGCTCAAAAACATGCTCAAAACGTTCCCTAAACCAACCGTATAAAATCTGTTCTTCCAAAACAGTTTCACTAAGCTTACTTTAATGACTTAGAACTAACTAATTAAGCTATTTAATCATAATTCAAGCTTTATTACTAATACTTTATGATGTTAAGATGATCATAAGCATTAATCAACAAGGCTTAAAATAGATTGAGAAGGTGTTAAGCTTAATTAACAATTCGAAGTACTTGTTTGTTCGAAATTGGATTAAGTAAACTAATGAACTGAATCTCCTTCACCTTAATCTCTTCTTGATGACTCTTTGTTAGGAGACTTGGATTGATCATGGATGCTCCAGCATCATTTGATTTTAAATGAGTTTTGATCAAAGGGCTTCATATGCTTAAAATATACCTAATACTTATTAAAGGAGTCAAAAACAATAGGTAATTAAGCACATCAAATGATGTGAAAGGTGTTCATACACCACAAAATCTCGTAAGAGACTATGATAGTTTTAACTTTTGATTTGAAATGAGTTTGACCCAAGGGCTACATATAATTTAAATATACCTAATACATATTCAAGGAGTCAAAAACAATAGGTAATTAAGCACATCAAATGATTTGAAAGGTGTTCATACACAAAAAATTCTCGTAAGAGACTATGATAGTTTTAACCTTTAATTTGAAATGAGTTTGATCCAAGGGCTTCATATGATTTAAATATACCTAATACCTATTCAAGGAGTCAAAAACAATAGGTAATTAAGCAATTCAAATGATTTGAAAGGTGTTCATACACCACAAAATCTCGTAAGAGACTATGATAGTTTTAACCTTTGATTTGAACTGAGTTTGTACCAAGGGATTCATATCATTTAAATATACCTAATACCTATTCAAGGAGTCAAAAACAATAGGTAATTAAAGCACATCAAGTGATTTGAAAGGTGTTCATACACCACAAAATCTCGTAAGTGACTAATCATTTTCACCTTTGATTTGAAATGAGTTTTGATCAAAGGGATTCATATGCTTAAAATATACCTAATACTTATTAAAGGAGTCAAAAACAATAGGTAATTTAGCACATCAAATGATTTGAAAGGTGTTCATACACCACAAAATGTCGGAAAGACTATGATAGTTTTAACTTTTGATTTGAAATGAGTTTGATCCAAGGGCTACCTATCAGTTAAATATACCTAATACCTATTCAAGGAGTCAAAAATAATAGGTAATTAAGCACATCAAATGATTTGAAAGGTGTTCATACACCAAAAAGTCTCGTAAGAGACTATGATTTTTCCTTTAATTTGAAATGAGTTTGATCCAACGGTTTCATATGATTTAATTATACCTAATACCTATTCAAGGAGTCCAAAACAATATGTAATTAAGCACATCAAATGATTTGAAAGGTGTTCATACACCACAAAATCTCGTAAGAGACTATGATCGTTTTAAGCTTTGATTTGAAAGGAGTTTGATCCAACGGTTTGATATGATTTAATTATACCTAATACCTATTCAAGGAGTCCAAAATACTATGTAATTAAGCACATCAAATGATTTGAAAGGTGTTCATACACCACAAAATCTCGTAAGAGACTATGATAGTTTTAACCTTCGATTTGAAATGAGTTTTATCCAAGGGCTTTATATGATTTAAGTATACCTAATACCTATTTAGGTAGTAAAAAACAATAGGCAATGAAGCACATCAAATGATTTGAAAGGTGTTCATACACCACAAAATCTGGTAAGAGACTATAATAGTTTTAACCTTTGATTTGAAATGAGTTTGATCCAAGGGCTACATGTCATTTAAATATACCTAATACCTATTCAAGGAGTCAAAAAAAATAGGTAATTAAGCACATCAAATGATTTGAAAGGTGTTCATACATCACAAAATCTCGTAAGAGACTATGATAGTTTTAACCTTTAATTTGAAATGAGTTTGATCCAAGGGCTTCATATGATTTCAATATACCATATACCTATTCAAGGAGTCAAAAACAATAGGTAATTAAGCACATCAAATGATTTGAAAGGTGTTCATACCCACAAAATCTCGTAAGAGAGTATGATAATTTTAACCTTTGATTAGAAATGAGTTTTATCCAAGGGCTACATATGCTTTAAATTTACCTAATACCTATAAAAGGAGTAAAAAACAATAGATAATTAAGCACATCAAATGATTTGAAAGGTGTTCATACATCACAAAATCTCGTAAGAGACTATGATAGTTTTAACATTTAATTTGAAATGAGTTTGATCCAAGGGCTTCATATGATTTAAATATACCTAATACCTATTCAAAGAGTTAAAAACAATAGGTAATTAAGCAATTCAAATGATTTGAAAGGTGTTCATACACCACAAAATCTCGTAAGAGACTATGATAGTTTTAACCTTTGATTTGAACTGAGTTTGTACCAAGGGATTCATATCATTTAAATATACCTAATACCTATTCAAGGAGTCAAAAACAATAGGTAATTAAAGCACATCAAGTGATTTGAAAGGTGTTCATACACCACAAAATCTCGTAAGTGACTAATCATTTTCACCTTTGATTTGAAATGAGTTTTGATCAAAGGGATTCATATGCTTAAAATATACCTAATACTTATTAAAGGAGTCAAAAAAAATAGGTAATTAAGCACATCAAATGATTTGAAAGGTGTTCATACACCACAAAATCTCGTAAAGACTATGATAGTTTTAACTTTTGATTTGAAATGAGTTTGATCCAAGGGCTACCTATCAGTTAAATATACCTAATACCTATTCAAGGAGTCAAAAATAATAGGTAATTAAGCACATCAAATGATTTGAAAGGTGTTCATACACCAAAAAGTCTCGTAAGAGACTATGATTTTTCCTTTAATTTGAAATGAGTTTGATCCAACGGTTTCATATGATTTAATTATACCTAATACCTATTCAAGGAGTCCAAAACAATATGTAATTAAGCACATCAAATGATTTGAAAGGTGTTCATACACCACAAAATCTCGTAAGAGACTATGATCATTTTAAGCTTTGATTTGAAAGGAGTTTGATCCAACGGTTTGATATGATTTAATTATACCTAATACCTATTCAAGGAGTCCAAAATACTATGTAATTAAGCACATCAAATGATTTGAAAGGTGTTCATACACCACAAAATCTCGTAAGAGACTATGATAGTTTTAACCTTCGATTTGAAATGAGTTTTATCCAAGGGCTTTATATGATTTAAGTATACCTAATACCTATTTAAGTAGTAAAAAACAATAGGCAATTAAGCACATCAAATGATTTGAAAGGTGTTCATACACCACAAAATCTGATAAGAGACTATAATAGTTTTAACCTTTGATTTGAAATGAGTTTTATCCAAGGGCTACATGTCATTTAAATATACCTAATACCTATTCAAGGAGTCAAAAACAATAGGTAATTAAGCACATCAAATGATTTGAAAGGTGTTCATACATCACAAAATCTCGTAAGAGACTATGATAGTTTTAACCTTTAATTTGAAATGAGTTTGATCCAAGGGCTTCATATGATTTCAATATACCATATACCTATTCAAGGAGTCAAAAACAATAGGTAATTAAGCACATCAAATGATTTGAAAGGTGTTCATACCGACAAAATCTCGTAAGAGAGTATGATAATTTTAACCTTTGATTAGAAATGAGTTTTATCCAAGGGCTACATATGCTTTAAATTTACCTAATACCTATAAAAGGAGTAAAAAACAATAGATAATTAAGCACATCAAATGATTTGAAAGGTGTTCATACATCACAAAATCTCGTAAGAGACTATGATAGTTTTAACCTTTAATTTGAAATGAGTTTGATCCAAGGGCTTCATATGATTTAAATATACCTAATACCTATTCAAGGAGTCAAAAACAATAGGTAATTAAGCTATTCAAATGATTTGAAAGGTGTTCATACACCACAAAATCTCGTAAGAGACTATGATAGGTTTAACCTTTGATTTGAACTGAGTTTGTACCAAGGGATTCATATCATTTAAATATACCTAATACCTATTCAAGGAGTCAAAAACAATAGGTAATTAAAGCACATCAAGTGATTTGAAAGGTGTTCATACACCACAAAATCTCGTAAGTGACTAATCATTTTCACCTTTGATTTGAAATGAGTTTTGATCAAAGGCTTCATATGCTTAAAATATACCTAATACTTATTAAAGGAGTCAAAAACAATATGTAATTAAGCACATCAAATGATTTGAAAGGTGTTCATACACCACAAAATCTCGTAAGAGACTCTGATAGTTTTAACCTTCGATTTGAAATGAGTTTTATCCAAGGGCTTCATATGATTTAAGTATACCTAATACCTATTTAAGTAGTAAAATACAATAGGTAATTAAGCACATCAAATGATTTGAAAGGTGTTCATACACCACAAAATCTGGTAAGAGACTATAATAGTTTTAACCTTTGATTTGAAATGAGTTTGATTCAAGGGCTTCATATGATTTCAATATACCTAATACCTATTCAAGGAGTCAAAAACAATAGGTAATTAAGCACATCAAATGATTTGAAAGGTGTTCATACCCACAAAATCTCGTAAGAGAGTATGATAATTTTAACCTTTGATTAGATATGAGTTTGATCCAAGGGCTACATATGCTTTAAATATACCTAATACCTATAAAAGGAGTAAAAAACAATAGATAATTAAGCATATCAAATGATTTGAAAGGTGTTCATACATCACAAAATCTCGTAAGAGACTATGATAGTTTTAACCTTTAATTTTTAATGAGTTTGATCCAAGCGCTTCATATGATTTAAATATACCTAATACCTATTCAAGGAGTCAAAAACAATAGGTAATTAAGCAATTCAAATGATTTGAAAGGTGTTCATACACCACAAAATCTCGTAAGAGACTATGATAGGTTTAACCTTTGATTTGAACTGAGTTTGTACCAAGGGATTCATATCATTTAAATATACCTAATACCTATTCAAGGAGTCAAAAACAATAGGTAATTAAAGCACATCAAGTGATTTGAAAGGTGTTCATACACCACAAAATCTCGTAAGTGACTAATCATTTTCACCTTTGATTTGAAATGAGTTTTGATCAAAGGGCTGCATATGCTTAAAATATACCTAATACTTATTAAAGGAGTCAAAAACAATAGGTAATTAAGCACATCAAATGATGTGAAAGGTGTTCATACACCACAAAATCTCGTAAGAGACTATGATAGTTTTAACTTTTGATTTGAAATGAGTTTGATCCAAGGGCTACATATAATTTAAATATACCTAATACCTATACAAGGAGTAAAAAACAATAGGTAATTAAGCACATCAAATGATTTGAAAGGTGTTCATACACCAAAAAATCTCGTAGAGAGACTATGATAGTTTTAACCTTTAATTTGAAATGAGTTTGATCCAAGGGCTTCATATCATTTAAATATACCTAATACCTATTCAAGGAGTCAAAAACAATAGGTAATTAAGCAATTCAAATGATTTGAAAGGTGTTCATACACCACAAAATCTCGTAAGAGACTGTGATAGTTTTAACCTTTGATTTGAACTGAGTTTGTACCAAGGGATTCATATCATTTAAATATACCTAATACCTATTCAAGGAGTCAAAAACAATAGGTAATTAAAGCACATCAAGTGATTTGAAAGGTGTTCATACACCACAAAATCTCGTAAGTGACTAATCATTTTCACCTTTGATTTGAAATGAGTTTTGATCAAAGGCTTCATATGCTTAAAATATATCTAATACTTATTAAAGGAGTCAAATACAATATGTAATTAAGCACATCAAATGATTTGAAAGATGTTCATACACCACAAAATCTCGTAAGAGACTCTGATAGTTTTAACCTTCGATTTGAAATGAGTTTTATCCAAGGGCTTCATGTGATTTAAGTATACCTAATACCTATTTAAGTAGTAAAAAACAATAGGTAATTAAGCACATCAAATGATTTGAAAGGTGTTCATACACCACAAAATCTGGTAAGAGACTATAATAGTTTTAACCTTTGATTTGAAATGAGTTTGATTCAAGGGCTTCATACGATTTCAATATACCTAATACCTATTCAAGGAGTCAAAAACAATAGTTAATTAAGCACATCAAATGATTTGAAAGGTGTTCATACCCACAAAATCTCGTAAGAGAGTATGATAATTTTAACCTTTGATTAGAAATGAGTTTGATCCAAGGGCTACATATGCTTTAAATATACCTAATACCTATAAAAGGAGTAAAAAACAATAGATAATTAAGCACATCAAATGATTTGAAAGGTGTTCATACATCACAAAATCTCGTAAGAGACTATGATAGTTTTAACCTTTAATTTGAAATGAGTTTGATCCAAGGGCTCATATGATTTAAATATACCTAATACCTATTCAAGGAGTCAAAAACAATAGGTAATTAAGCAATTCAAATGATTTGAAAGGTGTTCATACACCACAAAATCTCGTAAGAGACTATGATAGGTTTAACCTTTGATTTGAACTGAGTTTGTACCAAGGGATTCATATCATTTAAATATACCTAATACCTATTCAAGGAGTCAAAAACAATAGGTAATTAAAGCACATCAAGTGATTTGAAAGGTGTTCATACACCACAAAATCTCGTAAGTGACTAATCATTTTCACCTTTGATTTGAAATGAGTTTTGATCAAAGGGCTGCATATGCTTAAAATATACCTAATACTTATTAAAGGAGTCAAAAACAATAGGTAATTAAGCACATCAAATGATGTGAAAGGTGTTCATACACCACAAAATCTCGTAAGAGACTATGATAGTTTTAACTTTTGATTTGAAATGAGTTTGATCCAAGGGCTAAATATAATTTAAATATACCTAATACCTATTCAAGGAGTCAAAAACAATAGGTAATTAAGCACATCAAATGATTTGAAAGGTGTTCATACACCACAAAATCTCGTAAGAGACTATGATAGTTTTAACTTTTCATTTGAAATGAGTTTGATCCAAGGGCTACATATCATTTAAATATACCTAATACCTATTCACGGAGTCCAAAACAATAGGTAATTAAGCATATCAAATGATTTGAAAGGTGTTCATACACCAAAAGTCTCGTAAGAGACTATGATTGTTCCTTTAATTTGAAATGAGTTTGATCCAAGGGTTTCATATGATTTAATTATACCTAATACCTATTCAAGGAGTCCAAAACAATATGTAATTAAGCACATCAAATGATTTGAAAGGTGTTCATACACCACAAAATCTCGTAAGAGACTATGATAGTTTTAACCTTCGATTTGAAATGAGTTTTATCCAAGGGCTTCATATGATTTAAGTATACCTAATACCTATTTAAGTAGTCAAAAACAATAGGTAATTAAGCACATCAAATGATTTGAAAGGTGTTCATACACCACAAAATCTGGGAAGATACTATAATAGTTTTAACCTTTGATTTGAAATGAGTTTGATTCAAGGGCTTCATATGATTTCAATATACCTAATACCTATTCAAGGAGTCAAAAACAATAGGTAATTAAGCACATCAAATGATTTGAAAGGTGTTAATACCCACAAAATCTCGTAAGAGAGTATGATAATTTTAACCTTTGATTAGAAATGAGTTTGATCCATTGTCTTCATATGCTTTAAATATACCTAATACCTATAAAAGGAGTCAAAAAGAATAGATAATTAAGCACATCAAGTGATTTGAAAGGTGTTCATACACCAAAAAATCTGGTAAGAGACTATAATAGTTTTAACCTTTGATTTGAAATGAGTTGGATCCAAGGGCTACATATCATTTAAATATACCTAATACCTATTCAAGGAGTCAAAAACAATAGGTAATTAAGCACATCAAATGATTTGAAAGGTGTTCATACATCACAAAATCTCGTAAGAGACTATGATAGTTTTAACCTTTAATTTGAAATGAGTTTGATCCAAGGGCTTCATATGATTTCAATATACCATATACCTATTCAAGGAGTCAAAAACAATAGGTAATTAAGCACATCAAATGATTTGAAAGGTGTTCATACCGACAAAATCTCGTAAGAGAGTATGATAATTTTAACCTTTGATTAGAAATGAGTTTTATCCAAGGGCTACATATGCTTTAAATTTACCTAATACCTATAAAAGGAGTAAAAAACAATAGATAATTAAGCACATCAAATGATTTGAAAGGTGTTCATACATCACAAAATCTCGTAAGAGACTATGATAGTTTTAACCTTTGATTTGAAATGAGTTTGATTCAAGGCTTCATATGATTTCAATATACCTAATACCTATTCAAGGAGTCAAAAACAATAGGTAATTAAGCACATCAAATGATTTGAAAGGTGTTCATACCCACAAAATCTCGTAAGAGAGTATGATAATTTTAACCTTTGATTAGAAATGAGTTTGATCCAAGGGCTACATATGCTTTAAATATACCTAATACCTATAAAAGGAGTAAAAAACAATAGATAATTAAGCACATCAAATGATTTGAAAGGTGTTCATACATCACAAAATCTCGTAAGAGACTATGATAGTTTTAACCTTTAATTTGAAATGAGTTTGATCCAAGGGCTTCATATGATTTAAATATACCTAATACCTATTCAAGGAGTCAAAAACAATAGGTAATTAAGCAATTCAAATGATTTGAAAGGTGTTCATACACCACAAAATCTCGTAAGAGACTATGATAGGTTTAACCTTTGATTTGAACTGAGTTTGTACCAAGGGATTCATATCATTTAAATATACCTAATACCTATTCAAGGAGTCAAAAACAATAGGTAATTAAAGCACATCAAGTGATTTGAAAGGTGTTCATACACCACAAAATCTCGTAAGTGACTAATCATTTTCACCTTTGATTTGAAATGACTTTTGATCAAAGGGCTGCATATGCTTAAAATATGCCTAATACTTATTAAAGGAGTCAAAAACAATAGGTAATTAAGCACATCAAATGATGTGAAAGGTGTTCATACACCACAAAATCTCGTAAGAGACTATGATAGTTTTAACTTTTGATTTGAAATGAGTTTGATCCAAGGGCTACATATAATTTAAATATACCTAATACCTATTCAAGGAGTCAAAAACAATAGGTAATTAAGCACATCAAATGATTTGAAAGGTGTTCATACACCAAAAAGTCTCGTAAGAGACTATGATAGTTTTAACCTTTAATTTGAAATGAGTTTGATCCAAGGGCTTCATATCATTTAAATATACCTAATACCTATTCAAGGAGTCAAAAACAATAGGTAATTAAGCAATTCAAATGATTTGAAAGGTGTTCATACACCACAAAATCTCGTAAGAGACTGAGATAGTTTTAACCTTTGATTTGAACTGAGTTTGTACCAAGGGATTCATATCATTTAAATATACCTAATACCTATTCAAGGAGTCAAAAACAATAGGTAATTAAAGCACATCAAGTGATTTGAAAGGTGTTCATACACCACAAAATCTCGTAAGTGACTAATCATTTTCACCTTTGATTTGAAATGAGTTTTCATCAAAGGGCTTCATATGCGTAAAATATACCTAATACTTATTAAAGGAGTAAAAAACAATAGGTAATTAAGCACATCAAATGATTTGAAAGGTGTTCATACACCACAAAATCTCGTAAGAGACTATGATAGTTTTAACTTTTGATTTGAAATGAGTTTGATCCAAGGGCTACATATCATTTAAATATACCTAATACCTATTCAAGGAGTCCAAAACAATAGGTAATTAAGCACATCAAATGATTTGAAAGGTGTTCATACACCAAAAAGTCTCGTAAGAGACTATGATTGTTCCTTTAATTTGAAATGCGTTTGATCCAAGGGTTTCATATGATTTAATTATACCTAATACCTATTCAAGGAGTCCAAAACAATATGTAATTAAGCACATCAAATGATTTGAAAGGTGTCCATACACCACAAAATCTCGTAAGAGACTATGATAGTTTTAACCTTCGATTTGAAATGAGTTTTATCCAAGGGCTTCATATGATTTAAGTATACCTAATACCTATTTAAGTAGTCAAAAACAATAGGTAATTAAGCACATCAAATGATTTGAAAGGTGTTCATACACCACAAAATCTGGGAAGATACTATAATAGTTTTAACCTTTGATTTGAAATGAGTTTGATTCAAGGGCTTCATATGATTTCAATATACCTAATACCTATTCAAGGAGTAAAAAACAATAGGTAATTAAGCACATCAAATGATTTGAAAGGTGTTCATACCCACAAAATCTCGTAAGAGAGTATGATAATTTTAACCTTTGATTAGAAATGAGTTTGATCCAAGGGCTACATATGCTTTAAATATACCTAATACCTATAAAAGGAGTAAAAAAACAATAGATAATTAAGCACATCAAATGATTTGAAAGGTGTTCATACATCACAAAATCTCGTAAGAGACTATGATAGTTTTAACCTTTAATTTGAAATGAGTTTGATCCAAGGGCTTCATATGATTTAAATATACCTAATACCTATTCAAGGAGTCAAAAACAATAGGTAATTAAGCAATTCAAATGATTTGAAAGGTGTTCATACACCAGAAAATCTCGTAAGAGACTATGATAGGTTTAACCTTTGATTTGAACTGAGTTTGTACCAAGGGATTCATATCATTTAAATATACCTAATACCTATTCAAGGAGTCAAAAACAATAGGTAATTAAAGCACATCAAGTGATTTGAAAGGTGTTCATACACCACAAAATCTCGTAAGTGACTAATCATTTTCACCTTTGATTTGAAATGAGTTTTGATCAAAGGGCTGCATATGCTTAAAATATACCTAATACTTATTAAAGGAGTCAAAAACAATAGGTA
The DNA here is from genome assembly GCA_947645195.1 of Patellifolia procumbens. Classification (NCBI taxonomy): domain Eukaryota; kingdom Viridiplantae; phylum Streptophyta; class Magnoliopsida; order Caryophyllales; family Amaranthaceae; genus Patellifolia; species Patellifolia procumbens. The sequence continues at coordinate 282,121 of CANSGD010000427.1, forward strand.
ATTAAGCACATCAAATGATGTGAAAGGTGTTCATACACCACAAAATCTCGTAAGAGACTATGATAGTTTTAACTTTTGATTTGAAATGAGTTTGATCCAAGGGCTAAATATAATTTAAATATACCTAATACCTATTCAAGGAGTCAAAAACAATAGGTAATTAAGCACATCAAATGATTTGAAAGGTGTTCATACACCACAAAATCTCGTAAGAGACTATGATAGTTTTAACTTTTGATTTGAAATGAGTTTGATCCAAGGGCTACATATCATTTAAATATACCTAATACCTATTCAAGGAGTCCAAAACAATAGGTAATTAAGCATATCAAATGATTTGAAAGGTGTTCATACACCAAAAAGTCTCGTAAGAGACTATGATTGTTCCTTTAATTTGAAATGAGTTTGATCCAAGGGTTTCATATGATTTAATTATACCTAATACCTATTCAAGGAGTCCAAAACAATATGTAATTAAGCACATCAAATGATTTGAAAGGTGTTCATACACCACAAAATCTCGTAAGAGACTATGATAGTTTTAACCTTCGATTTGAAATGAGTTTTATCCAAGGGCTTCATATGATTTAAGTATACCTAATACCTATTTAAGTAGTCAAAAACAATAGGTAATTAAGCACATCAAATGATTTGAAAGGTGTTCATACACCACAAAATCTGGGAAGATACTATAATAGTTTTAACCTTTGATTTGAAATGAGTTTGATTCAAGGGCTTCATATGATTTCAATATACCTAATACCTATTCAAGGAGTCAAAAACAATAGGTAATTAAGCACATCAAATGATTTGAAAGGTGTTAATACCCACAAAATCTCGTAAGAGAGTATGATAATTTTAACCTTTGATTAGAAATGAGTTTGATCCATTGTCTTCATATGCTTTAAATATACCTAATACCTATAAAAGGAGTAAAAAAGAATAGATAATTAAGCACATCAAGTGATTTGAAAGGTGTTCATACACCAAAAAATCTGGTAAGAGACTATAATAGTTTTAACCTTTGATTTGAAATGAGTTGGATCCAAGGGCTACATATCATTTAAATATACCTAATACCTATTCAAGGAGTCAAAAACAATAGGTAATTAAGCACATCAAAAGATTTGAAAGGTGTTCATACACCACAAAATCTGGGAAGATACTATAATAGTTTTAACCTTTGATTTGAAATGAGTTTGATTCAAGGGCTTCATATGATTTCAATATACCTAATACCTATTCAAGGAGTAAAAAACAATAGGTAATTAAGCACATCAAATGATTTGAAAGGTGTTCATACCCACAAAATCTCGTAAGAGAGTATGATAATTTTAACCTTTGATTAGAAATGAGTTTGATCCAAGGGCTACATATGCTTTAAATATACCTAATACCTATAAAAGGAGTAAAAAAACAATAGATAATTAAGCACATCAAATGATTTGAAAGGTGTTCATACATCACAAAATCTCGTAAGAGACTATGATAGTTTTAACCTTTAATTTGAAATGAGTTTGATCCAAGGGCTTCATATGATTTAAATATACCTAATACCTATTCAAGGAGTCAAAAACAATAGGTAATTAAGCAATTCAAATGATTTGAAAGGTGTTCATACACCAGAAAATCTCGTAAGAGACTATGATAGGTTTAACCTTTGATTTGAACTGAGTTTGTACCAAGGGATTCATATCATTTAAATATACCTAATACCTATTCAAGGAGTCAAAAACAATAGGTAATTAAAGCACATCAAGTGATTTGAAAGGTGTTCATACACCACAAAATCTCGTAAGTGACTAATCATTTTCACCTTTGATTTGAAATGAGTTTTGATCAAAGGGCTGCATATGCTTAAAATATACCTAATACTTATTAAAGGAGTCAAAAACAATAGGTAATTAAGCACATCAAATGATGTGAAAGGTGTTCATACACCACAAAATCTCGTAAGAGACTATGATAGTTTTAACTTTTGATTTGAAATGAGTTTGATCCAAGGGCTAAATATAATTTAAATATACCTAATACCTATTCAAGGAGTCAAAAACAATAGGTAATTAAGCACATCAAATGATTTGAAAGGTGTTCATACACCACAAAATCTCGTAAGAGACTATGATAGTTTTAACTTTTGATTTGAAATGAGTTTGATCCAAGGGCTACATATCATTTAAATATACCTAATACCTATTCAAGGAGTCCAAAACAATAGGTAATTAAGCATATCAAATGATTTGAAAGGTGTTCATACACCAAAAAGTCTCGTAAGAGACTATGATTGTTCCTTTAATTTGAAATGAGTTTGATCCAAGGGTTTCATATGATTTAATTATACCTAATACCTATTCAAGGAGTCCAAAACAATATGTAATTAAGCACATCAAATGATTTGAAAGGTGTTCATACACCACAAAATCTCGTAAGAGACTATGATAGTTTTAACCTTCGATTTGAAATGAGTTTTATCCAAGGGCTTCATATGATTTAAGTATACCTAATACCTATTTAAGTAGTCAAAAACAATAGGTAATTAAGCACATCAAATGATTTGAAAGGTGTTCATACACCACAAAATCTGGGAAGATACTATAATAGTTTTAACCTTTGATTTGAAATGAGTTTGATTCAAGGGCTTCATATGATTTCAATATACCTAATACCTATTCAAGGAGTCAAAAACAATAGGTAATTAAGCACATCAAATGATTTGAAAGGTGTTAATACCCACAAAATCTCGTAAGAGAGTATGATAATTTTAACCTTTGATTAGAAATGAGTTTGATCCATTGTCTTCATATGCTTTAAATATACCTAATACCTATAAAAGGAGTAAAAAAGAATAGATAATTAAGCACATCAAGTGATTTGAAAGGTGTTCATACACCAAAAAATCTGGTAAGAGACTATAATAGTTTTAACCTTTGATTTGAAATGAGTTGGATCCAAGGGCTACATATCATTTAAATATACCTAATACCTATTCAAGGAGTCAAAAACAATAGGTAATTAAGCACATCAAATGATTTGAAAGGTGTTCATACATCACAAAATCTCGTAAGAGACTATGATAGTTTTAACCTTTAATTTGAAATGAGTTTGATCCAAGGGCTTCATATGATTTCAATATACCATATACCTATTCAAGGAGTCAAAAACAATAGGTAATTAAGCACATCAAATGATTTGAAAGGTGTTCATACCGACAAAATCTCGTAAGAGAGTATGATAATTTTAACCTTTGATTAGAAATGAGTTTTATCCAAGGGCTACATATGCTTTAAATTTACCTAATACCTATAAAAGGAGTAAAAAACAATAGATAATTAAGCACATCAAATGATTTGAAAGGTGTTCATACATCACAAAATCTCGTAAGAGACTATGATAGTTTTAACCTTTAATTTGAAATGAGTTTGATCCAAGGGCTTCATATGATTTAAATATACCTAATACCTATTCAAGGAGTCAAAAACAATAGGTAATTAAGCAATTCAAATGATTTGAAAGGTGTTCATACACCACAAAATCTCGTAAGAGACTATGATAGGTTTAACCTTTGATTTGAACTGAGTTTGTACCAAGGGATTCATATCATTTAAATATACCTAATACCTATTCAAGGAGTCAAAAACAATAGGTAATTAAAGCACATCAAGTGATTTGAAAGGTGTTCATACACCACAAAATCTCGTAAGTGACTAATCATTTTCACCTTTGATTTGAAATGACTTTTGATCAAAGGGCTGCATATGCTTAAAATATGCCTAATACTTATTAAAGGAGTCAAAAACAATAGGTAATTAAGCACATCAAATGATGTGAAAGGTGTTCATACACCACAAAATCTCGTAAGAGACTATGATAGTTTTAACTTTTGATTTGAAATGAGTTTGATCCAAGGGCTACATATAATTTAAAAATACCTAATACCTATTCAAGGAGTCAAAAACAATAGGTAATTAAGCACATCAAATGATTTGAAAGGTGTTCATACACCAAAAAGTCTCGTAAGAGACTATGATAGTTTTAACCTTTAATTTGAAATGAGTTTGATCCAAGGGCTTCATATCATTTAAATATACCTAATACCTATTCAAGGAGTCAAAAACAATAGGTAATTAAGCAATTCAAATGATTTGAAAGGTGTTCATACACCACAAAATCTCGTAAGAGACTGTGATAGTTTTAACCTTTGACTTGAACTGAGTTTGTACCAAGGGATTCATATCATTTAAATATACCTAATACCTATTCAAGGAGTCAAAAACAATAGGTAATTAAAGCACATCAAGTGATTTGAAAGGTGTTCATACACCACAAAATCTCGTAAGTGACTAATCATTTTCACCTTTGATTTGAAATGAGTTTTCATCAAAGGGCTTCATATGCGTAAAATATACCTAATACTTATTAAAGGAGTAAAAAACAATAGGTAATTAAGCACATCAAATGATTTGAAAGGTGTTCATACACCACAAAATCTCGTAAGAGACTATGATAGTTTTAACTTTTGATTTGAAATGAGTTTGATCCAAGGGCTACATATCATTTAAATATACCTAATACCTATTCAAGGAGTCCAAAACAATAGGTAATTAAGCACATCAAATGATTTGAAAGGTGTTCATACACCAAAAAGTCTCGTAAGAGACTATGATTGTTCCTTTAATTTGAAATGCGTTTGATCCAAGGGTTTCATATGATTTAATTATACCTAATACCTATTCAAGGAGTCCAAAACAATATGTAATTAAGCACATCAAATGATTTGAAAGGTGTCCATACACCACAAAATCTCGTAAGAGACTATGATAGTTTTAACCTTCGATTTGAAATGAGTTTTATCCAAGGGCTTCATATGATTTAAGTATACCTAATACCTATTTAAGTAGTCAAAAACAATAGGTAATTAAGCACATCAAATGATTTGAAAGGTGTTCATACACCACAAAATCTGGGAAGATACTATAATAGTTTTAACCTTTGATTTGAAATGAGTTTGATTCAAGGGCTTCATATGATTTCAATATACCTAATACCTATTCAAGGAGTAAAAAACAATAGGTAATTAAGCACATCAAATGATTTGAAAGGTGTTCATACCCACAAAATCTCGTAAGAGAGTATGATAATTTTAACCTTTGATTAGAAATGAGTTTGATCCAAGGGCTACATATGCTTTAAATATACCTAATACCTATAAAAGGAGTAAAAAAAACAATAGATAATTAAGCACATCAAATGATTTGAAAGGTGTTCATACATCACAAAATCTCGTAAGAGACTATGATAGTTTTAACCTTTAATTTGAAATGAGTTTGATCCAAGGGCTTCATATGATTTAAATATACCTAATACCTATTCAAGGAGTCAAAAACAATAGGTAATTAAGCAATTCAAATGATTTGAAAGGTGTTCATACACCAGAAAATCTCGTAAGAGACTATGATAGGTTTAACCTTTGATTTGAACTGAGTTTGTACCAAGGGATTCATATCATTTAAATATACCTAATACCTATTCAAGGAGTCAAAAACAATAGGTAATTAAAGCACATCAAGTGATTTGAAAGGTGTTCATACACCACAAAATCTCGTAAGTGACTAATCATTTTCACCTTTGATTTGAAATGAGTTTTGATCAAAGGGCTGCATATGCTTAAAATATACCTAATACTTATTAAAGGAGTCAAAAACAATAGGTAATTAAGCACATCAAATGATGTGAAAGGTGTTCATACACCACAAAATCTCGTAAGAGACTATGATAGTTTTAACTTTTGATTTGAAATGAGTTTGATCCAAGGGCTACATATAATTTAAATATACCTAATACCTATTCAAGGAGTCAAAAACAATAGGTAATTAAGCACATCAAATGATTTGAAAGGTGTTCATACTCAAAAAGTCTCGTAAGAGACTATGATAGTTTTAACCTTTAATTTGAAATGAGTTTGATCCAAGGGCTTCATATCATTTAAATATACCTAATACCTATTCAAGGAGTCAAAAACAATAGGTAATTAAGCAATTCAAATGATTTGAAAGGTGTTCATACACCACAAAATCTCGTAAGAGACTGTGATAGTTTTAACCTTTGATTTGAACTGAGTTTGTACCAAGGGATTCATATCATTTAAATATACCTAATACCTATTCAAGGAGTCAAAAACAATAGGTAATTAAAGCACATCAAGTGATTTGAAAGGTGTTCATACACCACAAAATCTCGTAAGTGACTAATCATTTTCACCTTTGATTTGAAATGAGTTTTCATCAAAGGGCTTCATATGCGTAAAATATACCTAATACTTATTAAAGGAGTCAAAAACAATAGGTAATTAAGCACATCAAATGATTTGAAAAGTGTTCATACACCACAAAATCTCGTAAGAGACTATGATAGTTTTAACTTTTGATTTGAAATGAGTTTGATCCAAGGGCTACATATCATTTAAATATACCTAATACCTATTCAAGGAGTCCAAAACAATAGGTAATTAAGCACATCAAATGATTTGAAAGGTGTTCATACACCAAAAAGTCTCGTAAGAGACTATGATTGTTCCTTTAATTTGAAATGCGTTTGATCCAAGGGTTTCATATGATTTAATTATACCTAATACCTATTCAAGGAGTCCAAAACAATATGTAATTAAGCACATCAAATGTTTTGAAAGGTGTTCATACACCACAAAATCTCGTAAGAGACTATGATAGTTTTAACCTTCGATTTGAAATGAGTTTTATCCAAGGGCTTCATATGATTTAAGTATACCTAATACCTATTTAAGTAGTCAAAAACAATAGGTAATTAAGCACATCAAATGATTTGAAAGGTGTTCATACACCACAAAATCCGGGAAGATACTATAATAGTATTAACCTTTGATTTGAAAGGAGTTTGATTCAAGGGCTTCATATGATTTCAATATACCTAATAGCTATTCATGGAGTCAAAAACAATAGGTAATTAAGCACATCAAATGATTTGAAAGGTGTTCATACATCACAAAATCTCGTAAGAGACTATGATAGTTTTAACCTTTAATTTGAAATGAGTTTGATCCAAGGGCTTCATATGATTTCAATATACCATATACCTATTCAAGGAGTCAAAAACAATAGGTAATTAAGCACATCAAATGATTTGAAAGGTGTTCATACCGACAAAATCTCGTAAGAGAGTATGATAATTTTAACCTTTGATTAGAAATGAGTTTTATCCAAGGGCTACATATGCTTTAAATTTACCTAATACCTATAAAAGGAGTAAAAAACAATAGATAATTAAGCACATCAAATGATTTGAAAGGTGTTCATACATCACAAAATCTCCTAAGAGACTATGATAGTTTTAACCTTTAATTTGAAATGAGTTTGATCCAAGGGCTTCATATGATTTAAATATACCTAATACCTATTCAAGGAGTCAAAAACAATAGGTAATTAAGCAATTCAAATGATTTGAAAGGTGTTCATACACCACAAAATCTCGTAAGAGACTATGATAGGTTTAACCTTTGATTTGAACTGAGATTGTACCAAGGGATTCATATCATTTAAATATACCTAATACCTATTCAAGGAGCCCAAAACAATAGGTAATTAAAGCACATCAAGTGATTTGAAAGGTGTTCATACACCACAAAATCTCGTAAGTGACTAATCATTTTCACCTTTGATTTGAAATGAGTTTTGATCAAAGGCTTCATATGCTTAAAATATATCTATTACTTATTAAAGGAGTCAAAAGCAATATGTAATTAAGCACATCAAATTATTTGAAAGGTGTTCATACACCACAAAATCTCGTAAGAGACTCTGATAGTTTTAACCTTCGATTTGAAATGAGTTTTATCCAAGGGCTTCATATGATTTAAGTATACCTAATACCTATTTAACTAGTAAAAAACAATAGGTAATTAAGCACATCAAATGATGTGAAAGGTGTTCATACACCACAAAATCTGGTAAGAGACTATAATAGTTTTAACCTTTGATTTGAAATGACTTTGATTCAAGGGCTTCATATGATTTCAATATACCTAATACCTATTCAAGGAGTCAAAAACAATAGGTAATTAAGCACATCAAATGATTTGAAAGGTGTTCATACCCACAAAATCTCGTAAGAGAGTATGATAATTTTTACCTTTGATTAGAAATGAGTTTGATCCAAGGGCTACATATGCTTTAAATATACCTAATACCTATAAAAGGAGTAAAAAACAATAGATAATTAAGCACATCAAATGATTTGAAAGGTGTTCATACATCACAAAATCTCGTAAGAGACTATCATAGTTTTAACCTTTAATTTGAAATGAGTTTGATCCAAGGGCTTCATATGATTTAAATATACCTAATACCTATTCAAGGAGTCAAAAACAATAGGTAATTAAGCAATTCAAATGATTTGAAAGGTGTTCATACACCACAAAATCTCGTAAGAGACTATGATAGGTTTAACCTTTGATTTGAACTGAGTTTGTACCAAGGGATTCATATCATTTAAATATACCTAATACCTATTCAAGGAGTCAAAAACAATAGGTAATTAATGCACATCAAGTGATTTGAAAGGTGTTCATACACCACAAAATCTCGTAAGTGACTAATCATTTTCACCTTTGATTTGAAATGAGTTTTGATCAAAGGGCTGCATATGCTTAAAATATACCTAATACTTATTAAAGGAGTCAAAAACAATAGGTAATTAAGCACATCAAATGATGTGAAAGGTGTTCATACACCACAAAATCTCGTAAGAGACTATGATAGTTTTAACTTTTGATTTGAAATGAGTTTGATCCAAGGGCTACATATAATTTAAATATACCTAATACCTATTCAAGGAGTCAAAAACAATAGGTAATTAAGCACATCAAATGATTTGAAAGGTGTTCATACACCAAAAAGTCTCGTAAGAGACTATGATAGTTTTAACTTTTAATGATGCATAAAGCATTTCATAAGCAAGAGCATTCGTTGGTTAAGAACCGAAGAATCAGTTTTGCTTCAAGCCTTGTTGGAACCGTACCAACAACCACCACTTTCACTAGCCTTAGAACCACCAAACTAGGCCACCAATGTCAAAGAAGAGCTCTTGGTGCAACCTTGCTTTGTTAAATTAGTAACTAATCTACGTTAGTTAGCTAATTAACTCAAAGACTTGAATTAGGACAAACTGTCCAGTTTTACTCTAAGCGCACAGCTCAAAGAAATGAGTATAACTCTTAATTCATTCAACAAAGTCTAATGAAACTTCTTTCATTACAAACCTAACATATAAAGCAGTAACATACCAAAAATTCACGTCATTTGGTGATGTTTTGCTTAGGTAACAAAAGCCATCTTAAACTATTACAAAAATCTGGCCAGTTTTCAGTACCTAGGTGCAATGATTGAGGGATTATGAGAAACGAAAATGTCCTACTGCAAAAAGGAAGCTAAGGTATTAAAATAGACATTCTAAGGAAAATATCCTCAAAAATCAGCTCCAAAAGCTAAAGAAAAGCGGCTGCCCAGAACTGATGAAAAGGGGCCCAGAATGACGCCTCCCAGCTGCGGTTTTGGATACTTCTTCATGAAGCTCTCATTTCCTATTGATTCTTGCCTCCAACTCTTCCCATGCTTGTTGGTGATGTATGTAAGCACACAGGTGAGTCATGTATGGTTGCCTTAGCCAAGAATAAAGCTCAAAAACATGCTCAAAACGTTCCCTAAACTAACCGTACAAAAACTGATCTTCCAAAACAGTTTCACTAGGCTTACTTTAATGACTTAGAACTAATTAATTAAGCTTTTTAATCATAATTCAAGCTTGATTACTAATACTTTATGATGTTAAGATGATCATAAGCATTAATCAACAAGGCTTAAAATAGATTAAGAAGGTGTTAAGCTTAATTAACAATTCGAAGTACTTGTTTGTTCAAAATTGGATTAAGTAAGCTAATGAACTGAATCTCCTTCACCTTAATCTCTTCTTGATGACTCTTTGCTAGGAGACTTGGATTGATCATGGATGCTCCTGCATCATTCTCCCCTGGTTTGGAGAAATCTTCTTGTAACTCGGAATCTTCTTCCAAATATGGAGCTAAGTCACCTACATTGAAGGTGGCCGAAATGTTGCCCATCTCACTTGGTAGCTCTATCTTGTATGCATTGTTATTGATCTTCTCAAGCACCCTAAATGGACCATCACTCCTTGGCATTAGCTTGTTCTTCCTTCTGGATGGAAATCGTTCCTTCCTTAGGTGCAACCATACCAAGTCCCCGGGCTTGTAAATGACCTCCTTTCGATGCTTGTTAGCTCGGACCTTGTAAGCTTCATTAACCTTCTCAATGCGTACTCTAATCTGTTGGTGAAGCTTTTTCATCTCCTTTGCCTTCTCCTCTGCATCTATGCTTTGCCTCACTTCAACTGGAATAGGTAGTAAATCAATGGGACTTAAAGGATTAACCCCATAGTTCACTTCGAATGGAGAGCACTTCGTAGCATATGTAGGTGATCTATTATAAGCAAATTCTGCATGTGCTAGCTTTAGATCCCAATCTTTCTGTGACTTGTTAACTAGAGTCCTGAGGAGAGTAGTAAGTGTCCTGTTTGTCACCTCCGTTTGACCATCAGTTTGTGGATGCGCCGTGGTACTAAAGAGGAGCTTAGTACCTAGGAGCTTCCATAAAGTCTTCCAAAAGAAACTGAGGAACTTAACATCCTTATCAGAAACAATAGTCTTCGGTACACCATGTAATCTAATGATCTCCTTGAAGTACAAATCAGCTACATGAATTGCATCATCCGTCTTGTTGCAAGCAATGAAATGAGCCATCTTTGAGAATCGATCCACCACCACCATAATAGCATCTCTTTGCCTATGGGTCCTAGGCAAAGCCACAATGAAATCCATACTAACATCTTCCCATGGCTGATTAGGAACTGGAAGTGGAGTATAGAGCCCTTGATGAAAAGAACTCTTGGCCTTTTGACATGTAGAACATCGAGCTAGAACTGAGTGAACATCACCTGCCAGTTTTGGCCAATAAAAGTGTTCCTGCAAAACATCCACAGTTTTGTTAATACCAAAATGTCCTGCTAGGCCTCCTCCATGAACCTCCTTGATGAGCAAATCCCTTAGTGAGCACTTAGGGATACAAAGCTTATTATTTCGGAAGAGAAAACCATCTAGAACCGAATAAGCTCCATGAGAACCATCCTTGCACGCTTCTATCAATGGTGAAAAATCTGGATCATCATAATAAAGCTCCTTAATATGAGTGAAGCCAAGAACTCGAGCCTCCATTAGAGAAAGCATAGAATGCCTCCTAGATAATGCATCTGCAACCACATTAGAAACTCCAGTTTTGTACTTTAAAACAAAATCAAAAGATTGAAGGAACTCCACCCATTTAGCATGCCGTGAACTGAGCTTATGTTGTCCATTAATGTACTTCAAAGCTTGATGATCTGAATGCAACACAAACTGAGCTGGCCTAAGATAATGAGTCCAATAAGTCAAGGCACGAACAATAGCATAGAACACTTTATCATAGGTAATGTAGTTGAGCTTGGCATGATTGAGCTTCTCACTGAAATAGGCTATGGGATGCCCTCCTTGTTGTAAAACAGCTCCAATCCCTACGCCACTTGCATCACATTCCACTTCAAACACTTTCTTGAAATCTGGTAAGGCTAGAACAGGCGCCTCACAAAGCTTGCTTTTCAACTGATCAAATGCTTCCTGAGCTGCTAGAGTCCAAGTGAAAGAACCCCCTTTGATACATTCGGTCAGTGGAGCCAAAATAGTACTAAAACCTCTGATGAATCTCCTGTAAAAAGATGCCAATCCATGAAAACTTCGAACTTCTGTGATGGACTTTGGAATTGGCCATGATTTGATTGCCTCCACCTTGGATTCATCCATAGAAATACCCTGAGATGAAATAATGAAACCAACAAAAGACACACTAGAAGTGAAGAATTCACACTTCTCCATCTTTGCATATAGCTTCTTTTCCCTTAGCTTAAGGAAAACCTTCTTCAGATGAATAAGATGATCCTGTTCACTGTTGCTATACACAAGAATATCATCAAAATAAACCACAACAAACGAACCAATGAAAGGACGAAGTACCTCATGCATGAGCCTCATGAAAGTACTAGGAGCATTAGTTAAACCAAATGGCATGACACGCCACTCATATAACCCACTCTTAGTCTTAAAGGCTGTTTTCCATTCCTCCCCTTCCTTGATTCGAATCTGATGATAACCACTACGCAAATCTATCTTGGAGAATATAGTAGCACCATGTAATTCATCGAGCAAATCATCAAGCCTAGGAATAGGATACCTATACTTGATGGTAATGTTGTTTATAGCCCTGCAATCTACACACATACGCATAGTTCCATCCTTCTTTGGAACCAAAATAACAGGAACAGCACATGGACTAAGACTTTCTTGTACAAACCCCTTAGCTAACAATTCAGTAATCTGTTTTTGCAACTCTTTAGCTTCTTCAGGATTACATCTATAAGCTGCCTTGTTAGGTAATGGTGCTCCAGGAACTAAGTCAATTTGATGCTCAATACCCCTACTAGGTGGTAAACCATAAGGAAGATCCTCGGGAAAAATATCACTAAAATCGTTCACTAATGGTTTAACCCAATCATGTAATTCACTAGTATTTTCATCATTTGCAGCAAATAACAACAACAAGTACATTTCCTTCCCCTTTTCAATGGCCTTATCAACTTGATGTTTTTGGAGAATTAAGGATTTCTGATTTTTAGCTTTCGAATTGGAGGTATCTTTCTTAGGCAAATTCGGACCCTTTTTGCTAGGACTAAGTATAATTTTCTTGTTTTCATGCATGAAAGTGTATGTATTAGTCCTACCATTATGTAAGGTTTCCTTATCAGATTGCCACGGCCTCCCTAAGAGAATATGACATGCATTCATAGGCACCACATCACATAAAACCTTATCATTATACGAATCACCAAAAGAGAAGCTAATTAAAGCTTGTTTTGTTACCTCCACACAGTTACCATCATTAAGCCAATGAAGCTTATATGGTTTAGGATGACTGAAGGTAGGATGACTGAGCTTCTCCACCATAGAACTCGAAGCTACATTAGTGCAACTCCCACCATCAATAATCATGGAACAAATCTTGCCCTTGATTAAGCATTTTGTCTGAAAAATCTGGTCTCGTTGAGATGGTATAGCTTCGGCTTCTTTGGAGTGAAGGACCCTCCTTAGAACCAAGCTAAGATGATCATCTCCTTCCACTTCATCAACAATAACATCTTCATTGCATTCATCCTCCTTTTCAGATTCTTTTTCGTGCTCATCTTGATCTTTAAGGGCATCTTCTATGTTTTTAATGTCTAGTAAGGTCATTACCCTTCTGTTTGGGCATTGTGCTTGATAATGACCATAACCATGACACTTAAAACATTTGACATCATCCTTCTTGGAAGAACTTTTAGCAACTTTCTTCCCTTTATCAAGAAATTTCGAACCAGCTTCACTTTTAGGTGTAAATGGAGATGTCGAAGTAGGCTTTACATACGAACTAGAACCTCCTTTAGCATAAGAAGTTCCTTTGCTAAACACCTTCTTATTCTTGTCTTTTTGATGCTTTTCCACCTTAAGAGCCAACCTGAAAAGTTCATCTAAAGTAGAATAAGATTGAAGCTCAAGCTTCTTTTGAATGTCACGATCTAGGCCCTTCACAAAACGAGCCATGGTCTGATCTTCCCTTTCTTGAACATCCAATTTCATCATCAACTTTTCATATTCATGGATGTATGTCTCGACATTCTTGGTACCTTGGAACAAATCAGAAAGTTGGTTATATAAATCAAGAGTGTAAGTGGAGGGGAGAAACTTAGCTTCCATCTTCTTTTTCAGTTTCTTCCAGCTCTTGATTTTCGGCTTATGCTTCCTTTCTCTAGCAAGAGCAACGTTTTCCCACCAAAGGGATGCATAACCCTTTAGCTTAGTGATAGCCAACTTGAAAGATTTCGAATCATCATACTCCTTTAGCTCGAAAATCCTATTACATCTCGAAACCCATTCCAAATAAGCATCCGGATTAAGGTTTCCATCAAATTCTGGAACATCTAACTTGATGTCTCGAAAATCATCTTGTTTTCGTGGCCTCCTTCTTTGATTAGAAGTTTGTGATTGTACTTCTTCACTAGAGTCATAAACAACCTCATTCTCATCTTCAAAGTGCCTCCTTTCATGAACTTCTCTTCGAACTCCAACACTAGAACTTCGAAAAGCTTCCATGAGATTTGCCATTTGCTCACTAATTGTAGCCATTTGATTCTCAAGGCCAACTAACCTTGCTTCATTCAATGTCATGCCCCTTCTAAACTGATTTGGATCTTCACCACCACTCATTTTAACAACCACTAAGTTGTATCAAAGATTAGAGGTGAAAAGAGAAGAAAAGAGATGTGTTTGGGCTTAGAATTGATTTCGGTTTTGGGGGGGATAAGTGTATGAGTTTAGGAAATGATTATGGGATGATTAGAGGGTTAAAAGAATGCTCTTAAACTAGCCAAAGCTCTGATACCAAATGATGCATAAAGCATTTCATAAGCAAGAGCATTCGTTGGTTAAGAACCGAAGAATCAGTTTTGCTTCAAGCCTTGTTGGAACCGTACCAACAACCACCACTTTCACTAGCCTTAGAACCACCAAACTAGGCCACCAATGTCAAAGAAGAGCTCTTGGTGCAACCTTGCTTTGTTAAATTAGTAACTAATCTACGTTAGTTAGCTAATTAACTCAAAGACTTGAATTAGGACAAACTGTCCAGTTTTACTCTAAGCGCACAGCTCAAAGAAATGAGTATAACTCTTAATTCATTCAACAAAGTCTAATGAAACTTCTTGCATTACAAACCTAACATATAAAGCAGTAACATACCAAAAATTCACGTCATTTGGTGATGTTTTGCTTAGGTAACAAAAGCCATCTTAAACTATTACAAAAATCTGGCCAGTTTTCAGTACCTAGGTGCAATGATTGAGGGATTCTGAGAAACGAAAATGTCCTACTGCAAAAAGGAAGCTAAGGTATTAAAATAGACATTCTAAGGAAAATATCCTCAAAAAATCAGCTCCAAAAGCTAAAGAAAAGCGGCTGCCCAGAACTGATGAAAAGGGGCCCAGAATGACGCCTCCCAGCTGCGGTTTTGGATACTTCTTCATGAAGCTCTCATTTCCTATTGCTTCTTGCCTCCAACTCTTCACATGCTTGTTGGTGATGTATGTAAGAACACAGGTGAGTCATGTATGGTTGCCTTAGCCAAGAATAAAGCTCAAAAACATGCTCAAAACGTTCCCTAAACTAACCGTACAAAAACTGATCTTCCAAAACAGTTTCACTAGGCTTACTTTAATGACTTAGAACTAATTAATTAAGCTTTTTAATCATAATTCAAGCTTGATTACTAATACTTTATGATGTTAAGATGATCATAAGCATTAATCAACAAGGCTTAAAATAGATTAAGAAGGTGTTAAGCTTAATTAACAATTCGAAGTACTTGTTTGTTCGAAATTGGATTAAGTAAGCTAATGAACTGAATCTCCTTCACCTTAATCTCTTCTTGATGACTCTTTGCTAGGAGACTTGGATTGATCATGGATGCTCCTGCATCATTTAATTTGAAATGAGTTTGATCCAAGGGCTTCATATCATTTAAATATACCTAATACCTATTCAAGGAGTCAAAAACAATAGGTAATTAAGCAATTTAAATGATTTGAAAGGTGTTCATACACCACAAAATCTCGTAAGAGACTGTGATAGTTTTAACCTTTGATTTGAACTGAGTTTGTACCAAGGGATTCATATCATTTAAATATACCTAATACCTATTCAAGGAGTCAACAACAATAGGTAATTAAAGCACATCAAGTGATTTGAAAGGTGTTCATACACCACAAAATCTCGTAAGTGACTATGATAGTTTTAACTTTTGATTTGAAATGCGTTTGATCCAAGGGCTACACATCATTTAAATATACCTAATACCTATTCAAGGAGTCCAAAACAATAGGTAATTAAGCACATCAAATGATTTGAAAGGTGTTCATACACCAAAAAGTCTCGTAAGAGACTATGATTGTTCCTTTAATTTGAAATGAGTTTGATCCAAGGGTTTCATATGATTTAATTATACCTAATACCTATTCAAGGAGTCCAAAACAATATGTAATTAAGCACATCAAATGATTTGAAAGGTGTTCATACACCACAAAATCTCGTAAGAGACTCTGATAGTTTTAACCTTCGATTTGAAATGAGTTTTATCCAAGGGCTTCATATGATTTAAGTATACCTAATACCTATTTAAGTAGTCAAAAACAATAGGTACTTAAGCACATCAAATGATTTGAAAGGTGTTCATACACCACAAAATCTGGGAAGATACTATAATAGTTTTAACCTTTGATTTGAAATGAGTTTGATTCAAGGGCTTCATATGATTTCAATATACCTAATACCTATTCAAGGAGTCAAAAACAATAGGTAATTAAGCACATCAAATGATTTGAAAGGTGTTCATACCCACAAAATCTCGTAAGAGAGTATGATAATTTTAACCTTTGATTAGAAATGAGTTTCATCCATTGTCTTCATATGCTTTAAATATACCTAATACCTATAAAAGGAGTAAAAAACAATAGATAATTAAGCACATCAAGTGATTTGAAAGGTGTTCATACACCAAAAAACATGGTAAGAGACTATAATAGTTTTAACCTTTGATTTGAAATGAGTTTGATCCAAGGGCTTCATATGATTTCAATATACCATATACCTATTCAAGGAGTCAAAAACAATAGGTAATTAAGCACATCAAATGATTTGAAAGGTGTTCATACCGACAAAATCTCGTAAGAGAGTATGATAATTTTAACCTTTGATTAGAAATGGGTTTTATCCAAGGGCTACATATGCTTTAAATTTACCTAATACCTATAAAAGGAGTAAAAAACAATAGATAATTAAGCACATCAAATGATTTGAAAGGTGTTCATACATCACAAATTCTCGTAAGCGACTATGATAGTTTTAACCTTTAATTTGAAATGAGTTTGATCCAAGGGCTTCATATGATTTAAATATACCTAATACCTATTCAAGGAGTCAAAAACAATAGGTAATTAAGCAATTCAAATGATTTGAAAGGTGTTCATACACCACAAAATCTCGTAAGAGACTATGATAGGTTTAACCTTTGATTTGAACTGAGATTGTACCAAGGGATTCATATCATTTAAATATACCTAATACCTATTCAAGGAGTCCAAAACAATAGGTAATTAAAGCACATCAAGTGATTTGAAAGGTGTTCATACACCACAAAATCTCGTAAGTGACTAATCATTTTCACCTTTGATTTGAAATGAGTTTTGATCAAAGGCTTCATATGCTTAAAATATATCTATTACTTATTAAAGGAGTCAAAAACAATATGTAATTAAGCACATCAAATGATTTGAAAGGTGTTCATACACCACAAAATCTGGTAAGAGACTATAATAGTTTTAACCTTTGATTTGAAATGAGTTTGATTCAAGGGCTTCATATGATTTCAATATACCTAATACCTATTCAAGGAGTCAAAAACAATAGGTAATTAAGCACATCAAATGATTTGAAAGGTGTTCATACCCACAAAATCTCGTAAGAGAGTATGATAATTTTAACCTTTGATTAGAAATGAGTTTGATCCAAGGGCTACATATTCTTTAAATATACCTAATACCTATAAAAGGAGTAAAAAACAATAGATAATTAAGCACATCAAATGATTTGAAAGGTGTTCATACATCACAAAATCTCGTAAGAGACTATGATAGTTTAAACCTTTAATTTGAAATGAGTTTGATCCAAGGGATTCATATCATTTAAATATACCTAATACCTATTCAAGGAGTCAAAAACAATAGGTAATTAAGCAATTCAAATGATTTGAAAGGTGTTCATACACCACAAAATCTCGTAAGAGACTATGATAGTTTTAACCTTTGATTTGAACTGAGTTTGTACCAAGGGATTCATATCATTTAAATATACCTAATACCTATTCAAGGAGTCAAAAACAATAGGTAATTAAGCACATCAAATGATTTGAAAGGTGTTCATCCACCAAAAAGTCTCGTAAGAGACTATGATAGTTTTAACCTTTAATTTGAAATGAGTTTGATCCAAGGGCTTCATATCATTTAAATATACCTAATACCTATTCAAGGAGTCAAAAACAATAGGTAATTAAACAATTCAAATGATTTGAAAGGTGTTCATACACCACAAAATCTCGTAAGAGACTGTGATAGTTTTAACCTTTGATTTGAACTGAGTTTGTACCAAGGGATTCATATCATTTAAATATACCTAATACCTATTCAAGGAGTCAAAAACAATAGGTAATTAAAGCACATCAAGTGATTTGAAAGATGTTCATACACCACAAAATCTCGTAAGTGACTAATCATTTTCACCTTTGATTTGAAATGAGTTTTCATCAAAGGGCTTCATATGCGTAAAATATACCTAATACTTATTAAGGAGTCAAAAACAATAGGTAATTAAGCACATCAAATGATTTGAAAGGTGTTCATACACCACAAAATCTCGTAAGAGACTATGATAGTTTTAACTTTTGATTTGAAATGAGTTTGATCCAAGGGCTACATATCATTTAAATATACCTAATACCTATTCAAGGAGTCCAAAACAATAGGTAATCAAGCACATCAAATGATTTGAAAGGTGTTCATACACCAAAAAGTCTCGTAAGAGACTATGATTGTTCCTTTAATTTGAAATGAGTTTGATCCAAGGGTTTCATATGATTTAATTATACCTAATACCTATTGAAGGAGTCCAAAACAATATGTAATTAAGCAAATCAAATGATTTGAAAGGTGTTCATACACCACAAAATCTCGTAAGAGACTATGATAGTTTTAACCTTCGATTTGAAATGAGTTTTATCCAAGGGCTTCATATGATTTAAGTATACCTAATACCTATTTAAGTAGTCAAAAACAATAGGTAATTAAGCACATCAAATGATTTGAAAGGTGTTCATACACCACAAAATCTGGGAAGATACTATAATAGTTTTAACCTTTGATTTGAAATGAGTTTGATTCAAGGGCTTCATATGATTTCAATATACCTAATACCTATTCAAGGAGTCAAAAACAATAGGTAATTAAGCACATCAAATGATTTGAAAGGTGTTCATACCCACAAAATCTCGTAAGAGAGTATGATAATTTTAACCTTTGATTAGAAATGAGTTTGATCCATTGTCTTCATGTGCTTTAAATATACCTAATACCTATAAAAGGAGTAAAAAACAATAGATAATTAAGCACATCAAGTGATTTGAAAGGTGTTCATACACCAAAAAATCTGGTAAGAGACTATAATAGTTTTAACCTTTGATTTGAAATGAGTTTGATCCAAGGGCTACATATCATTTAAATATACCTAATACCTATTCAAGGAGTCAAAAACAATAGGTAATTAAGCACATCAAATGATTTGAAAGGTGTTCATACCCATAAAATCTCGTAAGAGAGTATGATAATTTTAACCTTTAATTTGAAATGAGTTTGATCCAAGGGTTTGATATGATTTAATTATACCTAATACCTATTGAAGGAGTCCAAAACAATATGTAATTACGCAAATCAAATGATTTGAAAGGTGTTCATACACCACAAAATCTCGTAAGAGACTATGATAGTTTTAACCTTCGATTTGAAATGAGTTTTATCCAAGGGCTTCATATGATTTAAGTATACCTAATACCTATTTAAGTAGTCAAAAACAATAGGTAATTAAGCACATCAAATGATTTGAAAGGTGTTCATACATCACAAAATCTTGTAAGAGACTATGATAGTTTTAACCTTTAATTTGAAATGAGTTTGATCCAAGGGCTTCATATGATTTAAATATACCTAATACCTATTCAAAGAGTAAAAAACAATAGGTAATTAAGCACAGTAAATGATTTGAAAGGTGTTCATACATCACAAAATCTCGTAAGAGACTATGATAGTTTTAACCTTTGATTTGAACTGAGTTTGTACCAAGGGATTCATATCATTTAAATATACCTAATACCTATTCAAGGAGTCAAAAACAATATGTAATTAAAGCACATCAAGTGATTTGAAAGGTGTTGATACACAACAAAATCTCGTAAGTGACTAATCATTTTCACCTATATATGAAATGAGTTTTGATCAAAGGGCTTCATATGCTTAAAATATACCAAATACTTATTAAAGGAGTCAAAAACAATAGGTAATTAAGCACATCAAATGATTTGAAAGGTGTTCATACACCACAAAATCTCGTAAAGTCTATGATAGTTGTAACTTTTGATTTGAAATGAGTTTGATCCAAGGGCTACATATCATTTAAATATACCTAATACCTATTCAAGGAGTCAAAAATAATAGGTAATTAAGCACATCAAATTATTTGAAAGGTGTTCATACACCAAAAAGTCTCGTAAGAGACTATGATTTTTCCTTTAATTTGAAATGAGTTTGATCCAACGGTTTGATATTATTTTATTATACCTAATACCTATTCAAGGAGTCCAAAACAATATGTAATTAAGCACATCAAATGATTTGAAAGGTGTTCATACACCACAAAATCTCGTAAGAGACTCTGATAGTTTTAACCTTCGATTTGAAATGAGTTTTATCCAAGGGCTTCATATGATTTAAGTATACCTAATACCTATTTAAGTATTCAAAAACAATAGCTAATTAAGCACATCAAATGATTTGAAAGGTGTTCATACACCACAAAATCTGGTAAGAGACTATAATAGTTTTAACCTTTGATTTGAAATGACTTTGATTCAAGGGCTTCATATGATTTCAATATACCTAATACCTATTCAAGGAGTCAAAAACAATTGGTAATTAAGCACATCAAATGATTTGAAAGGTGTTCATACCCACAAAATCTCGTAAGAGAGTATGATAATTTTAACCTTTGATTAGAAATGAGTTGGATCCAAGGGCTACATATGCTTTAAATATACCTAATACCTATAAAAGGAGTAAAAAACAATAGATAATTTAGCACATCAAATGATTTGAAAGGTGTTCATACATCACAAAATCTCGTAAGAGACTATGATAGTTTAAACCTTTAATTTGAAATGAGTTTGATCCAAGGATTTCATATCATTTAAATATACCTAATACCTATTCAAGGAGTCAAAAACAATAGGTAATTAAGCAATTCAAATGATTTGAAAGGTGTTCATACACCACAAAATCTCGTAAGAGACTATGATAGTTTTAACCTTTGATTTGAACTGAGTTTGTACCAAGGGATTCATATCATTTAAATATACCTAATACCTAATCAAGGAGTCAAAAACAATAGGTAATTAAGCACATCAAATGATTTAAAAGGTGTTCATCCACAAAAAGTCTCGTAAGAGACTATGATAGTTTTAACCTTTAATTTGAAATGAGTTTGATCCAAGGGCTTCATATCATTTAAATATACCTAATACCTATTCAAGGAGTCAAAAACAATAGGTAATTAAGCAATTCAAATGATTTGAAAGGTGTTCATACACCACAAAATCTCGTAAGAGACTGTGATAGTTTTAACCTTTGATTTGAACTGAGTTTGTACCAAGGGATTCATATCATTTAAATATACCTAATACCTATTCAAGGAGTCAAAAACAATAGGTAATTAAAGCACATCAAGTGATCTGAAAGATGTTCATACACCACAAAATCTCGTAAGTGACTAATCATTTTCACCTTTGATTTGAAATGAGTTTTCATCAAAGGGCTTCATATGCGTAAAATATACCTAATACTTATTAAGGAGTCAAAAACAATAGGTAATTAAGCACATCAAATGATTTGAAAGGTGTTCATACACCACAAAATCTCGTAAGAGACTATGATAGTTTTAACTTTTGATTTGAAATGAGTTTGATCCAAGGGCTACATATCATTTAAATATACCTAATACCTATTCAAGGAGTCCAAAACAATAGGTAATTAAGCACATCAAATGATTTGAAAGGTGTTCATACACCAAAAAGTCTCGTAAGAGACTATGATTGTTCCTTTAATTTGAAATGAGTTTGATCCAAGGGTTTGATATGATTTAATTATACCTAATACCTATTGAAGGAGTCCAAAACAATATGTAATTACGCAAATCAAATGATTTGAAAGGTGTTCATACACCACAAAATCTCGTAAGAGACTATGATAGTTTTAACCTTCGATTTGAAATGAGTTTTATCCAAGGGCTTCATATGATTTAAGTATACCTAATACCTATTTAAGTAGTCAAAAACAATAGGTAATTAAGCACATCAAATGATTTGAAAGGTGTTCATACATCACAAAATCTTGTAAGAGACTATGATAGTTTTAACCTTTAATTTGAAATGAGTTTGATCCAAGGGCTTCATATGATTTAAATATACCTAATACCTATTCAAAGAGTAAAAAACAATAGGTAATTAAGCACAGTAAATGATTTGAAAGGTGTTCATACATCACAAAATCTCGTAAGAGACTATGATAGTTTTAACCTTTGATTTGAACTGAGTTTGTACCAAGGGATTCATATCATTTAAATATACCTAATACCTATTCAAGGAGTCAAAAACAATATGTAATTAAAGCACATCAAGTGATTTGAAAGGTGTTGATACACAACAAAATCTCGTAAGTGACTAATCATTTTCACCTATATATGAAATGAGTTTTGATCAAAGGGCTTCATATGCTTAAAATATACCAAATACTTATTAAAGGAGTCAAAAACAATAGGTAATTAAGCACATCAAATGATTTGAAAGGTGTTCATACACCACAAAATCTCGTAAAGTCTATGATAGTTGTAACTTTTGATTTGAAATGAGTTTGATCCAAGGGCTACATATCATTTAAATATACCTAATACCTATTCAAGGAGTCAAAAATAATAGGTAATTAAGCACATCAAATTATTTGAAAGGTGTTCATACACCAAAAAGTCTCGTAAGAGACTATGATTTTTCCTTTAATTTGAAATGAGTTTGATCCAACGGTTTGATATTATTTTATTATACCTAATACCTATTCAAGGAGTCCAAAACAATATGTAATTAAGCACATCAAATGATTTGAAAGGTGTTCATACACCACAAAATCTCGTAAGAGACTATGATAGTTTTAACCTTCGATTTAAAATGAGTTTTATCCAAGGGCTTTATATGATTTAAGTATACCTAATACCTATTTAACTAGTAAAAAACAATAGGTAATTAAGCACATCAAATGATTTGAAAGGTGTTCATACACCACAAAATCTGGTAAGAGACTATAATAGTTTTAACCTTTGATTTGAAATGAGTTTGATCCAAGGGCTACATATCATTTAAATATACCTAATACCTATTCAAGGAGTCAAAAAAATAGGTAATTAAGCACATCAAATGATTTGAAAGGTGTTCATACATCACAAAATCTCGTAAGAGACTATGATAGTTTTATTTAACCTTTAATTTGAAATGAGTTTGATCCAAGGGCTTCATATGATTTTAATATACCTAATACCTATTCAAGGAGTCAAAAACAATAGGTAATTAAGCACATCAAATGATTTGAAAGGTGTTCATACCCACAAAATCTCGTAAGAGAGTATGATAATTTTAACCTTTGATTAGAAATGAGTTTTATCCAAGGGCTACATATGCTTTAAATTTACCTAATACCTATAAAAGGAGTAAAAAACAATAGATAATTAAGCACATCAAATGATTTGAAAGGTGTTCATACATCACAAAATCTCGTCAGAGACTATGATAGTTTTAACCTTTAATTTGAAATGAGTTTGATCCAAGGGCTTCATATGATTTAAATATACCTAATACCTATTCAAGGAGTCAAAAACAATAGGTAATTAAGCAATTCAAATGATTTGAAAGGTGTTCATACACCACAAAATCTCGTAAGAGACTATGATCGGTTTAACCTTTGATTTGAACTGAGTTTGTACCAACGGATTCATATCATTTAAATATACCTAAAACCTATTCAAGGAGTCAAAAACAATAGGTAATTAAAGCACATCAAGTGATTTGAAAGGTGTTCATACACCACAAAATCTCGTAAGTGACTAATCATTTTCACCTTTGATTTGAAATGAGTTTTGATCAAGGGGCTTCATATGCTTAAAATATACCTAATACTTATTAAAGGAGTCAAAAACAATAGGTAACTAAGCAAATCAAATGATTTGAAAGGTGTTCATACACCACAAAATCTCGTAAAGACTATGATAGTTTTAACTTTTGATTTGAAATGAGTTTGATCCAAGGGCTTCATATCATTTAAATATACCTAATACCTATTCAAGGAGTCAAAAACAATAGGTAATTAAGCAATTCAAATGATTTGAAAGGTGTTCATACACCACAAAATCTCGTAAGAGACTGTGATAGTTTTAACCTTTGATTTGAACTGAGTTTGTACCAAGGGATTCATATCATTTAAATATACCTAATACCTATTCAAGGAGTCAAAAACAATAGGTAATTAAAGCACATCAAGTGATCTGAAAGATGTTCATACACCACAAAATCTCGTAAGTGACTAATCATTTTCACCTTTGATTTGAAATGAGTTTTCATCAAAGGGCTTCATATGCGTAAAATATACCTAATACTTATTAAGGAGTCAAAAACAATAGGTAATTAAGCACATCAAATGATTTGAAAGGTGTTCATACACCACAAAATCTCGTAAGAGACTATGATAGTTTTAACTTTTGATTTGAAATGAGTTTGATCCAAGGGCTACATATCATTTAAATATACCTAATACCTATTCAAGGAGTCCAAAACAATAGGTAATTAAGCACATCAAATGATTTGAAAGGTGTTCATACACCAAAAAGTCTCGTAAGAGACTATGATTGTTCCTTTAATTTGAAATGAGTTTGATCCAAGGGTTTGATATGATTTAATTATACCTAATACCTATTGAAGGAGTCCAAAACAATATGTAATTACGCAAATCAAATGATTTGAAAGGTGTTCATACACCACAAAATCTCGTAAGAGACTATGATAGTTTTAACCTTCGATTTGAAATGAGTTTTATCCAAGGGCTTCATATGATTTAAGTATACCTAATACCTATTTAAGTAGTCAAAAACAATAGGTAATTAAGCACATCAAATGATTTGAAAGGTGTTCATACATCACAAAATCTTGTAAGAGACTATGATAGTTTTAACCTTTAATTTGAAATGAGTTTGATCCAAGGGCTTCATATGATTTAAATATACCTAATACCTATTCAAAGAGTAAAAAACAATAGGTAATTAAGCACAGTAAATGATTTGAAAGGTGTTCATACATCACAAAATCTCGTAAGAGACTATGATAGTTTTAACCTTTGATTTGAACTGAGTTTGTACCAAGGGATTCATATCATTTAAATATACCTAATACCTATTCAAGGAGTCAAAAACAATATGTAATTAAAGCACATCAAGTGATTTGAAAGGTGTTGATACACAACAAAATCTCGTAAGTGACTAATCTTTTCACCTATATATGAAATGAGTTTTGATCAAAGGGCTTCATATGCTTAAAATATACCAAATACTTATTAAAGGAGTCAAAAACAATAGGTAATTAAGCACATCAAATGATTTGAAAGGTGTTCATACACCACAAAATCTCGTAAAGTCTATGATAGTTGTAACTTTTGATTTGAAATGAGTTTGATCCAAGGGCTACATATCATTTAAATATACCTAATACCTATTCAAGGAGTCAAAAATAATAGGTAATTAAGCACATCAAATTATTTGAAAGGTGTTCATACACCAAAAAGTCTCGTAAGAGACTATGATTTTTCCTTTAATTTGAAATGAGTTTGATCCAACGGTTTGATATTATTTTATTATACCTGATACCTATTCAAGGAGTCCAAAACAATATGTAATTAAGCACATCAAATAATTTGAAAGGTGTTCATACCCATAAAATCTCGTAAGAGAGTATGATAATTTTAACCTTTGATTAGAAATGAGTTTGATCCAAGGTCTTCATATGCTTTAAATATACCTAATACCTATAAAAGGAGTCAAAAACAATAGATAATTAAGCACATCAAGTGATTTGAAAGGTGTTCATACACCAAAAAATTTCATAAGAGACTATGATAGTTTTAACTTTTGATTTGAAATGAATTTGATCCAAGGGCTACATATCATTTAAATATACCTAATACCTATTCAAGGAGTCAAAAACAATAGGTAATTAAGCACATCAAATGGTTTGAAAGGTGTTCATACATCACAAAATCTCGTAAGAGACTATGATAGTTTTAACCTTTAATTTGAAATGAGTTTGATCCAAGGGCTTCATAGGATTTAAATATACCTAATACCTATTCAAGGAGTCAAAAACAATAGGTAATTAAGCAATTCAAATGATTTGAAAGGTGTTCATACACCACAAAATCTCGTAAGAGACTATGATAGGTTTAACCTTTGATTTGAACTGAGTTTGTACCAACGGATTCATATCATTTAAATATACCTAAAACCTATTCAAGGAGTCAAAAACAATAGGTAATTAAAGCACATCAAGTGATTTGAAAGGTGTTCATACACCACAAAATCTCGTAAGTGACTAATCATTTTCACCTTTGATTTGAAATGAGTTTTGATCAAAGGGCTTCATATGCTCAAAAAATACCTAATACTTATTAAAGGAGTCAAAAACAATAGGTAATTAAGCACATCAAATGATGTGAAAGGTGTTCATACACCACAAAATCTCGTAAGAGACTATGATAGTTTTAACCTTTGATTTGAAATGAGTTTGATCCAAGGGCTACATATCATTTAACTATACCTAATACCTATTCAAGGAGTCAAAGACAATAGGTAATTAAGAACATCAAATGATTTGAAAGGTGTTCATACATCACAAAATCTCGTAAGAGACTATGATAGTTTTAACCTTTAAGTTGAAATGAGTTTGATCCAAGGGCTTCATATGATTTAAATATACCTAATACCTATTCAAGGAGTCAAAAAAATAGGTAATTAAGCACATCAAATGAATTGAAAGGTGTTCATACACCAAAAAGTCTCGTAAGAGAGTATGATTGTTCCTTAAATTTGAAATGAGTTTGATCCAACGGTTTCATATGATTCAATTATACCTAATACCTATTCAAGGAGTCCAAAACAATATGTAATTAAGCACATCAAATGATTTGAAAGGTTTTCATACACCACAAAGTCTCGTAAGAGACTATGATTGTTCCTTAAATTTGAAATGAGTTTGATCCAACGGTTTCATATGATTTAATTATACCTAATACCTATTCATGGAGTCCAAAACAATATGTAATTAAGCACATCAAATGATTTGAAAGGTGTTCATACACCACAAAATCTCGTAAGAGACTCTGATAGTTTTAACCTTCGATTTGAAATGAGTTTTATCCAAGGGCTTCATATGATTTAAGTATACCTAATACCTATTTAAGTAGTAAAAAACAATAGGTAATTAAGCACATCAAATGATTTGAAAGGTGTTCATTCACCAAAAAGTCTCGTAAGAGACTATGATTGTTCCTTTAATTTGAAATGAGTTTGATCCAACGGTTTCATATGATTTAATTATACCTAATACCTATTCAAGGAGTCCAAAACAATATGTAATTAAGCACATCAAATGATTTGAAAGGTGTTCATACACCACAAAATCTCGTAAGAGACTCTGATAGTTTTAACCTTCGATTTGAAATGAGTTTTATCCAAGGGCTTCATATGATTTAAGTATACCTAATACCTATTTAAGTATTCAAAAACAATAGCTAATTAAGCACATCAAATGATTTGAAAGGTGTTCATACACCACAAAATCTGGTAAGAGACTATAATAGTTTTAACCTTTGATTTGAAATGACTTTGATTCAAGGGCTTCATATGATTTCAATATACCTAATACCTATTCAAGGAGTCAAAAACAATTGGTAATTAAGCACATCAAATGATTTGAAAGGTGTTCATACCCACAAAATCTCGTAAGAGAGTATGATAATTTTAACCTTTGATTAGAAATGAGTTGGATCCAAGGGCTACATATGCTTTAAATATACCTAATACCTATAAAAGGAGTAAAAAACAATAGATAATTAAGCACATCTAATGATTTGAAAGGTGTTCATACATCACAAAATCTCGTAAGAGACTATGATAGTTTAAACCTTTAATTTGAAATGAGTTTGATCCAAGGATTTCATATCATTTAAATATACCTAATACCTATTCAAGGAGTCAAAAACAATAGGTAATTAAGCAATTCAAATGATTTGAAAGGTGTTCATACACCACAAAATCTCGTAAGAGACTATGATAGTTTTAACCTTTGATTTGAACTGAGTTTGTACCAAGGGATTCATATCATTTAAATATACCTAATACCTAATCAAGGAGTCAAAAACAATAGGTAATTAAGCACATCAAATGATTTAAAAGGTGTTCATCCACAAAAAAGTCTCGTAAGAGACTATGATAGTTTTAACCTTTAATTTGAAATGAGTTTGATCCAAGGGCTTCATATCATTTAAATATACCTAATACCTATTCAAGGAGTCAAAAACAATAGGTAATTAAGCAATTCAAATGATTTGAAAGGTGTTCATACACCACAAAATCTCGTAAGAGACTGTGATAGTTTTAACCTTTGATTTGAACTGAGTTTGTACCAAGGGATTCATATCATTTAAATATACCTAATACCTATTCAAGGAGTCAAAAACAATAGGTAATTAAAGCACATCAAGTGATCTGAAAGATGTTCATACACCACAAAATCTCGTAAGTGACTAATCATTTTCACCTTTGATTTGAAATGAGTTTTCATCAAAGGGCTTCATATGCGTAAAATATACCTAATACTTATTAAGGAGTCAAAAACAATAGGTAATTAAGCACATCAAATGATTTGAAAGGTGTTCATACACCACAAAATCTCGTAAGAGACTATGATAGTTTTAACTTTTGATTTGAAATGAGTTTGATCCAAGGGCTACATATCATTTAAATATACCTAATACCTATTCAAGGAGTCCAAAACAATAGGTAATTAAGCACATCAAATGATTTGAAAGGTGTTCATACACCAAAAAGTCTCGTAAGAGACTATGATTGTTCCTTTAATTTGAAATGAGTTTGATCCAAGGGTTTGATATGATTTAATTATACCTAATACCTATTGAAGGAGTCCAAAACAATATGTAATTACGCAAATCAAATGATTTGAAAGGTGTTCATACACCACAAAATCTCGTAAGAGACTATGATAGTTTTAACCTTCGATTTGAAATGAGTTTTATCCAAGGGCTTCATATGATTTAAGTATACCTAATACCTATTTAAGTAGTCAAAAACAATAGGTAATTAAGCACATCAAATGATTTGAAAGGTGTTCATACACCACAAAATCTGGGAAGATACTATAATAGTTTTAACCTTTGATTTGAAATGAGTTTGATTCAAGGGCTTCATATGATTTCAATATACCTAATACCTATTAAAGGAGTCAAAAACAATAGGTAATTAAGCACATCAAATGATTTGAAAGGTGTTCATACACCACAAAATCTCGTAAAGTCTATGATAGTTGTAACTTTTGATTTGAAATGAGTTTGATCCAAGGGCTACATATCATTTAAATATACCTAATACCTATTCAAGGAGTCAAAAATAATAGGTAATTAAGCACATCAAATTATTTGAAAGGTGTTCATACACCAAAAAGTCTCGTAAGAGACTATGATTTTTCCTTTAATTTAAAATGAGTTTGATCCAACGGTTTGATATGATTTAATTATACCTAATACCTATTCAAGGAGTCCAAAACAACATGTAATTAAGCACATCAAATGATTTGAAAGGTGTTCATACACCACAAAATCTCGTAAGAGACTATGATAGTTTTAACCTTCGATTTGAAATGAGTTTTATCCAAGGGCTTTATATGATTTAAGTATACCTAATACCTATTTAAGTAGTAAAAAACAATAGGTAATTAAGCACATCAAATGATTTGAAAGGTGTTCATACACCACAAAATATGGTAAGAGACTATAATAGTTTTAACCTTTGATTTGAAATGAGTTTGATCCAAGGGCTACATATCATTTAAATATACCTAATACCTATTCAAGGAGTCAAAAAAATAGGTAATTAAGCACATCAAATGATTTGAAAGGTGTTCATACATCACAAAATCTCGTAAGAGACTATGATAGTTTTATTTAACCTTTAATTTGAAATGAGTTTGATCCAAGGGCTTCATATGATTTTAATATACCTAATACCTATTCAAGGAGTCAAAAACAATAGGTAATTAAGCACATCAAATGATTTGAAAGGTGTTCATACCCACAAAATCTCGTAAGAGAGTATGATAATTTTAACCTTTGATTAGAAATGAGTTTGATCCATTGTCTTCATATGCTTTAAATATACCTAATACCTATAAAAGGAGTAAAAAACAATAGATAATTAAGCACATCAAGTGATTTGAAAGGTGTTCATACACCAAAAAATCTGGTAAGAGACTATAATAGTTTTAACCTTTGATTTGAAATGAGTTTGATCCAAGGGCTACATATCATTTAAATATACCTAATACCTATTCAATGAGTCAAAAACAATAGGTAATTAAGCACATCAAATGATTTGAAAGGTGTTCATACCCATAAAATCTCGTAAGAGAGTATGATAATTTTAACCTTTGATTAGAAATGAGTTTGATCCAAGGTCTTCATATGCTTTAAATATACCTAATACCTATAAAAGGAGTCAAAAATAATAGATAATTGAGCACATCAAGTGATTTGAAAGGTGTTCATACACCATAAAATCTCTTAAGAGACTATGATAGTTTTAACTTTGGATTTGAAATGAGTTTGATCCAAGGGCTACATATCATTTAAATATACCTAATACCTATTCAAGGAGTCAAAAACAATAGGTAATTAAGCACATCAAATTATTTGAAAGGTGTTCATACATCACAAAATCTTGTAAGAGACTATGATAGTTTTAACCTTTAAGTTGAAATGAGTTTGATCCAAGGGCTTCATAGGATTTAAATATACCTAATACCTATTCAAGGAGTCAAAAACAATAGGTAATTAAGCAATTCAAATGATTTGAAAGGTGTTCATACACCACAAAATCTCGTAAGAGACTATGATAGGTTTAACCTTTGATTTGAACTGAGTTTGTACCAACGGATTCATATCATTTAAATATACCTAAAACCTATTCAAGGAGTCAAAAACAATAGGTAATTAAAGCACATCAAGTGATATGAAAGGTGTTCATACACCACAAAATCTCGTAAGTGACTAATCATTTTCACCTTTGATTTGAAATGAGTTTTGATCAAAGGGCTTCATATGCTCAAAAAATACCTAATACTTATTAAAGGAGTCAAAAACAATAGGCAATTAAGCACATCAAATGATGTGAAAGGTGTTCATACACCACAAAATCTCGTAAGAGACTATGATAGTTTTAACCTTTGATTTGAAATGAGTTTGATCCAAGGGCTACATATCATTTAACTATACCTAATACCTATTCAAGGAGTCAAAGACAATAGGTAATTAAGAACATCAAATGATTTGAAAGGTGTTCATACATCACAAAATCTCGTAAGAGACTATGATAGTTTTAACCTTTAAGTTGAAATGAGTTTGATCCAAGGGCTTCATATGATTTAAATATACCTAATACCTATTCAAGGAGTCAAAAACAATAGGTAATTAAGCACATCAAATGAATTGAAAGGTGTTCATACACCAAAAAGTCTCGTAAGAGACTATGATTGTTCCTTAAATTTGAAATGAGTTTGATCCAACGGTTTCATATGATTCAATTATACCTAATACCTATTCAAGGAGTCCAAAACAATATGTAATTAAGCACATCAAATGATTTGAAAGGTGTTCATACACCACAAAGTCTCGTAAGAGACTATGATTGTTCCTTAAATTTGAAATGAGTTTGATCCAACGGTTTCATATGATTTAATTATACCTAATACCTATTCATGGAGTCCAAAACAATATGTAATTAAGCACATCAAATGATTTGAAAGGTGTTCATACACCACAAAATCTCGTAAGAGACTATGATAGTTTTAACCTTTGATTTGAAATGAGTTTGATCCAAGGGCTACATATGATTTAAATATACCTAATACCTATTCAAGGAGTCAAAAACAATAGGTAATTAAGCACATCAAATGAATTGAAAGGTGTTCATACACCAAAAAGTCTCGTAAGAGACTATGATTGTTCCTTTAATTTGAAATGAGTTTGATCCAACGGTTTCATATGATTTAATTATACCTAATACCTATTCAAGGAGTCCAAAACAATATGTAATTAAGCACATCAAATGATTTGAAAGGTGTTCATACACCACAAAATCTCGTAAGAGACTCTGATAGTTTTAACCTTCGATTTGAAATGAGTTTTATCCAAGGGCTTCATATGATTTAAGTATACCTAATACCTATTTAAGTATTCAAAAACAATAGGTAATTAAGCACATCAAATGATTTGAAAGGTGTTCATACACCACAAAATCTGGTAAGAGACTATAATAGTTTTAACCTTTGATTTGAAATGACTTTGATTCAAGGGCTTCATATGATTTCAATATACCTAATACCTATTCAAGGAGTCAAAAATAATTGGTAATTAAGCACAACAAATGATTTGAAAGGTGTTCATACCCACAAAATCTCGTAAGACAGTATGATAATTTTAACCTTTGATTAGAAATGAGTTTGATCCAAGGTCTTCATATGCTTTAAATATACCTAATACCTGTAAAAGGAGTCAAAAACAATAGATAATTAAGCACATCAAGTGATTTGAAAGGTGTTCATACACCAAAAAATTTCATAAGAGACTATGATAGTTTTAACTTTTGATTTGAAATGAATTTGATCCAAGGGCTACATATCATTTAAATATACCTAATACCTATTCAAGGAGTCAAAAACAATAGGTAATTAAGCACATCAAATGGTTTGAAACGTGTTCATACATCACAAAATCTCGTAAGAGACTATGATAGTTTTAACCTTTAATTTGAAATGAGTTTTATCCAAGGGCTTCATATGATTTAAGTATACCTAATACCTATTTAAGTAGTAAAAAACAATAGGTAATTAAGCACATCAAATGATTTGAAAGGTGTTCATTCACCAAAAAGTCTCGTAAGAGACTATGATTGTTCCTTTAATTTGAAATGAGTTTGATCCAACGGTTTCATATGATTTAATTATACCTAATACATATTCAAGGAGTCCAAAACAATATGTAATTAAGCACATCAAATGATTTGAAAGGTGTTCATACACCACAAAATCTCGTAAGAGACTCTGATAGTTTTAACCTTCGATTTGAAATGAGTTTTATCCAAGGGCTTCATATGATTTAAGTATACCTAATACCTATTTAAGTAGTCAAAAACAATAGGTAATTAAGCACATCAAATGATTTGAAAGGTGTTCATACACCACAAAATCTGGGAAGATACTATAATAGTTTTAACCTTTGATTTGAAATGAGTTTGATTCAAGGGCTTCATATGATTTCAATATACCTAATACCTATTCAAGGAGTCAAAAACAATAGGTAATTAAGCACATCAAATGATTTGAAAGGTGTTCATACCCACAAAATCTCGTAAGAGAGTATGATAATTTAAACCTTTGATTAGAAATGAGTTTGATCCATTGTCTTCATATGCTTTAAATATACCTAATACCTATAAAAGGAGTAAAAAACAATAGATAATTAAGCACATCAAGTGATTTGAAAGGTGTTCATACACCAAAAAATCTGGTAAGAGACTATAATAGTTTTAACCTTTGATTTGAAATGAGTTTGATCCAAGGGCTACATATCATTTAAATATACCTAATACCTATTCAAGGAGTCAAAAACAATAGGTAATTAAGCACATCAAATGATTTGAAAGGTGTTCATACCCATAAAATCTCGTAAGAGAGTATGATAATTTTAACCTTTGATTAGAAATGAGTTTGATCCAAGGTCTTCATATGCTTTAAATATACCTAATACCTATAAAAGGAGTCAAAAATAATAGATAATTGAGCACATCAAGTGATTTGAAAGGTGTTCATACACCATAAAATCTCTTAAGAGACTATGATAGTTTGAACTTTGGATTTGAAATGAGTTTGATCCAAGGGCTACATATCATTTAAATATACCTAATACCTATTCAAGGACTCAAAAACAATAGGTAATTAAGCACATCAAATGATTTGAAAGGTGTTCATACATCACAAAATCTTGTAAGAGACTATGATAGTTTTAACCTTTAATTTGAAATGAGTTTGATCCAAGGGCTTCATATGATTTAAATATACCTAATACCTATTCAAAGAGTAAAAAACAATAGGTAATTAAGCACAGTAAATGATTTGAAAGGTGTTCATACATCACAAAATCTCGTAAGAGACTATGATAGTTTTAACCTTTGATTTGAACTGAGTTTGTACCAAGGGATTCATATCATTTAAATAGACCTAATACCTATTCAAGGAGTCAAAAACAATATGTAATTAAAGCACATCAAGTGATTTGAAAGGTGTTGATACACCACAAAATCTCGTAAGTGACTAATCATTTTCACCTATATATGAAATGAGTTTTGATCAAAGGGCTTCATATGCTTAAAATATACCTAATACTTATTAAAGGAGTCAAAAACAATAGGTAATTAAGCACATCAAATGATTTGAAAGGTGTTCATACACCACAAAATCTCGTAAAGTCTATGATAGTTGTAACTTTTGATTTGAAATGAGTTTGATCCAAGGGCTACATATCATTTAAATATACCTAATACCTATTCAAGGAGTCAAAAATAATAGGTAATTAAGCACATCAAATTATTTGAAAGGTGTTCATACACCAAAAAGTCTCGTAAGAGACTATGATTTTTCCTTTAATTTGAAATGAGTTTGATCCAACGGTTTGATATGATTTAATTATACCTAATACCTATTCAAGGAGTCCAAAACAACATGTAATTAAGCACATCAAATGATTTGAAAGGTGTTCATACACCACAAAATCTCGTAAGAGACTATGATAGTTTTAACCTTCGATTTGAAATGAGTTTTATCCAAGGGCTTTATATGATTTAAGTATACCTAATACCTATTTAAGTAGTAAAAAACAATAGGTAATTAAGCACATCAAATGATTTGAAAGGTGTTCATACACCACAAAATCTGGTAAGAGACTATAATAGTTTTAACCTTTGATTTGAAATGAGTTTGATCCAAGGGCTACATATCATTTAAATATACCTAATACCTATTCAAGGAGTCAAAAAAATAGGTAATTAAGCACATCAAATGTTTTGAAAGGTGTTCATACATCACAAAATCTCGTAAGAGACTATGATAGTTTTATTTAACCTTTAATTTGAAATGAGTTTGATCCAAGGGCTTCATATGATTTTAATATACCTAATACCTATTCAAGGAGTCAAAAACAATAGGTAATTAAGCACATCAAATGATTTGAAAGGTGTTCATACCCACAAAATCTCGTAAGAGAGTATGATAATTTTAACCTTTGATTAGAAATGAGTTTTATCCAAGGGATACATATGCTTTAAATTTACCTAATACCTATAAAAGGAGTAAAAAACAATAGATAATTAAGCACATCAAATGATTTGAAAGGTGTTCATACATCACAAAATCTCGTAAGAGACTATGATAGTTTTAACCTTTAATTTGAAATGAGTTTGATCCAAGGGCTTCATATGATTTAAATATACCTAATACCTATTCAAGGAGTCAAAAACAATAGGTAATTAAGCAATTCAAATGATTTGAAAGGTGTTCATACACAACAAAATCTCGTAAGAGACTATGATCGGTTTAACCTTTGATTTGAACTGAGTTTGTACCAACGGATTCATATCATTTAAATATACCTAAAACCTATTCAAGGAGTCAAAAACAATAGGTAATTAAAGCACATCAAGTGATTTGAAAGGTGTTCATACACCACAAAATCTCGTAAGTGACTACTCATTTTCACCTTTGATTTGAAATGAGTTTTGATCAAGGGGCTTCATATGCTTAAAATATACCTAATACTTATTAAAGGAGTCAAAAACAATAGGTAATTAAGCAAATCAAATGATTTGAAAGGTGTTCATACACCACAAAATCTCGTAAAGACTATGATAGTTTTAACTTTTGATTTGAAATGAGTTTGATCCAAGGGCTACATATCATTTAAATATACCTAATACCTATTCAAGGAGTCAAAAATAATAGGTAATTAAGCACATCAAATGATTTGAAAGGTGTTCATACACCAAAAAGTCTCGTAAGAGACTATGATTTTTCCTTTAATTTGAAATGAGTTTGATCCAACGGTTTGATATGATTTAATTATACCTAATACCTATTCAAAGAGTCAAAAACAATAGGTAATTAAGCACATCAAATAATTTGAAAGGTGTTCATACCCATTAAATCTCGTAAGAGAGTATGATAATTTTAACCTTTGATTAGAAATGAGTTTGATCCAAGGTCTTCATATGCTTTAAATATACCTAATACCTATAAAAGGAGTCAAAAACAATAGATAATTAAGCAAATCAAGTGATTTGAAAGGTGTTCATACACCAAAAAATTTCATAAGAGACTATGATAGTTTTAACTTTTGATTTGAAATGAATTTGATCCAAGGGCTACATATCATTTAAATATACCTAATACCTATTCAAGGAGTCAAAAACAATAGGTAATTAAGCACATCAAATGGTTTGAAAGGTGTTCATACATCACAAAATCTCGTAAGAGACTATAATAGTTTTAACCTTTAATTTGAAATGAGTTTGATCCAAGGGCTTCATAGGATTTAAATATACCTAATACCTATTCAAGGAGTCAAAAACAATAGGTAATTAAGCAATTCAAATGATTTGAAAGGTGTTCATACACCACAAAATCTCGTAAGAGACTATGATAGGTTTAACCTTTGATTTGAACTGAGTTTGTACCAACGGATTCATATCATTTAAATATACCTAAAACCTATTCAAGGAGTCAAAAACAATAGGTAATTAAAGCACATCAAGTGATTTGAAAGGTGTTCATACACCACAAAATCTCGTAAGTGACTAATCATTTTCACCTTTGATTTGAAATGAGTTTTGATCAAAGGGCTTCATATGCTCAAAAAATACCTAATACTTATTAAAGGAGTCAAAAACAATAGGTAATTAAGCACATCAAATGATGTGAAAGGTGTTCATACACCACAAAATCTCGTAAGAGACTATGATAGTTTTAACCTTTGATTTGAAATGAGTTTGATCCAAGGGCTACATATGATTTAAATATACCTAATACCTATTCAAGGAGTCAAAAACAATAGGTAATTAAGCACATCAAATGAATTGAAAGGTGTTCATACACCAAAAAGTCTCGTAAGAGACTATGATTGTTCCTTAAATTTGTAATGAGTTTGATCCAACGGTTTCATATGATTTAATTATACCTAATACCTATTCATGGAGTCCAAAACAATATGTAATTAAGCACATCAAATGATTTGAAAGGTGTTCATACACCACAAAATCTCGTAAGAGACTCTGATAGTTTTCACCTTCGATTTGAAATGAGTTTTATCCAAGGGCTTCATATGATTTAAGTATACCTAATACCTATTTAAGTAGTAAAAAACAATAGGTAATTAAGCACATCAAATGATTTGAAAGGTGTTCATTCACCAAAAAGTCTCGTAAGAGACTATGATTGTTCCTTTAATTTGAAATGAGTTTGATCCAACGGTTTCATATGATTTAATTATACCTAATACCTATTCAAGGAGTCCAAAACAATATGTAATTAAGCACATCAAATGATTTGAAAGGTGTTCATACACCACAAAATCTCGTAAGAGACTCTGATAGTTTTAACCTTCGATTTGAAATGAGTTTTATCCAAGGGCTTCATATGATTTAAGTATACCTAATACCTATTTAAGTATTCAAAAACAATAGGTAATTAAGCACCTCAAATGATTTGAAAGGTGTTCATACACCACAAAATCTAGTAAGAGACTATAATAGTTTTAACCTTTGATTTGAAATGACTTTGATTCAAGGGCTTCATATGATTTCAATATACCTAATACCTATTCAAGGAATCAAAAACAATTGGTAATTAAGCACATCAAATGATATGAAAGGTGTTCATACCCACAAAATCTCGTAAGACAGTATGATAATTTTAACCTTTGATTAGAAATGAGTTTGATCCAAGGTCTTCATATGCTTTAAATATACCTAATACCTATAAAAGGAGTCAAAAACAATAGATAATTAAGCACATCAAGTGATTTGAAAGGTGTTCATACACCAAAAAATTTCATAAGAGACTATGATAGTTTTAACTTTTGATTTGAAATGAATTTGATCCAAGGGCTACATATCATTTAAATATACCTAATACCTATTCAAGGAGTCAAAAACAATAGGTAATTAAGCACATCAAATGGTTTGAAAGGTGTTCATACATCACAAAATCTCGTAAGAGACTATGATAGTTTTAACCTTTAATTTGAAATGAGTTTGATCCAAGGGCTTCATAGGATTTAATAATACCTAATACCTATTCAAGGAGTCAAAAACAATAGGTAATTAAGCACATCAAATGATTTGAAAGGTGTTCATACACCACAAAATCTCGTAAGAGACTATGATAGTTTTAACCTTTGATTTGAACTGAGTTAGTACCAAGGGATTCATATCATTTAAATTTACCTAATACCTATTCAAGGAGTCAAAAACGATATGTAATTAAAGAACATCAAATGATTTGAAAGGTGTTCATACACCACAAAATCTCGTAAGAGAGTATGATAATTTTAACCTTTGATTAGAAATGTGTTTGATCCAAGGTCTCCATATGCTTTAAATATACCTAATACCTATAAAAGGAGTCAAAAACAATAGAGAATTAAGCACATCAAGTGATTTAAAAGGTGTTCATACACCACAAAATCTCGTAAGAGACTATGAAAGTTTTAATATTTGATTTGAAATGTGTTTGATCCAAGGGCTACATATCATTTAAATACACCTAATACCTATTCAAGGAGTCAAAAACAATAGGTAATTAAGCACATCAAATGATTTGAAAGGTTTTTCATACATCAGAAAATCTCGTAAAAGACTATGATAGTTTTAACCTTTAATTTGAAATGAGTTTGATCCAAGGGTTTTATATGATTTAATTATACCTAATACCTATTTAAGGAGTCCAAAAAAATATGTAATTAATCACATCAAATGATTTGAAAGGTGTTCATACACCACAAAATCTCGTAAGAGACTCTGATAGTTTTAACCTTTGATTTGAACTGAGTTTGTACCAAGGGATTCATATCATTTAAATATACCTAATACCTATTCAAGGAGTCAAAAACAATAGGTAATTAAAGCACATCAAGTGATTTGAAAGGTGTTCATACACCACAAAATCTCGTAAGTGACTAATCATTTTCACCATTGATTTGAAATGAGTTTTGATCAAAGGGCTTCATATGCTTAAAATATACCTAATACTTATTAAAGGAGTCAAAAACAATAGGTAATTAAGCACATCAAATGATTTGAAAGGTGTTCATACACCACAAAATCTCGTAAGAAACTATGATAGTTTTAACTTTTGATTTGAAATGAGTTTGATCCAAGGGCTACATATCATTTAAATATACCTAATACCTATTCAAGGAGTCAAAAACAATAGGTAATTAAGCACATCAAATGATTTGAAAGGTGTTCATTCACCAAAAAGTCTCGTAAGAGACTATGATTGTTCCTTTAATTTGAAATGAGTTTGATCCAACGGTATCATATGATTTAATTAAGACTAATACCTATTCAAGGAGTCCAAAACAATATGTAATTAAGCACATCAAATGATTTGAAAGGTGTTCATACACCACAAAATCTCGTAAGAGACTCTGATAGTTTTAACCTTCGATTTGAAATGAGTTTTATCCAAGGGCTTCATATGATTTAAGTATACCTAATACCTATTTAAGTAGTCAAAAACAATAGGTAATTAAGCACATCAAATGATTTGAAAGGTGTTCATACACCACAAAATCTCGTAAGAGACTATAATAGTTTTAACCTTTGATTTGAAATGAGTTTGATTCAAGGGCTTCATATGATTTCAATATACCTAATACCTATTCAAGGATTCAAACACAATAGGTAATTAAGCAATTCAAATGATTTGAAAGGTGTTCATACACCACAAAATCTCGTAATAGACTATGATAGTTTTAACCTTTGATTTGAACTGAGTTAGTACCAAGGGATTCATATCATTTAAATATACCTAATACCTATAAAAGGAGTCAAAAACAATATGTAATTAAAGAACATCAAGTGATTTGAAAGGTGTTCATACACCACAAAATCTCGTAAGAGACTATGATAGTTTAAACTTTTGATTTGAAATGTGTTTGATCCAAGGGCTACATATCATTTAAATACACCTAATACCTATCCAAGGAGTCAAAAACAATAGGTAATTAAGCACATCAAATTATTTGAAAGGTTTTTCATACATCAGAAAATCTCGTAAGAGACTATGATAGTTTTAACCTTTAATTTGAAATGAGTTTGATCCAAGGGCTTCATATGATTTAAATATACCTAATACCTATTCAAGGAGTCAAAGACAATAGGTAATTAAGCAATTCAAATGATTTGAAAGGTGTTCATACACCACAAAATCTCGTAATAGACTATGATAGTTTTAACCTTTGATTTGAACTGAGTTTGTACCAAGGGATTCATATCATTTAAATATACCTAATACCTATTCAAGGAGTCAAAAACAATAGGTAATTAAAGCACATCAAGTGATTTGAAAGGTGTTTATACACCACAAAATCTCGTAAGTGACTAATCATTTTCACCTTTGATTTGAAATGAGTTTTGATCGAAGGGCTTCATATGCTTAAAATATACCTAATACTTATTAAAGGAGTCAAAAACAATAGGTAATTAAGCACATCAAATGATGTGAAAGGTGTTCATACACCACAAAATCTCGTAAGAGACTATGATAGTTTTAACTTTTGATTTGAAATGAGTTTGATCCAAGGGCTACATATCATTTAAATATACCTAATACCTATTCAAGGAGTAAAAAAAAATAGGTAATTAAGCACATCAAATGATTTGAAAGGTGTTCATACACCAAAAAGTCTCGTAAGAGACTATGATTGTTCCTTTAATTTGAAATGAGTTTGATCCAAGGGTTTCATATGATTTAATTATACCTAATACCTATTCAAGGAGTCCAAAACAATATGTAATTAAGCACATTAAATGATTTGAAAGGTGTTCATACATCACAAAATCTCGTTAGAGACTATGATAGTTTTAACCTTTGATTTGAACTGAGTTAGTACCAAGGGATTCGTATCATTTAAATTTACGTAATACCTATTCAAGGAGTCAAAAACAATATGTAATTAAAGAACATTAAGTAATTTGAAAGGTGTTCATACACCACAAAATCTCGTAAGTGACTAATCATTTTCACCTTTGATTTGAAATGAGTTTTGATCAAAGGGCTACATATGCTTTAAATATACCTAATACCTATAAAAGGAGTAAAAAACAATAGATAATTAAGCACATCAAATGATTTGAAAGGTGTTCATACATCACAAAATCTCGTAAGAGACTATGATAGTTTTAACCTTTAATTTGAAATGAGTTTGATCCAAGGGCTTCATATGATTTAAATATACCTAATACCTATTCAAGGAGTCAAAAACAATAGGTAATTAAGCAATTCAAATGATTTGAAAGGTGTTCATACACCATAAAATCTCGTAAGAGACTATGATAGGTTTAACCTTTGATTTGAACTGAGTTTTTACCAAGGGATTCATATCATTTAAATAGACCTAATACCTATTCAAGGAGTAAAAAACAATAGGTAATTAAAGCACATCAAGTGATTTGAAAGGTGTTCATACACCACAAAATCTCGTAAGTGACTAATCATTTTCACCTTTGATTTGAAATGAGTTTTTATCAAAGGGGTTCATATGCTTAAAATATACCTAATACTTATTAAAGGAGTAAAAAACAATAGGTAATTAAGCACATCAAATGATGTGAAAGGTGTTCATACACCACAAAATCTCGTAAGAGACTATGATAGTTTTAACTTTTGATTTGAAATGAGTTTGATCCAAGGGCTACATATCATTTAAATATACCTAATACCTATTCAAGGAGTCAAAAACAATAGGTAATTAAGCACATCTAATGATTTGAAAGGTGTTAATACACCAAAAAGTCTCGTAAGAGACTATGATTGTTCCTTTAATTTGAAATGAGTTTGATCCAAGGGTTTCATATGATTTAATTATACCTAATACCTATTCAAGGAGTCTAAAACAATATGTAATTAAGAACATCAAATGATTTGAAAGGTGTTCATACACCACAAAGTCTCGTAAGAGACTATGATAGTTTTAACCTTCGATTTGAAATGAGTTTTATCCAAGGGCTTCATATGATTTAAGTATACCTAATAACTATTTAAGTAGTCAAAAACAATAGGTAATTAAGCACATCAAATGATTTGAATGGTGTTCATACACCACAAAATCTGGTAAGAGACTATAATTGTTTTAACCTTTGATTTGAAATGAGTTTGATTCAAGGGCTTCATATGATTTGAATATACCTAATACCTATTCAAGGAGTCAAAAAAATAGGTAATTAAGCACATCAAATGATTTGAAAGGTGTTCATACCCACAAAATCTCGTAAGAGAGTATGATAATTTAAACCTTTGATTAGAAATGAGTTTGATCCAAGGTCTTCATATTCTTTAAATATACCTAATACCTATAAAATTAGTAAAAAACAATAGATAATTAAGCACATCAAGTGATTTGAAAGGTGTTGATACACCAAAAAATCTCATAAGAGACTATGATAGTTTTAACTTTTGATTTGAAATGAGTAAGATCCAAGGGCTACATATCATTTAAATATACCTAATACCTATTCAAGGAGTCAAAAAAAATAGGTAATTAAGCACCTCAAATGATTTGAAAGGTGTTCATACATCAAAAAATCTCGTAAGAGACTATGATAGTTTTAACCTTTAATTTGAAATGAGTTTGATCCAAGGGCTTCATATGATTTAAATATACCTAATACCTATTCAAGGAGTCAAATACAATAGGTAAGTAAGCACATCAAATGATTTGAAAGGTGTTCATACATCACTAAATCTCGTAAGAGACTCTGATAGTTTTAACCTTTGATTTGAACTGAGTTAGTACCAAGGGATTCATATCATTTAAATTTACCTAATACCTATTCAAAGAGTCAAAAACGATATGTAATTAAAGA
Source organism: Patellifolia procumbens (assembly GCA_947645195.1). Classification (NCBI taxonomy): domain Eukaryota; kingdom Viridiplantae; phylum Streptophyta; class Magnoliopsida; order Caryophyllales; family Amaranthaceae; genus Patellifolia; species Patellifolia procumbens. Next base: position 325,778 of record CANSGD010000427.1, read on the forward strand.
ACATCAAGTGATTTGAAAGGTGTTCATACACCACAAAATCTCGTAAGAGAGTATGATAATTTTAACCTTTGATTAGAAATGTGTTTGATCCAAGGTCTCCATATGCTTTAAATATACCTAATACCTATAAAAGGAGTCAAAAAAATAGATAATTAAGCACATCAATTGATTTAAAAGGTGTTCATACACCACAAAATCTCGTAAGAGACTATGATAGTTTAAACTTTTGATTTGAAATGTGTTTGATCCAAGGGCTACATATCATTTAAATACACCTAATACCTATCCAAGGAGTCAAAAACAATAGGTAATTAAGCACATCAAATGATTTGAAAGGTTTTTCATACATCAGAAAATCTCGTAAGAGACTATGATAGTTTTAACCTTTAATTTGAAATGAGTTTGATCAAAGGGCTTCACTTGCTTAAAATATACCTAATACTTATTAAAGGATTCAACAACAATAGGTAATTAAGCACATCAAATGATTTGAAAGGTGTTCATACACCACAAAATCTCGTAAGAGACTATGATAGTTTTAACTTTGATTTGAAATGAGTTTGATCCAAGGGCTACATATCATTTAAATATACCTAATACCTATTCAAGGAGTCAAAAAAACTAGGTAATTAAGCACATCAAATGATTTGAAAGGTGTTCATACACCAAAAAGTCTCGTAAGAGACTATGATTGTTCCTTTAATTTGAAATGAGTTTGATCCAAGGGTTTCATATGATTTAATTATACCTAATACCTATTCAAGGAGTCCAAAACAATATGTAATTAAGCACATCAAATGATTTGAAAGGTATTCATACACCACAAAATCTCGTAAGAGACTCTGATAGTTTTAACCTTCGATTTGAAATTAGTTTTATCCAAGGGCTTCATATGATTTAAGTATACCTAATACCTATTTAAGTAGTCAAAAACAATAGGTAATTAAGCACATCAAATGATTTGAAAGGTGTTCATACACCACAAAATCTGGTAAGAGACTATAATAGTTTTAACCTTTGATTTGAAATGAGTTTGTTTCAAGGGCTTCATATGATTTCAATATACCTAATACCTATTCAAGGAGTCAAAAACAATAGGTAATTAAGCACATCAAATGATTTGAAAGGTGTTCATACCCACAAAATCTCGTAAGAGAGTATGATAATTTTAACCTTTGATTAGAAATGTGTTTGATCCAAGGTCTCCATATGCTTTAAATATACCTAATACCTATAAAAGGAGTCAAAAACAATAGATAATTAAGCACATCAAGTGATTTAAAAGGTGTTCATACACCACAAAATCTCGTAAGAGACTATGATAGTTTTAACTTTTGATTGAAATGTGTTTGATCCAAAGGCTATATATCATTTAAATACACCTAATACCTATTCAAGGAGTCAAAATCAATAGGTAATTAAGCACATCATATGATTTGAAAGGTTTTTCATACCTCAGAAAATCTCGTAAGAGACTATGATAGTTTTAACCTTTAATTTGAAATGAGATTGATCCAAGGGCTTCATATGATATAAATATACCTAATACCTATTCAAGGAGTCAAAAACAATAGGTAATTAAGCAATTCAAATGATTTGAAAGGTGTTCATACACCACAAAATCTCGTAAGAGACTATGATAGTTTTAACTTTTGATTTAAAATGTGTTTGATCCAAGGGCTACATATCATTTAAATCTACCTAATACCTATTCAAGGAGTCAAAAACAATAGGTAATTAAGCACATCAAATGATTTGAAAGGTGTTCATACATCACAAAATCTCGTAAGAGACTATGATAGTTTTAACCTTTAATTTGAAATGAGTTTGATCCAAGGGCTTCATATGATTTTAATATACCTAATACCTATTCAAGGAGTCAAAAACAATAGGTAATTAAGCACATCAAATGATTTGAAAGGTGTTCATACATCTCAAAATCTCGTAAGAGACTATGATAGTTTTAACCTTTGATTTGAACTGAGTTAGTACCAAGGGATTCATATCATTTAAATTTACCTAATACCTATTCAAGGAGTCAAAAACAATATGTAATTAAAGAACATCAAGTGATTTGAAAGGTGTTCATACACCACAAAATCTCGTAAGTGACTAATCATTTTCACCTTTGATTTGAAATGAGTTTTGATCAAAGGGCTTCATATGCTTAAAATATACCAAATACTTATTAAAGGATTCAAAACAATAGGTAATTAAGCACATCAAACGATTTGAAAGAAGTTCATACACCACAAAATCTCGTAAGAGACTATGATAGTTTTAACTTTTGATTAGAAATGAGTTTGATCAAAGGGCTACATATCATTTAAATATACCTAATACCTGTTCAAGGAGTCAAAAACAATAGGTAATTAAGCACATCAAATGATTTGAAAGGTATTCATACACCAAAAAGTCTCGTAAGAGACTATGATTGTTCCTTTAATTTGAAATGAGTTTTATCCAAGGGCTTCATATGATTTAAGTATACCTAATACCTATTTAAGTAGTCAAAAACAATAGGTAATTAAGCACATCAAATGATTTGAAAGGTGTTCATACACCACAAAATCTGGTAAGAGACTATACTAGTTTTAACCTTTGATTTGAAATGAGTTTGATTCAAGGGCTTCATATGATTTCAATATACCTAATACCTATTCAAGGAGTCAAAAACAATAGGTAATTAAGCACATCGAATGATTTGAAAGGTGTACATACCCACAAAATCTCGTAAGAGAGTATGATAATTTTAACCTTTGATTAGAAATGAGTTTGATCCAAGGTCTTCATATGCTTTAAATATACCTAAAACCTATAAAAGGAGTAAAAAACAATAGATAATTATGCACATGAAGTGATTTGAAAGGTGTTCATGCACCAAAAAATCTCGTAAGAGACTATGATAGTTTTAACTTTTGATTTGAAATGAGTTTGATCCAAGGGCTACATATCATTTAAATATACCTAATACCTATTCAAGGATTCAAAAACAATAGGTAATTAAGCACATCCAATGATTTGAAAGGTGTTCATACATCATAAAATCTCGTAAGAGACTATGATAGTTTTAACCTTTAATTTGAAATGAGTTTGATCCAAGGGCTTCATATGATTTAAATATACCTAATACCTATTCAAGGAGTCAAAAACAATAGGTAATTAAGCACATCAAATGATTTGAAAGGTGAATACATCACTAAATCTCGTAAGAGACTATGATAGTTTTAACCTTTGATTTGAACTGAGTTATTACCAAGGGATTCAAATCATTTAAATTTACCTAATACCTATTCAAGGAGTCAAAAACAATATGTAATTAAAGAACATCAAGTGATTTGAAAGGTGTTCATACACCACAAAATCTAGTAAGAGAGTATGATAATTTTAACCTTTTATTAGAAATATGTTTGATCCAAGGTCTCCATATTTTTTAAATATACCTAATACCTATAAAAGGAGTCAAAAACAATAGATAATTAAGCACATCAAGTGATTTAAAAGGTGTTCATACACCACAAAATCGTGTAAGAGACTATGATAGTTTTAACTTTTGATTTGAAATGTGTTTGATCCAAGGGCTACATATCATTTAAATATACTTAATACCCATTCAAGGATTCAAAAATAATAGGTAATTAAGCACATCAAATGATTTGAAAGGTGTTCATACATCACAAAATCTCGTAAGAGACTATGATAGTTTTAACCTTTAATTTGAAATGAGTTTGATCCAAGGGCTTCATATGATTTAAATATACCTAATACCTATTCAAGGAGTCAAAAACAATAGGTAATTAAGCAATTCAAATGATTTGAAAGGTGTTCATACACCACAAAATCTCGTAAGAGACTATGATAGTTTTAACCTTTGATTTAAACTGAGTTTCTACCAAGCGATTCATATCATTTAAATATACCTAATACCTATTCAAGGAGTCAAAAACAATAGGTAATGAAAGCACATCAAATGATTTGAAAGGTTTTCATACACCACAAAATCTCGTAAGTGACTAATCATTTTGACCTTTGATTTTAAATGAGTTTTGATCAAAGGGCTTCATATGCTTAAAATATACCTAATACTTATTAAAGGAGTAAAAAACAATAGGTAATTAACCACATCAAATGATTTGAAAGGTGTTCGTACACCACAAAATCTCGTAAGAGACTATGATAGTTTTAACTTTTGATTTGAAATGAGTTTGATCCAAGGGCTACATATCATTTAAATATACCTAATACCTATTCAAGGAGTCAAAAATATTAGGTAATTAAGAACATCAAATGATTTGAAAGGTATTCATACACCAAAAAGTCTCGTAAGAGACTATGATTGTTCCTTTAATTTGAAATGAGTTTTATCCAAGGGCTTCATATGATTTAAGTATACCTAATACCTATTTAAGTAGTCTAAAATAATAGGTAATTAAGCACATCAAATGATTTGAAAGGTGTTCATACACCACAAAATCTGGTAAGAGACTATACTAGTTTTAACCTTTGATTTGAAATGAGTTTGATTCAAGGGCTTCATATGATTTCAATATACCTAATACCTATTCAAGGAGTCAAAAACAATAGGTAATTAAGCATATCAAATGATTTGAAAGGTGTACATACCCACAAAATCTCGTAAGAGAGTATGATAATTTTAACCTTTGATTAGAAATGAGTTTGATCCAAGGTCTTCATATGCTTTAAATATACCTAATACCTATAAAAGGAGTAAAAAACAATAGATAATTATGCACATGAAGTGATTTGAAAGGTGTTCATGCACCAAAAAATCTCGTAAGAGACTATGATAGTTTTAACTTTTGATTTGAAATGAGTTTGATCCAAGGGCTACATATCATTTAAATATACCTAATACCTATTCAAGGAGTCAAAAACAATAGGTAATTAAGCACATCAAATGATTTGAAAGGTGTTCATACATCATAAAATCTCGTAAGAGACTATGATAGTTTTAACCTTTAATTTGAAATGAGTTTGATCCAAGGGCTTCATATGATTTAAATATACCTAATACCTATTCAAGGAGTAAAAAACAATAGGTAATTAAGCACATCAAATGATTTGAAAGGTGAATACATCACTAAATCTCGTAAGAGACTATGATAGTTTTAACCTTTGATTTGAACTGAGTTATTACCAAGGGATTCATATCATTTAAATTTACCTAATACCTATTCAAGGAGTCAAAAACAATATGTAATTAAAGAACATCAAGTGATTTGAAAGGTGTTCATACACCACAAAATCTAGTAAGAGAGTATGATAATTTTAACCTTTTATTAGAAATATGTTTTATCCAAGGTCTCCATATTTTTTAAATATACCTAATACCTATAAAAGGAGTCAAAAACAATAGATAATTAAGCACATCAAGTGATTTAAAAGGTGTTCATACACCACAAAATCTTGTAAGAGACTATGATAGTTTTAACTTTTGATTTGAAATGTGTTTGATCCAAGGGCTACATATCATTTAAATATACCTAATACCTATTCAAGGAGTCAAAAATAATAGGTAATTAAGCACATCAAATGATTTGAAAGGTGTTCATACATCACAAAATCTCGTAAGAGACTATGATAGTTTTAACCTTTAATTTGAAATGAGTTTGATCCAAGGGCTTCATATGATTTAAATATACCTAATACCTATTCAAGGAGTCAAAAACAATAGGTAATTAAGCAATTCAAATGATTTGAAAGGTGTTCATACACCACAAAATCTCGTAAGAGACTATGATAGTTTTAACCTTTGATTTGAACTGAGTTTCTACCAAGCGATTCATATCATTTAAATATACCTAATACCTATTCAAGGAGTCAAAAACAATAGGTAATGAAAGCACATCAAGTGATTTGAAAGGTGTTCATACACCATAAAATCTCGTAAGTGACTAATCATTTTCACCTTTGATTTTAAATGAGTTTTGATCAAAGGGCTTCATATGCTTAAAATATACCTAATACTTATTAAAGGAGTAAAAAACAATAGGTAATTAACCACATCAAATGATTTGAAAGGTGTTCGTACACCACAAAATCTCGTAAGAGACTATGATAGTTTTAACTTTTGATTTGAAATGAGTTTGATCCAAGGGCTACATATCATTTAAATATACCTAATACCTATTCAAGGAGTCAAAAATAATAGGTAATTAAGAACATCAAATGATTTGAAAGGTGTTCTGATATGAATATGGCTCTATGAAAGCAATATTCAAGTGTACTCCAATGCAAAGGAACCTAGATAATTAAAAGTCCGAATTTTTATGTGTTTTTGTGGCTAAAGTTTGTATCTTTATGTGTTTATGGGATATGGAAATTAAATCAATCATTCTTGAAAGATTTAATTAACCTTCAATCTCACTTAAACCACTCCTGGAATTAAGTAGATTAATCACTCAATAATTAACACTCCTGAAAATTGTTAAATGGCAAGAAGTTAATTGACAAACAATTAAGCTCGAAAAATGACTCAAAGTTCTTAACATTTTCTGAATGAAAAATGGCGTACAAAGCTCCTTATTTATACTAGTACACTCTAGTATGATAAGGAACCCTAATTCTATCTAAAAAGCAAGATAAAACTAAATCCCTAAAATGAAGGGAAAGATAAGCAAGGAAGGAAAATGATAGGCATTCGGCCTTATAACCTTTCCACACGCCTCCTTATCTTGTTTACTCTAGACATCAATCCTAATCCCAATAGGATTTGGAAAGCTACTAGAATCTACATAACCAACCAAAATTTCGGCCCCAATGTAGTTTTTATTACATGAATAAAAATGACTCAACAAAAGCAAATAGAATACTCTATAAATGGCTATGGACGCCCCATATTAGCCATTTCAAGCTAGTTCTTCTTCCCAAGCTAACATAGTCACAAAAGATCCATTGGCCTTGAGCTTGAATCCAAAGGTCTCAAGAACCAAGCAAATAGGCTCATCTCCATTAGTTGACTTTGTCTCTTGACTCATGTCATTCTCCCCCTCTTCAAAAGATTTTGTCCTCAAATTTTCATCATCATGGTAAGGACTAAGATCTCCAACGTTGAACGTAGCACTCACACCTCCATACTCACTTGGAAGATCAATGTTGTAGGCACTATCTCCAATCACCTCAAGCACCTCAAAGGGACCCTCAGCCCTAGGCATGAGCTTATTCTTCCTCTTGCTTGGGAACCTCTCCTTTCTCAAATGAATCCACACAAGATCGCCACTTTTGAACTTTGGTTGCCTTCTATGCTTGTTTGCTCTCTCCTTGTATTGAGTGTTCATCTTCTCTATTCTTGCCTTGACTTGCTCACACGTTTTTTTGAAGGTTTCGAACCTCTTCTTTGCATCAACATGAATTTTAGATTTGGTTAGTACAATAAAATCAATAGGAAGGAAAGGATTGATACCATAGACCACCTCAAATGGAGATTGAGAGGTAGTGGTTAAATGAGCTCGATTATAAGCAAATTCAGCATGGGCTAGCTTCATATCCCAATCCTTTTGTGTTTTACTCACCAAACCACGCAATAAAGCTCCAAGAGTTCTATTAGTTACTTCAGTTTGGCCATCGGTTTGAGGATGATGACTAGTACTGAAAAGTAACTTGGTTCCAACCATCTTCCACAAGCTCCTCCAAAAGTGACTTAGGAACTTGGAATCACGATCACTAAAAATACTTCTAGGGATGCCATGTAGGCGAATGATCTCCCTAAAGTACAAATCAGCAACATGTAAAGCATCATCAGTTTTATGCATAGGTACAAAGTGAGCCATCTTAGAGAAACGATCTACCACTACCATGATAGCATCTTTTCCCCTTTAAGTTCTAGGCAACCCTACTATGAAATCCATACTCACACTATCCCAAGGAACATTAGGGACAGGTAATGGAGTGTATAGGCCTTTATGGAAGGTACTCTTGGCCCGTTGACAACTAGCACACCTACTAACCACCATATGAACATCTTTCACCATGCTAGGCCAATAAAAACTTTCACTCAATGTGTCTAGGGTATTTTGAATGCCAAAATGGCCAGCCATGCCACCACTATGGACTTCCCTCACCAACAACTCCCTCACGCCACTCTTAGGAACACAAAGCATGTTCCCCCTTAAACAGAAATCCTTCTTGCACTACATACATGCCATTAGGGTTATTAAAAGATTTACAAAAGTCTTCATCTTTTACATACAATTCTTTCAAATGATCAAACCCTAAAATACGAGCATCAACCATGGTTAAGAGATAGGAACGCCTAGAACGCATCAGCAACAACATTACTCTTTCCTTCTTTATACTTAGAAGAAAAAGTAAAAGATTGTAGGAATTCAACCCACTTGGCGTGCCTATAATTGAGCTTTTGTTGCCCATGGATGTGTTTGAGTGCCTCATGATCTGAATGAAGTATAAAAGGCTTTGGCCTTAAATAATGAGACCAATGATCCAAGGCCCTTACAATAGCATAAAACTCACGATCATAATTGGAGTAATTGAGCTTGGCGCCACTCAATTTCTCACTAAAGAATGCAATAGGCCTCTTCTCTTGGATAAAAACAGCACCTACGCCAATCCCACTTGCATCACACTCTACCTCGAACAATTTGTGAAAATCTGGCAAGGCTAGGATAGGGGCGTTGCAAAGGAGCCTCTTCACCTCTTCAAATGATCTTTGAGCTTGAGAGTTCCAAGAAAACTCTCCCTTCTTCATCAACTCTGTGATTGGAGCCATAACTGTTGAGAAGTTTCGAATGAACCTCCTATAGAAGGAAGCTAGGCCATGAAAACTTCTACACTCATGAGCATTGCTTGGCGCCAACCATGTGGAAATAGCTTTGACTTTCTCTGGATCAACATGTACTCCATCCCTAGAAACAATATAGCCAAGAAAAGCAATACTAGGTACAAGAAAGTCACATTTTTCCATCTTGCCATACAGTTTTTGTTCTCTCAAATTTTCAAACAACAGTCTTAAATGAGCTCAATGAGATTCAATACTAGTACTATATACAAGAATATCATCTAGATAGACAACAATAAACTTGTTAAGAAAGGGACGTAGTACCTCATTCATAAACCTCTTAAAAGAACTAGGAGCATTGCAAAGACCAAAAGGCATCACCATCCACTCATATAGACCTTGTTTGGTCTTAAAAGCGGTTTTCCACTCATCTCCTTCCCTAATTCTCATTTGGTGATATCCACTCCTTAGGTCTATCTTTGAAAACACCAAAGCTCCATGTAACTCATCAAGCATGTCCTCCAATCTAGGCATAGGAAAGCGATACTTGATGGTGATGTTGTTGACGGCCCTACTATAAAGGCACATCCTCCATGTACCATCCTTCTTAGGGACAAGAAGGGAAGGAACAGCGCATGGACTCATGCTTTCTTTCACATAGCCTCGTTCAATCAACTCTTCAATCTGTCTTTGTAGCTCCTTAGAAGCCATAGGATCGCATCTATATGCTGGTTTGTTAGGCAAAGGTGCGCCTGGCACTAGATCAATAGCATGCCCGATCCCTCTCAAAGGTGGTAACCCTTGAGGCAACTCTTTGGGAAATACATCCCCAAACTCCTCTAACAAAGCTGCAAGGTTAGGATCCTTCATAGAAACATCATTAGTTAAAGTACATTTAACAAATGAAGCATAACCATGACCTTTTATTTCAACCTCCTTTTCGAACTTCTTGGGTGAAAGGAACAAACTTTGCTTTCTTTCATCCCTCTTCTTTGGCGCAATAGTGTTAGGAGACAAGGGCATAAGTCGAATCCTTTTGGACCCCATCAAAACAGAATACACGTTGGTCTCCCCCTCATGAATAACCTTTCGATCAAATTGCCAAGGTCTACCAAGAAGAACATGACAAGCATTGATAGGAAGAACATCACCCCACAACTCATCTTTGTAGCTACCAATCGAAAAAGAAACAAGGGCTTGTTTCTTAACCATCAAACCAGTCTTATCATCTAACCAACTCAACTTGTAAGGACAAGGATGATCTCTAACCAACAAATTCAACTTAGAGACCACATTAGATGCCACCACATTAGTGCAAGATCCACTATCAATAATCACATTGCAAGAGAAATCACCAACTCTACATCTAGTATGAAAAAGATTTTCTCTTTGCTCATGATTAGGTGAATGATCAACATGTAACGTCCTCCTAATAACTCCAATCATCCTAGAGTCATCTTCAGCATAGGCATCTTCATCCTCATTCTCCTCACTCTCATGGTCACTCTCCACCACATAGTCATACATCCTTCTCTTCCTCCTCCATGGTCACGTATTGTCTCATGGTTAGGGCTTTTCTAGTGGGACAATTTGCAGCAATATGACCCCTCCCTTGACACTTAAAACACTTCCTACTATCATCATACTTCTCTCTAGAAACCACCAATTTAGGGCGCTCCCCCTTTTGTTCCCCCTTAGAAGGAATTTCATTTTTTTCAAAGGCTTTGGAAGAAGATGGATAATTAGGGTTAGGGTTAAAGCTTTTGAAAGTGGTGTTTTTCCCCCCATAGGTTTTCTTATCCTCAAGTTCATGTCTTTCAAACTTCAAAGCCAATTGACACACATCATCAAAGGTACTATAGTTGGCAATATCAATCTTTCTAGCAATAGATTTATGAAGACCTCCAATAAACCTAGCATTTTTTTCTTGCTCAACCTCTTCATTCCCACATAGCAAGCATAAATTATCAAATTCCAAAGTATAATCATTCACACTCATAGAATTTTGAGTTAAATCACGCTTTTTCATGTATTGCCTTTGAATGAAATCACTTGGAATAAATCTCTCTTTCAACTTCTTTTTAAGCTTCTCCCAACTTTTAAGCTTAGGTTTTCCAAGTTTTGCCCTTTTTGCTTTTAGACCTTCTAACCAAATTCCAGCATATTTAGTTAGTCTAATAGTGGCAATTTTAAACCTTTTATCATCATCAAATCCCCTATAGTCACACACTTTCTCAAGTTGTCTAATCCACTCAAGCAAATCTTCAGGATTTGCATTGCCATCAAAATCATCCAATTTTATTCCCCTATCATCATCATAAGTGGATTTAACTTTTTGGACAACCTCATGATCAGATTCATAATCAACATGATTAGGGTCGTTTCTCCTTTTAAACATATCATGCAAGGTTAATTGGCCGGTTTCCAACCTCCTAGCCCTAGCTCTGTCCTCCTCAACACCAATAAGCAAATCATGCATCATTTTTTCAAGTTTCTCCACACTAGACATGATTTAAAGCTTAAAACAATCAACAAATAAGCCACACAAATACACAAAGTCACGCCAACAAGAGTAGTAGCCAACCAACCACACAAGCCCAAACAATGATCAATAACTAGAATTAACTAGTTTAGAATGCTTACCAAGAAAGTCGGACACTTTCTTTCCTCAGCCTCCTGAAAATCTGATACCAATTGATATGAATATGGCTCTATGAAAGCAATATTCAAGTGTACTCCAATGCAAAGGAACCTAGATAATTAAAAGTCCGAATTTTTATGTGTTTTTGTGGATTAAGTTTGTATCTTTATGTGTTTATGGGATATGGAAATTAAATCAATCACTCCTGAAAGATTTAATTAACTTTCAATCTCACTTAAACCACTCCTGGAATTAAGTAGATTAATCACTCAATAACTAACACTCCTGAAAATTATTAAATGGCAAGAAGTTAATTGACAAACAATTAAGCTCGAAAAATGACTCAAAGTTCTTAACATTTTCTGAATGAAAAATGGCGTACAAAGCTCCTTATTTATACTAGTACACTCTAGTATGATAAGGAACCCTAATTCTATCTAAAAAGCAAGATAAAACTAAATCCCTAAAATGAAGGGAAAGATAAGCAAGGAAGGAAAATGATAGGCATTCGGCCTTATAACCTTTCCACACGCCTCCTTATCTTGTTTACTCTAAACATCAATCCCAATCCCAATAGGATTTGGAAAGCTACTAGAATCTACATAACCAACCAAAATTTCGGCTCTAATGTAGTTTTTATTACATGAATAAAAATGACTCAACAAAAGCAAATAGAATACTCTATAAATGGCTTTGGACGCCCCATATTAGCCATTTCACGCTAGTTCTTCTTCCCAAGCTAACATAGTCACAAAAGATCCATTGGCCTTGAGCTTGAATCCAAAGGTCTCAAGAACCAAGCAAATAGGCTCATCTCCATTGGTTGACTTTGGCTCTTGACTCATGTCATGTTCATACACCAAAAAGTCTCGTAAGAGACTATGATTGTTCCTTTAATTTGAAATGAGTTTGATCCAAGGGTTTCATATGATTTAATTATACCTAATACCTATTCAAGGAGTCCAAAACAATATGTAATTAAGCACATCAAATGATTTGAAAGGTGTTCATACACCACAAAATCTCGTAAGAGACTATGATAGTTTTAACCTTCGATTTCAAATAAGTTTTATCCAAGGGCTTCATATGATTTAAGTATACCTAATACCTATTTATGTAGTCAAAAACAATAGGTAATTAAGCACATCAAATGATTTGAAAGGTGTTCATACACCACAAAATCTGGTAAGAGACTATGATAGTTTTAACCTTTGATTTGAAATGAGTTTGATTCAAGGGCTTCATATGATTTCAATATACCTAATACCTATTCAAGGAGTCAAAAACAATAGGTAATTAAGCACATCAAATGATTTGAAAGGTGTTCATACCCACAAAATCTCGTAAGAGAGTATGATAATTTTAACCTTTGATTAGAAATGAGTTTGATCGAAGGTCTTCATATGCTTTAAATATACCTAATACCTATACAAGGAGTAAAAAAATAGATAATTAAGCACTTCAAGTGATTTGAAAGGTGTTCATACACAAAAAAATCTCGTAAGAGACTATGATAGTTTTAACTTTTGATTTGAAATGAGTTTGATCCAAGGGCTACATATCATTTAAATATACCTAATACCTATTCAAGGAGTCAAAAACAATAGGTAATTAAGCACATCAAATGATTTGAAAGGTGTTCATACATCACAAAATCTCGTAAGAGACTATGATAGTTTTAACCTTTAATTTGAAATGAGTTTGATCCACGGCTTCATATGATTTAAATATACCTAATACCTATTCAAGGAGTCAAAAACAATAGGTAATTAAGCACATCAAATAATTTGAAAGGTGTTCATACATCACAAAATCTCGTAAGAGACTATGATAGTTTTAACCTTTGATTTGAACTGAGTTAGTACCAATGGATTCATATCATTTAAATTTACCTAATACCTATTCAAGGAGTCAAAAACAATATGTAATTAAAGAACATCAAGTGATTTGAAAGGTGTTCGTACACCACAAAATCTCGTAAGTGACTAATCATTTTCAACTTTGAGTTGAAATGAGTTTTGATCAAAGGGCTTCATATGCTTAAAATATACCTAATACTTATTAAAGGAGTCAAAAACAATAGGTAATTAAGCACATTAAATGATTTGAAAGGTGTTCATACACAACAAAATCTCGTAAGACACTATGATAGTTTTAACCTTTGATTTGAAACGAGTTTGCTCCAAGGGCTTCATATGATTTTAATATACCTAATACCTATTCAAGGAGTCAAAAACAATAGGTAATTAAGCACATCAAATGATTTGAAAGGTGTTCATACACCACAAAATCTCGTAAGAGACTATGATAGTTTTAACCTTTGATTTGAAATGAGTTTGATCTAAGGGCTTCATATGATTTCAATATATCTAATACCTATTCAAGGAGTCCAAAACAATAGGTAATTAAGCACATCAAATGATTTGAAAGGTGTTCATACACAACAAAATCTCGTAAGAGACTATGATAATTTTAACCTTCGATTTGAAATGAGTTTGATCCAAGGGCTTCATATGATTTAAATATACCTAATACCTATTCAAGTAGTAAAAAACAATAGGTAATTAAGCACATCAAATGATTTGAAAGGTGTTCATACACCACAAAATCTCGTAAGAGACTATGATAGTTTTAACCTTTGATTTGAAATGAGTTTGATCCAAGGGCTTCATATGATTTAAATATACCTAATACCTATAAAAGGAATCAAAAACAATAGATAATTAAGCACATCAAGTGATTTTAAAGGTGTTCATACACCACAAAATCTAGTAAGTGACTATGATAGTTTTAACTTTTGATTTGAAATGAGTTTGATCCAAGGGCTACATATCATTTAAATATACCTAATACCTATTCAAGGAGTCAAAAACAATTGGTCATTTAGCACATCAAATGATTTGAAAGGTGTTCATACACCACAAAATCTCGTAAGAGACTATGATAGTTTTAACCTTTGATTTGAACTGAGTTTGTACCAAGGGATTCATATCATTTAAATATACCTAATACCTATTCAAGGAGTCAAAAACAATAGGTAATTCAAGCACATCAAGTGATTTGAAAGGTGTTTATACACCACAAAATCTGATAAGTGACTAATCATTTTCACCTTTGATTTGAAATGAGTTTTAATCAAACAGCTTCATATGCTTAAAATATACCTAATACTTATTAAAGTAGTAAAAACAATAGGTTATTAAGCACATAAAATGATTTGAAAGGTGTTTATACCCCACAAAATCTCGTAAGAGGCTATGATAGTTTTAACCTTTGATTTGAAATGAGTTTAATCCAAGGGCTTCATATGATTTCAATATACCTAATACCTATTCAAGGAGTCAAAAACAATAGGCAATTAAGCACATCAAATGATTTGAAAGGTGTTCATACACAACAAAATCTCGTAAGAGACTATGATAGTTTTAACCTTTGATTTGAAATGACTTTGATCTAAGGGCTTCGTATGATTTCAATATACCTAATACCTATTCTAGGAGTCAAAAAAAATAGGTTATTAAGCACATCAAATGATTTGAAAGGTGTTCATACCCACAAAATCTCGTAAGAGAGTATGATAATTTTAACCTTTGATTAGAAATGAGTTTGATCCAAGGTAATAATATGATTTAAATATACCTAATACCTATAAAAGGAGTAAAAAAAAATAGATAATTCAACACATCCAGTGATTTGAAAGGTGTTCATACCCACAAAATCTCGTAAAAGAGTATGATAATTTTAACCTTTGATTAGAAATGAGTTTGATCCAAGGTCTTCATATGCTTTAAATATACCTAATACCTATAAAAGGAGTTAAAAAAATAGATAATTAAGCACATCAAGTGATTTGAAAGGTGTTCATACACCACAAAATCTCGTAAGAGACTATGATAGTTTTAACTTTTGATTTGAAATGAGTTTGATCCAAGGGCTACATATCATTTAAATATACCTAATACCTATTCAAGGAGTCAAAACAATAGGTAATTAAGCACATCAAATGATTTGAAAGGTGTTCATACACCACAAAATCTCGTAAGAGACTATGATAGTTTTAACCTTTGATTTGAATTGAGTTTGATCTAAGGGCTTCATATGATTTCAATATATCTAATACCTATTCAAGGAGTCCAAAACAATAGGTAATTAAGCACATCAAATGATTTGAAAGGTGTTCATACACAATAAAATCTCGTAAGAGACTATGATAATTTTAACCTTTGATTAGAAATGAGTTTGATCCAAGGTAATCATATGATTTAAATATACCTAATACCTATAAAAGGAGTAAAAAACAATAGATAATTAAACACATCCAGTGATTTGAAAGGTGTTCATACCCACAAAATCTCGTAAAAGAGTATGATAATTTTAACCTTTGATTAGAAATGAGTTTGATCCAAGGTCTTCATATGCTTTAAATATACCTAATACCTATAAAAGGAGTTAAAAACAATAGATAATTAAGCACATCAAGTGATTTGAAAGGTGTTCATACACCACAAAATCTCGTAAGAGACTATGATAGTTTTAACTTTTGATTTGAAATGAGTTTGATCCAAGGGCTACATATCATTTAAATATACCTAATACCTATTCAAGGAGTCAAAACAATAGGTAATTAAGCACATCAAATGATTTGAAAGGTGTTCATACATCACAAAATCTCGTAAGAGACTATGATAGTTTTAACCTTTAATTTGAAATGATTTTGATCCAAGGGCTTCATATGCTTTAAATATACCTAATACCTATAAAAGGAGTCAAAAACAATAGGTAATTAAGCACATCAAATTATTTGAAAGGTGTTCATACAGCACAAAATCTCGTAAGAGACTATGATAGTTTTAACCTTTGATTTGAACTGAGTTTGTACCAAGGGAGTCATATCATTTAAATATACCTAATACCTATTCAAGGAGTCAAAAACAATAGGTAATTAAAGCACATCAAGTTTTGAAAGGTGTTCATACACCACAAAATCTCGTAAGTCACTAATCATTTTCACCTTTGATTTGAAATGAGTTTTGATCAAAGGGCTTCATATGCTTAAAATATACCTAAAACTTATTAAAGTAGTAAAAAACAATAGGTAATTAAGCACATCAAATGAATTGAAAGGTGTTCATACACCACAAAATCTCGTAAGAGACTATGATAGTTTTAACTTTTGCTTTGAAATGAGTTTGATCCAAGGGCTACATATCATTTAAATATACCTAATACCTATTCAAGGAGTAAAAAACAATAGGTAATTAAGCAGATCAAATGATTTGAAAGGAGTTCATACACCAAAAAGTCTCGTAAGAGACTATGATAGTTCCTTTAATTTGAAATGAGTTTGATCCAAGGGTTTCCTATGATTTAAATATACCTAATACCTATTCAAGGAGTCCAAAACAATATGTAATTAAGCACATCAAATGATTTGAAAGGTGTTCATACACCACAAAATCTCATAAGAGACTATGATAGTTTTAACCTTCTATTTGAAATGAGTTTGATCCAAGGGCTTCATATGATTTAAATATACCTAATACCTATTCAAGTAGTCAAAAACAATAGGTAATTAAGCACATCAAATGATTTGAAAGGTGTTCATACACCACAAAATCTCGTAAGAGACTATGATAGTTTTAACCTTTGATTTCAAATGAGTTTGATCCAAGGGCTTCATCAGATTTCAATATACCTAATACGTATTCAAGGAGTCAAAAACAATAGGTAATTAAGCACATCAAATGATTTGAAAGGTGTTCATACCCACAAAATCTCGTAAGAGAGTATGATAATTTTAACCTTTGATTAGAAATGAGTTTAATCCAAGGTCTTAATATGCTTTAAATATACCTAATATCTATAAAAGGTGTCAAAAACAATAGATAATTAAGCACATCAAGTGATTTGAAAGGTATTCATACATCACAAAATCTCGTAAGAGACTATGATAGTTTTAACCTTTAATTTGAAATGAGTTTGATCCAAGGGCTTCATATGATTTAAATATACCTAATACCTATTCAAGGAGTCAAAAACAGTAGGTAATTAAGCGCATCAAATGATTTGAAAGGTGTTCATACACCACAAAATCTCGTAAGAGACTATGATAGTTTTAAACTTTGATTGTAACTGAGTTTGTACCAAGGGATTCATATCATTTAAATATACCTAATACCTATTCAAGGAGCCAAAAACAATAGGTAATTAAAGCACATCAAGTGATTTGAAAGGTGTTCATACACCACAAAATCTCGTAAGTGACTAATCATTTTCACCTTTGATTTGAAATGAGTTTTGATCAAAGGGCTTCATATGCTTAAAATATTCCGAATACTTATTAAAGGAGTCAAAAACAATAGGTAATTAAGCACATCAAATGATTTGAAAGGTGTTCATACACCACAAAATCTCGCAAGAGACTATGATAGTTTTAACCTTCAATTTCAAATGAGTTTGATCCAAGGGCTTCATATGATTTAAATATACCTAATACCTATTCAAGGAGTCAAAAACAATAGGTAATTAAGCACATCAAATGATTTGAAAGGTGTTCTTACACCACAAAATCTCGTAAGAGACTATGACAGTTTTAACCTTTGATTTGAAATGAGTTTGATCCAAGGGCTTCATATGATTTAAATATACCTAATACCTATTCAAGGAGTAAAAAAAATAGGTAATTAAGCACATCAAATGATTTGAAAGGTGTTCATACACCACAAAATCTCGTAAGAGACTCTGATTGTTTTAACCTTTGATTTGAAATGAGTTTGATCCAAGGGCTTCATAATATTTCAATATACCTAATACCTATTCAAGGAGTCCAAAACAATATGTAATTAAGCACATCAAATGATTTGAAAGGTGTTCTTACACCACAAAAAATCGTAAGAGACTATGATAGTTTTAACCTTCGATTTGAAATGAGTTTGATCCAAGGGCGTCTTATGATTAAAGTATACCTAATACCTATTCAAGTAGTCAAAAACAATAGGTAATTAAGAACATCAAATGATTTGAAAGGTGTTCATACACCACAAAATCTCGTAAGAGACTATGATAGTTTTAACCTTTGATTTGAACTGAGTTTGTACCAAGGGATTCATATCATTTAAATATACCTAATACCTATTCAAGGAGTCAAAAACAATAGGTAATTAAAGCACATCAAGTGATTTGAAAGGTGTTCATACACCACAAAATCTCGTAAGTGAGTAATCATTTTCACCTTTGATTTGAAATGAGTTTTGATCAAAGGGCTTCATATGCTTAAAATATTCCGAATACTTATTAAAGGAGTCAAAAACAATAGGTAATTAAGCACATCAAATGATTTGAAAGGTGTTCATACACCACAAAATCTCGCAAGAGACTATGATAGTTTTAACCTTCAATTTCAAATGAGTTTGATCCAAGGGCTTCATATGATTTAAATATACCTAATACCTATTCAAGGAGTCAAAAACAATAGGTAATTAAGCACATCAAATGA